>WAAE01010015.1:221003-311636 GCA_013400495.1 Nicator chloris | reverse complement strand
GGGGAAGGGGTGGGGGAGAGGGGGAAATAGAAAAGAAAGAAGAAGAAAAAAGTGTCCAAACTCTATGGTTCCTAATTTTATTGCACATTTTCAAAAGATCTTTTTGCAATATCTTGAAGATCTGTCCACTTGGGTACCCATTTGAGTGCTGCAATGGGAAGGTGTCTCTCTAGGAAATCTCTCTCTCCAGTTTGGGTGCTCCCTCATTTTGAAGCGTGGCAGTTCATGAGTCGCCCAAGGCCACAAAGGAAGTCTCTTGCAGAGCCAGAAATTTGAATCAGCAACTCCTGTGCCCTAACCACAAGTCTATCCTTCCTCTCACTAACAACACACTATATTTCTTTGTTGAGTTGCTTTTTAGTTAGATACAATATAATGGGCCTTTTTCTTTATTCATCCACAATGGTAACATGACATTATGAGATTGGCACTTGTCATTCACAGGGAATGCTCTTTTTCCACTTGCCCCCCCAAAACACAAACACACTTAGGAGACTGCTGTCTGCAGATGACAGTAGAATCTCTTATATTTTAAAGCCTTTTTTCCAGCAGCACTCACATAAGTAAATTGCCCTTTATTAATATTTTTCAGGATATGAGAGGCTGACAAGTTGCAGATCCCAGCTACAAAGAATTTTTCCCCTTTACCGTGTAACCTCCTGGAAGGGAAAAAGCCTTTCTGGTCAAGAAGATCAAGATAACAGCAGCTCGTTCATATAATATCCCCCAGCAGCTGCTGCTGCTGCTGTGGGAATCCTAAATACTTCAATAATAGGTCAGTCACCACTGGCTACCATTTTACATGTGAGCAGCCTTAAGCAACTGTGCAAGATGAGTAGAGCACCAAGTGGAAAACCCAAGTGCAACATCATGTTTTCTTTTGCTTCTTTTTCTACTTTATTTAGAGGGATACCTGTAATTACTCCTCAGTTCAAGCTCTGGAGACTACAGGGGGATGTCACTGTGCAAACCAAGAAAATGATAGATATTCACTATATCTGTGCAGACAAATGAATGCATGGAAGAAATGCCTGATGTACAGAACTCCATTCATCTCTGAGTTACTATTTCTGTAGTTGTCTCATTTGGGATTTTTTTTTTTTGCATTCAGTTTCTTCAAACCCTGCCCTCTTCTACATGACCTTTTGGATCAATAGTCCTTTGTTGTGCTGTGAGGCCTTGGCAGCAAAGGACAGAATGAATACAGCTAATTCTTATCTAATGTTTACCTTCAAACTCTTTGGGTCTTGGCACAGGTTTGAGACATTTGTTTTACTTAGGTTTTATAACTCTAAATGATGAATATTGCTTGAGAATGTGGTGTCCTCTAGAGATCCCAGAGTTCTCAGCTGACCTTTCTCTCTGCTCCTGCAGTTGCTCCTATCTCTAGCCCACTCGCACCTTTCTGCTTCACCACCTCAGAAATTACTGGATTACCTCAGCCCCTCTGATCCATCTTTTGGCAAGTCAATGAAAGTCAGGTTGCCAACTATTTTTATGTGGAGAACAGGCCTCTCCCTGTCTTTTTAAAGTTTTGATTGTTTTTTTTTTTTTTTTTTTGTGGTAAGAGGACTCAAAAAGTCTCTTTGTCAGATTCTACTGTTGCCTGCCATTTTAAAATCCAACTCCAACTGGTTTTAGTAATTACACTGTCTTCTCGCAGGAGTCTCACCGACAAAATTTGTGGCTGATTTTCAAATGACAAATTAATGTGACGCTTCTATTCTTTTTTACCCTAAAGAAAGCCTGCTATCCTATATGTGAAGATCTATTGTTGTTTCAGACACTGTAGTGTAACAGTACATCCCTGGCAGCTCCTAGAACAAAACCACCAGACATATGGGACTCCCTCCCTTTCCCAGCAGCTTTATCTCAACAAGTACTGCATTTAAGCAAACAGCCTAAAGCACGACTCATGCATACCCCAGTGAGAGACAGCTATTTGAAAACTTTAGGGCTGTATAACTGACCGCAGAAAGGGCAAAAGGATCAAAAATGAGCTTAATGTTACAACTGCAGATGCAAAACAAATTAATACTCCCATAGAGGGAAAGCCAGATCTGTCAGACTGCCCAAGCCTCTGCAGGAGGTTTGGCTACTGCGGCAGCAGGGAGACAGCCTGGGCCCAGGCATAAATATTCTGGCCCTTGGAGCTAGACATGTGTGCACTTTAGAAGGTTGTTGGTAGTGAGAAATCCTTGGGCTAAGCATTTTTGTTACCAACCAAGTCTGTCCTTTTGCAAATAGTAATTCACTGTTTCCTCTGAAGTTTTCACTGGATTTGAAGCTCCTCTTGGTGTACTTCAGAGATGCAATGTTAAGATGAAAAAAAAAGCATTTTGTGTTGCTTTGGTTAAGAATTTTATTTAGTTTGTTTTTTAACTAGCATGCATTCATATCATGCAAAGTCAGAGCTAATCATTAAAGTTACCTCTAAAGCAACTGTGAAATTGTTTGGGATCATAAAAACAATTAAAAATTGAACCCAATTGTGACCTTCCCCCCTCCCTAAGAGCAGCTGCTGAAAAGCTGCAAGTTCCCAACCATTGAAATGCTACATAAAATGCTCAAAAAATAATCAAAAATTTATATCCAAGTAGATATAACCAAGTGAAACTTTCAGATTCACAATGTGCAGTAACACATTTGTGAGTGACTGATCTATTGCTTATTATAAGAAAAAAACTCTAAGAAAAAGTCTTTTCACAGTTCAATAGAAAGTTACAATATTTGAGAAATGAATAAGAAGTCGTGTAATGGCTTTGCAGCTTTTGAACTTTCACATGTTTCAGATTTTTCTAATGCTTGTGCGGATTAAAGAGATTCACATCTCAATGGCTGGGGCACCTCGCATTTTTTCTGGATCAGGTTTAATGATTTCCACACTGTAGAAACTTCATTTTGTATGAACACACCCTGAATTTAAGGAATTTTTCATACTTAGGTACATGTTTTCCAGTATATTTCTTTTAATCTTAACCCTGTCAAAGGGCACAGTGGCTTGATCGTAAGAGTGAGCAACTCCTTCAATTTCACACATCAATACACTGGGGCTTTTCAGCATGCTTTTCTTTCCAGACCCCAAAAATAAATTAAAGAGGGGGAAAGTGGGATGCAAGGAAACAATAAAATAGAAGTCATCTATGGTTTTTTTTTGTTTCTGTGTATTATCTCAATGTGGACCCCAAAATAAAAGGGAGAACTATTTATTTCAGTAATGTGCAAAGTTCTGGGTTTTAAAGCTGCAACTACACCCTTTTCATCTCTTTAAAAGACATTTCAAAGCAGGATTGCGAGACCCGAAGAGAGAGAAGAGTCTCTGATGTCCATCCAGCTCACATAGAAAAAAAACTGGCATTTTCTACCCTTTGACGTAGGATTAAGGAGTGACAAAAAGCCATTTCATCCTTTCTAAGAAAATGCATATGTGAGGGCTTACATTAAATTATAAACTAGTGGCTATCAGGAAGGCATGGATACCATCTAGAATCCAGCAATAATCACAGACCTCAAAAATCAGCACGGATGTTAAGTCCTTATGGCTCAATGACAAGACAAACCAAATGTTTAAAAATATTTGCATGCAATAGGTGTGACAACCAAAGATATAAACTCTGAAGGGCCTGTGCAGAACTGAATCTAGTGGATGAACAGAGGGGTGTGTTTTCCTGGTTTTAGACCCATGGAGCAAGAAAATTTCAGAGCTTCAACTGAATTTATTGGTTTCCATCCTTATGCAACACAGGAATACAGCCAAACTTCTGACTGCTTTGCATTTCTTCTAACATGCTCTGCAACAGGAATGTCCAATTCATCCAGAAATCTTCATCTACACAGCAGTGCTGCTCCAAAATCCTGGCTGCCTTCTGAATTTTTTTGCATGTTTCAAACTCTTATTATAGTCCATACCAGTAGGAGACACCCAGGATTGCCTAAGGTTAACAAGAAGCCATGGGGGAGACCTGATTTAAATAAAGGGCATTACCTCTCTTTACAATTGCCAAGCAGCTGAAAACAGTGTCAGCTGGGCTGAGCAAAGCAAGGAACCAAATGCTGGCAGTACTTGAAACTTTGGAGACTCCCTTTGAAGTGGGAGTGCCCCAGTTAACCCAGCTCTTCAATTGTTCCACCAGGGCCAGGATTTCACTCGGCCTTATAGCCCTAATTTCAGATGATCTGGTGTTTGAAGACACACAACCAAGTTGATCTGCACAGCATTAGTGCCCTGTCCTGCTTCTTAGGAACGCATCATAACATGAACACCTGGTTTGTGAAATCAAACATCATCTGTTCATTTGGGCTCCTCGGCCTGCCATTCACCTGCTTCTAAAATAGGGTTTCGCCTATAAAACAAGGAAAAGAAAGCCTTTCAGAGGGCAATGCTTAGTCTTCATGTCTCATATTCAGGTAAACTCATATCAAATGTGAACAGATAATACAAATATAGGCACCAGAGGAGGTTTTTTTTAATGTTTGCAAACATCTCTTCACAATCACAAAAATCACAAAAATCTTGGTGCGTATCATGCCAAGGAACCAAAGTCTAATTTGAAGGCAAGGGTGTGATTCCCTAGCTTCTAAGATAAAACACTTGTTGGAAAGAAGATCCATGGGCTGTGACACAGCAAATAGGGCACAGAAGTGGGCTGAAACTTCTTCTTCTTTATAAAAGGGATATGTTCAGAAAACTCATAAAGGTGAATAATCTTACCTGCCATTGCAAGGTGAAGAAAGAAAGACTGGAACTTGTGATCTCATCTGCACCAACTGTAGGTTTTGGTTTTAAAGGAGTAATATGAAGAGATGCTGGAGATGACACACCAACAAATATAGTTCAGCTCCAACAGTGTATACATGTGTTAGCCCATACATGCAGGAATTGCAGCTGACATCTATAATACCCTGCCATCTGTAGAGGTCATGAGCAGGAGATTTACATCAAGATTCACCAGCCATTTATTACAATTAACCAAAGTAACTGCAGCACCATAAACCACCTCCTCCATTCTGCGTGTTTTCTGCAGATAAAATACCGCAAAAAAAACACCAAAAAACTGTCTCCAATGTCCTCTACTAACTGCCATTATTTCAAATGTCTCCAGCTTTGAAATATCAAAAACATTTTGACCTCAAAAAAGTCTAATTACTGTGTCTGTATATAACAAAGAAAAACATGGCAAACCCAGACACAACTGACGTAACTGTGGTATACCTACCTCCATATGAATGATTTCTTAGAATACTGGTGCGAGTACTGTTTGTGCAACACTAAAGCATCAAAAAACCCCACACTCTTCACCTTAATGATGACAACAGCACAAGTGGCTAGAGGGCTAGAAAGCATTTCTTGTTTGAAATTGTTGCGTTCTGCCTCCCTCGACATTTCTAAGGGTCCCAGCTTTGTAGGTCAAGACACCAGCCATCTCATTACCCGAGTTTCTGCAGCCTGTTAAGAGACTGGTATCTCCTTGGCATATTTGTTTTGTTCACTGCCTGTTCCCTTTCATTAAAAACTAAAGACATTTTATGATGAAAGCAGAAGTATTCAGAAAAACATTATTGAGACTCACTGCAACCCTACTTTACTAGCTCAGGAGTGAAGTGATATTTCCCCACATTTTCTCCTACTCAAGAGCAAATTTATAATAAATTGCTCAACAAAAAAGTAAGCCTTCAAAGAATTTTCAGAGGAACAGAGGGGGGAAAAAAAGTAGAAATAGAAACACGACACTTTGGAGGAAGTGTATAGAAAAAAGACATGTTCAAGGGAAAATACCAGAGATGAAAGCCTGGCCCAACTGAATTTCAGAATAAAACAGCCATTGGTTTCAACAGGGTCACGATCTCTGTCAAGATCTGAGTTTGGATTCACTTTTGAAGTAGGTGTGGCCTAAGAGCAGGAGGGAAGAATTAGTAATTATATAAAATACCTCTCTTTGTCTTAAACAGCCCATCATATATTACATTTTACATGTCTACTAAAGCCACGAGTGGTTATGAAACACAGCTGTCTAGGTACACCCCATTTTTCACCACATTATCCTCTTTGTTACCCTTCTATCACACATTAACATGATCTTTTTGTTTTTCTTTGTCTTTGCTGGTGTTGAATGGGATGACAGCATTAACACAATGGCTGGTGCTACACACCAGAACTGCCTACATTTCATGTCAAGCCACTTTTCATCATAGAAAAAACAGCATCATATTTCTAGAGGCACAGGCTTTGGTGCTACACTGAGACAACTGTGATTACATGCTGTATGCTTCAGTGCTGTGTTTGTGTAAGTTGTGCTTGTGTTTTGTGTACACACCCACACACTACATGTATGCAGCAGTTCTGAGTGCACACGCACACACATGCATGGATGCAGGAAGGGCAGGAATGTGGGAGGCACAATAATGCTGCTCCTGGCTGTTACAGGAGCATTTGTTACAGAATTTGTTTCCGTGTTCATGGATCACAGAAAAAAATCTTGCAAGGATTATTTTATTTTGTTAAACATTTGTATTCCCTACTGCACTGCAATAAAAGGAATGTGCAAACTGCCAGTCTTTTAAGAAATATGAGACAATTCCTTGTACTTTTGGTTTGAAATCAGAACTGAAACACATTTGCTACAGAAGAACTGATCTGTATGGCCCTGCAGGAGGGGAAGGCTGGGAGTCAACTCACTCCTTGTGGCATGGGAATCTAGATGAGTTGCTCTATATCCTGTATCCTCTGATCATTTTCAGAAAAACAGAAAGTTGCCATAAAATCACAAAATGCTCAGCAAATCCATGACTGGCCAAGACTTTGATGTCAGGAATACACCAAGCAGTACAGCCACCTCACAGCTGCAAATGGAGGCAGGATTCTGGGTATTTTGATGGGGGAAAAAAAAAAATTGCCTGCAGATGCTTCCAGTAAATCAGCATTCACTTAGCCACCCCAGAGCATGAAACTCGGCATAATAGATCTTTCACAGCTCACAGGAGAGGTCATGGTACAAGAATGTTGAAAAATACAACACAATCTTTTGTAGGTAAGAAACTTCAAGGTGTGAGGTGTAAGTTGTAGCAAAAATAGAAACCCCAGAAGAGATCATCAGAAAGTGATTAATGTGTGTTTTTCAAAAGAATGTGCACAACTGACAATATTTTCAACAAGGACATGTATTTCAAACTCCTCTGGCATCCTGTTTCTTATGCATTATACACACACACACAGAGCTCAGATTTTCGGTTTGTTTCATTAACTCCTTATTTCTGCTACTCATAAGTACCCAAAGTATTATGATCACATCATTCACACATTCAACTGTTTGGAAAAATTTTCATTGAAGAGACTTTCAGTAGGGTAACTACACTATTACATTGAATACATTTCCTGCTGCACTACATGTTTTATGTTTAATATGTCACTTGATGGTTTGTTAAACTGTCTGATTTGATGTTTTTTATAAACAAATTCTGTTGAAATCCAGATAAACAGCAAGGACACAACTCTTTTCCAAGAGTATATGCTTTGTCTTGTTTGTTGCTTTTCTTTGAACTCCCTCCTTCTTAGCACAAATACACCAAACATTCAATTTCTTTTTTCTAGAAAATGGAGTACTGCATTAATATAGTAAAGCATACTTATTTCGATTTGCTGAAGCCCAAGTCAGCTAATATCCCAGGTGAACTGGATGAAACTGCAACTGGTTATAACCAACAAGGGCAAGAACCTCAAGGGACAATTGTAGACAAAGGCTGTCTGTTGCCTAGCATCCTGCAGCATCCTGCAGGAAAGTGGAACAGGACATCAGATTTTGATCAAGAGAATATTGCTGAGGGAAGTGGGACCACAACTTTCTGGAGTAACCTCCAAGGACAAACAAGGCAAACACAATTACTGGGCATTAAATAGTGCCCCCCCTCACTTTCACTTCTCTAAAAATCTGTCACTCCTTGAGACTGTCAGGAAGGAGCAGAGGAGGAAGTGGTGCGAGCTTCAGTAATGAATCAACGCCAGGAAAAAGACGTAACAAGTTCAACTCTGTAGGAACTGAACGCTTTGCCGCAGCCACAAAATGCATTCAAATTCATGTCTCCATTTCTGGTTTCATTTTTTTTTTATACCTTCCCAATAAATTCCAGGGGCCAAGGCGGGGCACTTTGGTTCCAGGGAAGCAGCTAACTGTCCAGAGAGATGCACAGGCAGCTCACATTCCTCTAAAAGGTACCTAAGGTGTGCAAGCTGTTCACACCCCTCTAAAAGGTATCTCATTCATCCAAATAATTGAAATTAAACTGTTTCAGACAAAAATTGCTTAACTTCACTGTTCACTCAGAGTCAAAAATTGCTCACTCAGAGTTCACTACTTTTCAGCACTGAGTCACATTTTTTATTTTGCAATCCCAAAGACATGCGGGTCCTTCTCTCCCACCCCGCACTGTCTCATATTTTGAAAACTCCCACCTTTTTGACTGTGATGTCATGATGCATTGCCATGAATATGTAACTTAAAATTATAAGCACTAAATTGAAACTTCTTTGCATGGTAAAAGATCACACAGAGGGAAATAGCGGTTTAAACAAAGATCTTCTATAATTAGTGATAATAACAAAGGAAATATTCATGATTACATCAAAGGATTCCTCACTGAGTATTGTTTTTATTTGCTTCCTAAGGGAGCACAGAGTTCTCTGGAAAGATAACACTGTTTTAGTGGATAAATAAAAGAAGGCCATCTAGAGAATCCAACTTCAAACCAGGGCCTGAAAAATACTCCGAAATCCGGAAGAGTTCTCTAATTGATCTGATTACATGTCAGGCACTCTGCTAGGTATGCAGTGCTGATAAGTCTGCAGTATGTAAACACCTTTTCAGATGAACATGACACACAACACTGCTGCTACCCTGGGCATCTGTCTCCACATACATAAGGTATAGCCTGGGGATTAATTTCATCCACTAGCATAAACAGGACTAATTTTTTGAAGTACAGATAGCTAAAAATAGCGAAGAGTAATGTTATGCAATAAAACGTGGTATAAATTTCCCCTTTCCAGATGAAAGAATCTGACACGGCTTCAAATAAAAAGAGGTGGCAACTTCACCAGAACACAAAATATATTCATTTCGTTCCATTCCACAGAGGCAGCATTTTAATCTTCCATACATTAAAGATGCATGCCCACTATCATATCATTTCAACAGCCTAAATATTAAATTATGACCAAAAATTCACAACACTTCTGCCCTCCCCCGGAAAAAAAAATAGGTCAAAAATAAATGGAAACAAACTGTTTTCTGCTCCTTTTTATGCATTTGACAGAGAGGAAAAAAAAAAAATGAGGGAGATAAATCTGCATAATACTGAACCGAATCTCTTTAATTCCAGTCAGCTTTTATCATTCAATCACTGAGTCTGTATGTGGAAAAATTCATGCTAATTCCCCCTAGCAACAGCCGCAGCCTATCCGGGGGAGCCCCGCACCAGGCAGCTGCCAGCCAGCAAGAATAACTCTAAGTAGGTCAGCCCTGCATTTCTAAAAATGCCACGGTCTAGTAACCCCACTGTCCCGTCTGTCTGCCCTAGCCCATAATAACCTCGATCGCTTGGTGACACAATGACATACTACCCTGTTAGAGCGCAATCAAACCCCGCTGCATTATTCCGCTGCGAGCATCGCTGCTGGATGGAGGACCCGGCGAGGGGCAGCATTAATCAGGCAGCCATTCATGTCCACTAGCTCTTCACTCTGGAGATGGGGCCTGCATTAATGACCAGCTGTTTGAACTAACACAAACAAAATAATGCCTTCCACCCTGTTGGCTGTGCAGAATACGCTATTCTAATCAGGCAGGTTATGCTCATTGACTAAACCTCAGATGTAAATTAAACAGCCCCAGACAACGCCAGCTTTTGTAACCTTCTATTAATTAAAGTAAGTATATTTAAATTATACTACACACAATTCAAAGAGCTATTGGTTTAATATACAGAGTCATCTCCTCCTACAAATTTGTGTTCACAGTCCAAAGGAAAAAAAAACCCAAACCAAAACCAAACCAAAAATCACCCACCCCCGCTGTTTGTGTAATACAATCTACCTATCCTGGTAAATTAAAGAGCAACTACAACACAGCTGAACTGCAAGTGACTTCTGCTGGGAGCAGGGAACCGCACCAGAGCTCCAGTAAGTGGTCTTTGGGAACAGTGACAGGCATGCATGCTGGATGTGGTAGAAGGGTATTGATAAAAGCCCTATAAACCTCTCCCAGCCATGCCACAGAGAAAGGCCAGTCGCAGCACATTAAACACCCCCTGCAATCTCACTGCTTAAGCACTGCCGAGTTGCCTTCACAGACCTAAAAATAATTGCAGAGGTCAGAAAGCCCCTTGGCAGGATCTGGGTGTGTGCCTTTAAGAGCACATCCATTCCTCCTGCTTCCCACAGCCCTGGGGACTTCTGCATGGCTGCAAGATGCTGCAGGAAGCCCCATCCCTCCCCCCTCGCTCTTAAGCAGAGAAGCCTTAATATAAACCACACCAGAGCCCAGCCGGTCTCCTCTGGGGTGGTATTTCAGCATCAAATCTGTAATGCCAGAACAGAATTTCAGCAGGCTTGCTTTGTGTTTAATTGCACCCTTCCTTTCAAACACCTTTGTGCAGCTTGCCAGTCTCTTCCTTCAGAGCATGCCTCCATGCCATGCAGCTGCTTGGATAGGACAGAGCTAGAAAAGAAATTTTCATGGATAGACTGCTCATTTGCATTTTTTCCTGAAGGATTTGCACTTTTGGTCAGTGCATGCCATAATTCAGTCTTCACTGCTGCAGCATTCAGCAAACCTTGTGCATGTAATCCATCCACATATGACTTAGGAACACAGTAGATTCATTAATCCATTTTGCTCCTTCTTGTTTGAGCCAGGCTTGTTAACCAGGTTATGGAAGTCTTCCTTTGCTTTGTGGCACACATCACATAGCAGTTCTTGGAGAGATACAGTCACTGACGTAACCGTGGGCTCCTAATTACAAGCTGCTGACATTTTGCTCATCTATGCAGCTTTGAAGCTGCCAGTTCAGAGTCTCTCCTCCTCCCTCCTTGCTTGCTTTAAACTGCCCGAGTTAGAAGCACACAACACATTCAGAAAGGTATAGGAGTGGCGTAAACTCCTTTGCAGAGCCTGCTGTACTGCCAAAGTTATTTTTCTTTAAGCAAACAGAAAACTACAGTTTGGGCATAAAAGACTCCTTAGCCTCCAGCACAAGAATGCTATCCAACAGCTGGCTAAATACAATTCAACACACAGGGCTGCCTTTGTAGGCTGGGAAACAGATAGTGGAAGGACCAGACGGGCGTCTTGCAGGGTAGCTCACCATGAGTATTGGGAAATCCCCTCATACACATTTCAGTATGACATTATGGTCTATGGCTTCATATAAAAGGGGAAAAAATGGAAAGAAAAAAACCCTGTCTTTCTTGGTAGGCAGCTGCTAGAATCTGTGCCAAGCCCTGCTAGCTGAGTGCAGTGCTTGTTTTCCCTGTTTCAGCATTGTTCAGATATGGCCAAGCTGAGCTACCTACCAAATGAAATATGCCTGTACTGTGACACGTCTACCTGCTCTAAAACCACCCCAAGCAGATTCCACAATAAAAAATACACCCAGCTACATTTCACAGGAATCAATAGCCAAATACAAGCATTGCCTTTTCTCAATAAATGAAGAATCCTTTTCAGTTAGAGGCTGATTTTGAAAATCTAAGGAAAAAAAAAGGGAAAAAGATGCAATTGTAACACTGAATACAAATGCTCAGTTGAGGATTTAGTCATCTGATGACTGTGGTAGCCAGCTGGTCTAGAAGTCATCTGGGATACATTTATTTTGATTAGATTGATCACATTTCTATTTACAGTATAGAATTTTTCACCATACTGAATACAGCTGTGTTTATAGAGATTTTAAGATGGAGAAAATGAAACCCCACGGTTTCTCTCAGCACAGTGCAGAAGACTCAGTGCTTCAAGGTGTTAAGCAGAAAGGATCTGCTTTCACGTTTCTTAAAAGAATACTGCCTACCATCTGTTTACACAAAATGCCACCTCAGTCAGGAAACTGACTGGGTGTAGAGCTGGAGCTGAAAATACAAGCTGCAATCAAGTCTGACCCAGCAACCTGACAAACATCCTCTGTAAATTGGTCAGAAATGTCTTTCTTTCATTTCTATACATGTTCACACACACACAAAAGCACGTACATACACAGACATACACACAGAGTGCGAGGCTGCTGCTTTCCCTGGGGATATTCCTGCAGCCACCTAACTCATCAGTTCACTCCCTGACAGCACCAGGAGTGCTCAAGCTACAATTTACAGTCCCTCCGTCCATACATTGCTTTGTTAATCAAGCCATCCTCTCTGCAGTGAGAATCCACAGAATCAGACAAACGGCACGTAGCGTTTCTTCTTCCTTTGCATTTGCATTCGCTCGCTCTCTCCTTCTCCCTTGGCTTTGCCTTAACAGGCAGATGCAACCGATACCTTATTTATCCATCTCCAGCACAACACTGAGGTGACACCCGACTGCAGCACTGTGACTTCCCCATGTTAATCCTCTGGAGCAGCAGAGGCTGGATTCTTGTTGCTGATGCCCTTGTCGAGCACTGGATTACTTTACATAATATTTCTTTAAGCTTTCACCCACCCTATCCTAGATTAACACCCTTCCTTTCTCCTCCCTCCCCCCTGCCACAGAAAACCCCAAAATCATCACATATTGCAACCCTTGGCTTCCAGAACCAATAAAAAAATACGCGGCTCCATCGTTCTTCTTCCTTAGCAATGTGCAGACGAGAGAGTTTCGAGTCAGCCAAGCCAGGGCGAAGCGCAGGCAGCCAGACTGCAGCAGCCCCAGCAGCAGCAGAAGGAGCAGCAGCCGCCCAGGTAAATGGAGGGAAAACAGGCTCTGTCGAAAGCGGTGCAGCATCGTAGCTGTGAGGAAAGACAGCCTCGCTTCTTCCAAACGGTGCAGCTTTATGCCTGCAGGAACGGAGAAAAGGGAAGACCCAGAATTAAAAATAAAAGCCAAAACAGTTAAAAAGAAACAATAACTATAACAAATTGTCGTAACTTTATTTTTCTGGGCTTTCGGGCTTTTCAGGGAGGCTGCCTCTTTTCCTTTCCCTCCCCAAAGTATCCTATGTTGCTGGATGCTACTGTCCAAGAGTGCGGAGTCACAAAGGCTCACTCTCCAAAGCGCAGTGAGACCAGCATCACATGAGAAACCACATGACGCACCCAAATCGGATGCTGATGTGGTCCAGTATTTCACTCGGGGAGGGGGGGGAATATCTCGACCGAAACATGCCCCTCTCTAGTGGTTAGAATGAATCTCCCTTTAAAAAAAAAAAAAAAAAAAAAAAGGCAGCAGCCCAAAATATAAATATCTCCATATCTATCCATCTTCAATGCCAACGCTTCAGGAGGCAGGAGAATGCTGTTCCACAGACACTAGCTGGATGGCAGCAATATTACTTCCAGACTATGTTATTCTAAACTGATTGCACTTGAGTGAATTCCTGAAAAGCATACTCCATGTCTCCCTAACATGAACAGACTCAGAAAACCATCTCCATTATCATTCCCTGCAATCTGTATCCAAACCTGCATTCTGAATAATTTATTTGAGACTAATAAGCTGTTTGCCAAGACTACTCCTTTTCCCACTCAGCCCCACACTCAGTGAGCAACTACAGCAAGAAACACAGAGGCATTCACCATTTCCTTAACCGGTACTTTTAATAAATGCACTGTCCACAAAATAATCAGGAAAAAATGAGCAGGAGAGTTTTTTCCTCTTTTTCATGTATGGACACAACAGGGCTCTCTCTGGTTTGCGGACGGTGGAAATCCTCTCCTCACATTGCCGACTCAAAAGCTTTCAGTCCAAGCCCAGAAGCAAATGGTCTTGCCTGCCAATTCCTGCAGAGGTGTTGTGCCACCCTGTTTAAAACACAGAAACATCTGGACACCTCTGGCAGCCCCGAATGAGAGCGTGCAGCTCCGCAATGCTGTCTGCTGTCAGGGGACCGAGCAGTTAACATCCTTGGCTGCTTTACCATCTTGTCTATAGGAGCATGGAACCGAGGGACTGGTTCACTCCAGAAACGAAAGCAGAAAAGCTGACCATGATGAACGATGGAATTGCTGCTCACAAAGTTATCATCCAACAAAGAGTTAGCGGTTTGTAGCTTGTTTGATGCCTAACATTTGTTCAAGTGACAGAGCAGGTGGCACAGAGTCTTCCGTCCCCTTTGTTTGCAAAAGCTGGGCACCACCTCGCAATGCTGCGCTCCCCGGCTCTTTACACTGAAACTGCACACGGTGTCAGGGAAATAGAGGAAGAGAGCTGTTGTGAATCCACACAGCTGCTTTGCACAGGATCCCATTGCAATCTCTGAAGTTACATGATGGAGATGAAGCACAGAATTCCCCCAGAAGAGACACTCAACCCTTACACTGGAAAGCGCAATCAGAGGAAAACCCAAGTGCTCTTTTGTGCTGATTTCAACCCTCCCAACTGTTCACGTAATAGCAGATTGCAAAAATTTGCACTAGGTAGTTGTAGCTTGTCTCATTGGCTCCTCTCAGAGAGAGGTTTTGCAATGGGCTGCACCTAGGAGTTGCCTACATTCCATGTAAAATCCAGTAGTAGCATTCAGCCTCAGCAATGCTGCTGGTGTTCAGGAGAGGGGCAGGACTGCATGTATAGAAATCAAAAAATTACCACAGTCATCTGAGAGCATTCTTACCTGTGGGGTTAATAATTTCAGCACTGGCAAATCTTTGATGAAAACTGTAGAGGTATACCCAAACTCTGACTGTAGCTAATCAATATAATACTGTACTTTCAGATGCAATGTCAGCTAATATGGAGAATCCAGGTTATAGATTACTTTCTCAGTCCAAAATATAAACATTACTGAGGCAGAGAATGTAGCAAAATACATATCTTCAGGGCTTCAGATTACAAGATGAAAAGAGCTGTCCTGGTGACCAGTCCCATTGTATTTAACCTGCAACAATTATAACAGCATGGCTCTGAATGGCTTCTAGTCTGTTCTCATTACTTTCTAAGACAAAGCTGCAGCAGTTCATGACTCTGTGAGTTGATGATCTTTCCCACTTGATACCAATAGTTCATTTATCTGTTCTGACTTAAAGATATGTTGGAAAGGTCATCTGGAGGTAACTTAGTGAACCCCTGGATATCATCAACACTACATCAGGTCAGATGCAACTTCATCCTGAAAACTCTCGGAGGTGGAAATTCCATAACCTTCTCCAGTGCTGACCTCCTTCCCTGGGAAAATAAATGTGCAGGAAATAAATGTTCATTCTGTATTTCTTATAAAGGCAGCCTTCACTGCCTATATAAGAAATACAGAATATATGCTGAATTGCATATATTTTCCTAGATCTGGCACTGAAAGCACAGGCAGAGCACCAAGGAATGAAAAGACTCTTCGTATGAATTTAACCAAGTTCAGCTCAAATTAGGAGCACCTCCAAATTGTTAGCACATTAGTACCATTTAATCTCCAGATGATTCCATTTCAACTATTAACCAAAGCACTAAAATGCTAGTGAACACCCTGATAACAATTCCAGTGTTCTAACAGGTGTTCCCCTTCAGAAAAAGGAGAAAACCCAAAGATCCCTTGCATATGAAACCTAATCTACACTGAGAAGTTGGAATTAAGGCTGAACCAACATAGTATCTGAAGGATGTAGTTTTATTCAGAATAAACAAGACACATTTTTCAATCAGACCTGGAAAACGGGCTCTAGAGTATCTATAAATATATATCCACAATCTTGTGAAAAACCTCCTATGCAAGTACACAATGTATGTACCTTTAAGGAAGATCCAGGGATATACAGTCACATTAGGTGTCAGTGAAGAGGGAGGAAGGAGAGGAGGCAAGAATTGCAAAGAGAAAGACCAGTCATAATTCCCTCAGAAATGTAAAAAGGTTTAGATGAAGAAAGGTTTTATGTGAGAGACAGCCTTATGCACACAGTGCTTGCAAATCTAATTCTTATACTCCAGATAAACTCCCCAACAAGTGGTCTGTTAACAGCATGGGTAACGAGCTTTCTTCTCTCTTCAAATCTCTAACATAGGTACTTTACTCTGTTAGAGGTTGTTAGCTCTCAAAGTAATTCACTAGCAGACTCTAAATTACCTGTCTAACGTCACTTTCTCAGTTTAGCTCCAGAGCATATTTTCTCCCCTCCAGAGAATGGAGAACTCAGAAGCTGTCCAAACAGAACAGCTGAGGGTACAGGTAAGAATTTTGGGTTGAGATCATTACTGCTTGTGTTCACATGAAAGCTTTTGGGCTGAAATTTGGAAAGAACTGAGATTGTTTTGGATGCCACCTTGACAAGTCATCAATAAAAATTTTCCAGGACCAATTTGGTGCCAGGATTTGAAGACCTGTTCTTAAACATTCGATCACAAATCCTGCTCCATATTAGTGCAGCTTTGTGCTGCCTTAGGGACACATGAGCTGTGTTGGATTTGATGTAACTGTCCACAGGACACAGGATTCAGAGCAAAGCTTCAGCAGCTGAGTGGACTCCAGATGGACATGAAGAATCAGAGCAATATAGAGAAAGGCCAAAATAATCTTAATTCCTGATAGTTTAAAGGCTATGGAATTTTGTGGAGTAATTTTCAGATGCTGTTGAACCAAATACTTTATATGGCTAATTTTCTGCTTGGTACAGTACACCAGTGCAACATGGATCCCTGCAAGTGTGATGTATTGAACACTAATGAAAACAAAACTTTGGTTTAGGAAAACGAAGCCGTTAGTGTCAGCTTTTCCTTTTGGGAAGAGTTCCACTTTGAGTCTTAGTTCCTGAAGCCAAAGGAAGCAGAACTTCACCGTGATTAAGCATAGCACAGGCGCTGGAGAGACTGGGCAGAAAAAAACAGAACCAGCCATAAATTTAAGTTTTTCCTTATTATACTCAAAAGCTGCCACCCATGAGTAGCACTAAACAGTGTCACCTGGGAAGTAGGAACTGAAAAATAACAGAAACTTGGAGAAATGCTATTTTTTCAATTACAGCAGAATGCCACTAGCACACTTGTGTATATCAGTAAAATGTGGAGTTGCTAATTTGATGGGAACATATGATCACAAGGAATGGTCCAGCTGAATACTTGATGGTTCTCAGCAAGATGGTTCTCAGGCTTTGGGGTTCAATTTTCAATGACCTTTCTCTCTGTAATCTGCAGATGGGGAAAGAATTATCATTAGGCTTGAGGTTTCAACCCAAAAGCCAGGCAAAACTTGACGTTTCACTGAACTTGAAACCTCAAAGTGAACTTCAAGCGTGCAAACCTTATGGACTCCAATCAAAACAAACACATGTCAGTGAGCAAAAACCACAGAGCTGCACATGGGTCTAAGTACTGAGCCATACTGGCTACTGGCCAGGGCATGAAGAGCCCTACACGTCACACAGAATACCAGCAGAAGCTTAGTGACCACAGGGTATGGCCAGAGAAGGTGTGGATGCCTCATCCCTGAAGATGTTCAAGGCCAGGCTTTGATTGACCCAGTCTAGTGGAAGGTGTCCTTGCCCATGGCACAGGGGGTTGGAAATAGATGATCTTTAAGATCCCTTCCAACCCAAACCAGTCAATGATTCTGTGATTCATACAAACCAGCCTACAAACTCTAATGTGTTTTACCTGCCTGTGAAAAAGCTGTGTGATGGAGGGGGTACACAGAGATCAGAGTTGCACATACAATAGCTGCAAGTCCACGACCTGCTCAGTCAATTAATATCATAACGATATAAAAATTTAATAACCAGTTTTGGAGGAAGGGGAAGGGTGGGGGGATAATTTTAAATTTTATGCTCCTCAAGGAAAAACATACAGAAAACATTACAACCGAATCCTTAGTGAAACTGCAGACAAGGCAGCTAATATTTGGTCTTGGGCAAAAGACTGGTTTCCTTTCCTTGGCTGTCCAGTTTTAGATGGGCGTTTTACATCAAACACGTTACAAGTTCAAAGTGGAAGAGCTATGTTTTTTCACCTGTGAGTGGTTTCAACTTAGACTTCAGAATTACTGTCAGGAAGTCAGTTTTTCCATGCTTGTTACTGTAAACAAAGATTGTATGGCACATCTCCAAAAGTGATAGAAGGTCAAGGACCAAACTGCCACTGCTGCCAGAAACCAAAAGCATAACACTGAAGTGAGAATAAGCACACATTCAAACCCTGGTTGATGCTCTTGTCACTCAGCTGTTTGGGCAGTACAACGAATACAGGCAAATATAACCTCACTTACTGTTTTTTAATACATATATCTATATAAATATATAAATGCTCTACATATATATGTGTGTTTTCATACATACTTACACATACAATACACACCTATAAATATATATAAGTGAAATGTGTGTATCTGGCTGAAATGGATAGGGAGAAGAGCCAGTAACACCACTTATTATTAACATTGCCTCCCACTCA
Source organism: Nicator chloris (assembly GCA_013400495.1). Lineage (NCBI taxonomy): Eukaryota > Metazoa > Chordata > Aves > Passeriformes > Pycnonotidae > Nicator > Nicator chloris. The sequence continues at coordinate 293,094 of WAAE01010015.1, read as the reverse complement.
CTTTGTAACAGTTACTTTTGACTCTATCAAGCCTCATTCCCATCTCTACTTGGTTTTATTTTACCTCATTTTACAGATGTAGAGCAAAATAATATTAGACATTTCTAAGAAGAGTCTTTCTCCTCAACCATAACATTTCTATTGATGTTTTCATTGCAAAACATTATCACTTCCAAAAATTGTTGCCAGAATTTGCAACTTTATAACCATATTTTTGTTTATCAGGTTGTCACTCTTTGCTTCTCCTCAGGTTTGAACTCAAATTTGCTAATATTATAATTTTTTTTTTGTTTTACATCTGAACTTCTAAACATTATTTTAGTGGACATAATTTACCCCCTTCTGCCCTTGTGTGAGGTTTTTAACATTACCTAATTATTCACAAGTTCTCTATGTTTATTTTCATCTTCAGGCCCCCTAGCTGAAGTTCTGCAGATGAGTATTTACAACCACAACTGAAGCCTGTAGAAACTGTCTTATTACAACATAGTGCATCCCAAACCGAATACTATAAACAGGTGGAGACTCTGAACAAATGTCCACATTACTGAGGAACAGTTTCACTGCTGGTGTTTGCCACATTTGAGTATTTGTGCCCAAAACTTTATAAAGGTTCTTCTAACTTAACTGTGTTTGCAATATCATAAATGGTATAATTTACGGCATTATTCGAGACGCAGAAGTAACTGGAGGCGTATTTCTGTTGACCTGTAAAACTTAGTATTTTGATTACCTTTACAAGTGTTCGCAACCCATCTCATCTGCTACTGTACTAACCAAGCAGTATTCATGACAGGACTATAGCCTCCTGGCAAAGGCAGGGGGGAAAAAAAATAAAAGCAAAGTATAGCAGAGATTGGGAAAGAAGGTGAGAAGCCTGATTATTATCAGAAATGAAGACGGTCCAAAGAACAACCTGAAGAAAAGGATATTTATTCAAAAGCCCTAAAATTAGACCTCTTTAAGCTGATGTACTAAGTCCTTGCTTACATTCTACTGCCTTCAGTATGACAGAAGTACATACTTCCCTGGTCTTTGCTGGGAAAGATCCTTTCCTGAGTCAGGGCTACAAATGCTTTTCTGACTGAACATAAAAGTCCAGATGCATGTTATTAATTTGTGAACCAAAGACATGTTTAACTGTATACAAATCGTGAAAAACTTTAAAGAGCTCTAAAAACAATTATGGCCAACAGGTTACATGCTTCCTGATCTTACATCCAGCCCTAAGACATTTGAAAGTGCCTCTGCACCCAATTGCCATTTAAAAGTTGAGTCAGTCCTTCTGACAATTACAAGATTAAGCTTTGGAATATTTGTTTTTGCTCATCATTAGCATCCCATCCTATGTTTTCAAGTATTTCAAAATATCTCAAAACAAAACCTTTCAGCAGTGAAACATGACCTATGAAAACATGACTCCAAACTAGAAAATCTTGCTATTCAGCAGATTTGGACCCAACAAACAGGTGGTGCTCCACTGATATTTTTAAGTACTTAAAGTGTTGAATATTGAGAGGTATTGTTGTAGATATTTTAACCAACCTAACAGTTTACTGTGAAGTTTAACAATAAATAAAGTTGACATCCACCCACGCTATCAGCCCACTTATGTTTTATGGCTAATGAAGGCCGACCCTCCTCCAATTTAGCAGAGAGGAATTCCTTCTGTAAACACAAATTCTTTTACCTCTGTGCATGCCAAAATAACCTTTACCTGTAAGATTACAGTTGCACTAATGAGGTCTATGACCACTGCTAATGAACCTTCTCTGGATAAGCCTAAAGAAGACTAAGGATGAAATGAAAACCATATAAAGCACATTAGCGTATCCTTTGCTTTATTCATTTCTAGTGTCAATGATTGTCTAATTGGCACAAATCCTAAATCACATCTTTCTGCCCTCAACCTACAGAGGATCATCTCCATGAAAGCAGGAGTGGTTTTGTTGGTTTGGTTTTTTTTTCCCCTAAACTATGCCTTCTTGATCCAGCTATCCCCACCCCATTAACTAAATTAAGAAGACACCTATTTCTGGATATACTTCTCCAACAAAGCATACTCAATTAACCTGCTGCCTTTGCCCTCCTTAAATCAACAAAAAACTTCTTCAGACTTGAATGGATTTGAATTTCACACATGGTACCAAAATATCTTGATATGTGTAATGCTACAGCCTTCTCATTTATTCTGAGAGTGACTGCAAAGCTGCTGATGCACTGTGTGCAAACACAATTTCTTTCCAGAGGAAAATATTACTTTTCTTCAACTTTTTGGACATGAAAGAGCATTTGCCTGCAACATGAACATTTTTCCAAAATTGACAGAATTACCAGTCAGACAGGAGAGAGATTAGTCTCAAAATGCGTAACAATGATACATTCTTTTCTTTTCTAGAACTACGTTTTTAAAGCACTTAAAACCCAAAACCAACCCAAACCAAATCAACAAAAAGCCCCCACAAACAACGAAAACAACCCATCTTAAAAAGAAAACAAAACCAAACCCCTGCTGTTTTTAAACAAATGGGGAGAATGAGAGAGACATTTGCATTTGCTGTGCCTGCACCAGGCCATGCTGCAGATCAGCTCTGGCCACAAGCTGCAATCATTAACTGTCAAACTTATATTATATATACACATATAGATGCACATGGATGCAGGTACCACAGATTTTTACCTGTGCTGTTTCAGTGGCCTTTGCTTGAGCAGTGACACCTTTTCTACCCCAAAGGGCTCTACTTCCCTGTCCCAGCTTCCCCTGCTAGCAAAATGAAAACAAAGGTTTTCCTCACAAAAAGAGTAGCAATAGCACATATCCCCCTTTCCAGAGGAGGAGAAGGATGTGATGCTTGGTCCCCACTCAGGTTAAATCATGACACATGCTGGTTAAAAAAATTGAATGCAAAACCGCAATGACTACTATTTTCTTGCATTATTCCTTCAGATCTAACAAGGTTTCTGATGAAAAAGCAATTTTTGTTCCCCTGGATTATGTTTGCATTCAAAAGGAAAACTGTCCCCAAAACTAAGGAGTACTATCTGCATCACCCAGGCTAGCATGCAGTGAAGTAATGCTTTAGCTCCAGGTCAGCGGGGCTGCTAAGTAGAGCGCAGATAATAAAAAATTGTAGGTAACAGGGGCTCTGGGAAGCACAGTACTTTGACTCCCATGAACACAGACATCTGAATATGTTTCTTCTTGGCCCACATCTTGAAGATTTTAGCAAATAATTAATTAGACGTTGCTCTTTTGAAATGGACAGCCTCATGCAAAATCTCAGGAGGAAGAAGTTAGAGGTTTTCATTTCCCACCCTGTAGAAGACTACAACTCTCACTGAAAAAGTTCTAGCATGCTTTAAAGAGAAAAAAAGTGACAAATCCTAAGGCAAATTTTCTTTTACAAAAAAAACCTAAAGTAGAAAAATAACTATCTTAACATCTCTTTGAAAAAAGGTGAAACAAAAAATAATCTAATGCATTTGTATAAATACTTTTTCTCTAATCTTTATTTACAGACAATTCTATTCACAGATCACTAAGTCACTACATTAGAGAATTAAGGCTGGTGGAGTGCAAATTCACCCACATTTCATGTGTTCTGTTTCCTTTTAGATAAAGCTTTCTTCTGAATTTGCCGAGTTTTTAAGCACACTTGAGAAACAGTCATTGTTTTACTGTTTGAACTTTAAAATTATTGATTTAGTCCACACAGACACTCAAGATTAACTGCAGTTTAATGCTATCCACTTTTACGAATGTAGGAAAGGGCATCTGTAAAACATGAATATAACTCAAGGAATACAAGTTTGCACAGCTACAAAAGCAAGAGGCAACCAGAGAAAGGAAGAAGTGATTAAGTTAAAGACGAAAATGTTTCAGGAAAATGTAAAGGACAAGCATTCTCTGCTTGGAAAACAGAGCCAGAAGGACACAGTGCAGAGATAAAAACACTGTATTGTTTGCACAACACTGTGAAATCCTTCCACAACAGCATACTTTTACTGCTTGTATATCTATGGTGTACACTATTTCTCAGAAACAGGTATATTTTAATGATAAGCAAAAAAAGGTGAAAATGGCTAAGTTTAGTCCTTCTACTAACACACTAATTTTTTTTTTTTTGAAGGGTTGGCCAAAATTCAAGGATATGGAAACATCCCAGCCTGTTTAGTGCACAGGTCTTGGTGGAAATGGAGCTCACTTACCTGCCCAGTGTTTTCTTACCTTACCTAACCTGGGGATGAATTTTCTCCCCTGTGTTCAGCATCTGCAGAAAATACATACATCTGCAAGCTACATAGGTCATAAATTGCCATATGCCATCAACTTGTACATGTCAACATTTTTATCCTTTGGTAAGCATACCAAATACTTCTTTCTACCAATTTCTACACCAATTTTCACATTTAAAGGTCTCTTTTTCAAAATGAAAAATCAGTAAAAACTGTACATGGAAAAGGAGAGGAAAAAAAAGCTTGAATTAATCCTATCTAAGAAAAGATTTTAGAAAGGGATACATGGATTCCTGCTGAATGCACAGTAGTACAACATTCACCAGTAATTTAAATCTATATTATATTTAATAAAACCACAGTGTGTTCTCTTGTCCTATTAAAACTGCATTCTACCTTACCAGGTCTGAATAATTTGTATAAAATTGATTGCTACAGTTCTTAGTAAGAGCTATAATTGCATTCCTGGTATAACTTAAAAAGGTAACCTTATCTTAATTAGTAGCATGCTACAGAAATGTTTCTGAAAGCTGTGGAGGATTAACCTGGATTTTTAAACTGAAGCCTTGGGGTTGGATTTTTTTGCAGTGTTTTGTTGGCTTTTTTTTTTTTCTAATTTCATCACCAACACAGGAACTACTGCTAATTTATTGTAAACAAAAAAGAGCAGGGGCTGGGACAAGGGGCTGGCTGTCCTTTGAGGACCTGAAGGAAAGCTCCACACAGCCCAACCCCAGCACACACTGCAGAGGAAAAAATTCTCATCAATTACAGAACAAATTAAAACAAAAAAAATAACACCAAAAAACTCTGGCTTAAACACACCACCATCCCAAAATAAAACCAACCCAAAAGATTCACCTGAGCAATGTGCTGCAGACACCCACCAACAAGGTCTCCCATGACAGAACCAAAAGTAACTCCAGTTTCAAATACAGCTGCATGTCTACCTTATCTGCCACCCAGGTGCTGTCCAGCTGATGTGACTTCTGGAAGCATACACCTCACAATATGGCAAAGGAACACCACTGCTTTGTCAAAGTCAGAAAAATTAATACCAGTAAAATTTGCCGGCAAGCGACTAAAAGCCCTTTATGCAAATGCTGTTATCCTGCTCTGGCCTGAGGTTGGGGAATATTTTTTTTATTTGTTGACTTCCTTGCCACATTTAAGCACATCCATATTGCCATTCTGTGGGAAAGTGAGACAGCTTTCCAGCTTAATAAACAAATAGTAATTAGGTTTATTTAGAAAGCAACTCATCAAGCAGCAGCTGTGTAAGGCATCTACTCATAGGAGGCAGTGCTGCAATAGAGTCCAAATGCTTCCAAATTTTACCATATATTTCACCATTGTGCTACAGTTCTGCTCAGCACTAATTTTTTGAGTCCCATCTTAATCCAGAAAAAAAAAACCAAAAAAAACACAACAACAAACCAAACAAAAAAAAAAAAAAAAAAACCAAAAAAAAACCAACAACAAACCAAACAAAAAAAAAAAAAAAAAAACCAAAAAAAAACCAACAACAAACCAAACAAAAAAAAAAAAAAAAAAACCAAAAAAAAAAAAAAAAAAAAAAAGAAAAAAACAACCAAAAACAACAAAAAAACACCCAAAAACACAACACCAAAAAACCACACCAAAAACCCCCAAACTATGCCCATTCCTTACTAATAATTTCCTTGGACTTCTGTGCTGTCGATCATGTACCACACTGTAATTACAGTGAGTTACCAAGCAGTAAAGGCCAGGATAAGTGTTCCAAGAAATTACTTTCTGTAACTGTATCTTTTCAAAATTAACTTCTATTCCCAGCTTTTCAGTGGCAAGGAAACATCCAGCTTTTTAGCCTGGTTCACTAGTTATATCCCAGGCCCCGTAGGGCACAGACTGCTCTGAAGGCTTCTGTGTGCACCTATCTGTATGAACACAGCATGATGAGATTCTCCATGCTGTGCTGGAGCTCCACGGAGCCAATCATGGAAAGAGAAGCAATAAGGTGGTGTTTCAGAATCACTATAGTGAATCTACTTAAAAAGGAACAAGTGCAACATGGCACACTTCCACATGTATGTGGGCATCCCTGAACACATTCCCACGTGGTCCCCTGATATTTCACTGTTCACATGCATGTAAAATGATTTAACTCCCCCAGAAATGGTGAGACCTCTTTCAGAGCTGTAGAATTTCCCTCACTGAAGCAATACGCTTCTGTAAGGTGAAACATGCATTCATTCTTTCCTTTAAAGAGAATGCCCACAAAGCAAGAATCTGCATTACTTTTTGTTCAGTACAGCCAACAAACGCCTAGGGATTTTTTACTTAATTACTAAGGAGTCATTTTTGATATGAGACTGGTTCACATCTCAGCCTTTTCTTTAAATTTTACTGATGATATGGAGTGGAAAGAGAGGAACTAAATGAAAATCATCACTTATCCGTGACTGCCTGCCTCGTGTTTCTGCTTGTGGCAGTGCAGGAACAGTGCAATCAGCTTTGCCTCTGGTGTGATCCCAGCCAGTCCGTTAGCCAGTCCTTATAAATCCATCCATCACCTCTATGAAAGTCACCGCCTTCCTTTTACAAAGATAATGTATGTTATTGGGATTATACCACTGCATGCAAAGTCATTAAAGAAAGATAGACCACAATTTATGACCGAGTGTGTGGACAGCAGGGCATTATTTTAACCATAAAATCACAATCTGCAAGGAGAGTGGCCAAACCAGAAGAGCCATTAAAGACTTATAATTAACATCAATCAATATGACACTACTGTTGACATCTTTATTACTTTAAATACACTAATCAAATACTTCTGCATTCAGATAGAAAGATTGATAGGCAGACAGGCAGAGAGAACATCCCTACAGAGAGCAATCTTAAATTATCTATTCAAGAGGTAACAAAAAATAAGCACACCAGCATAATCACATGGGAATTCGGTGCACTGACTGAAACCATTTTCAGATGGGTTACTGGACCTGGGGTGCTCAAGCTTGCATATGAGATACACCAAATCTGCCTTGTAAAAATACGTATGTATATGCCTTAGCCATGCAGGCAGCTGCTGACTCTCCTAAACTGAGAGAACACATATCCTATGGACATGCCCTGCTGTAGGGTATTTGGCATTAGAAAAATAAATGGAGCACTGGTCCTCACAGCACCACTCCATTTTTCATCTCTACTTTTTCCCAGATAGGAAGTTAGACAGAAGAATATCAATATCACCATTGTGACTGTCAATATTATCTAATTGCATCCACGTGCAATTTCCTACCACACAGACACTAAAATACATTGTTACTGTTGCTGCTCACACAAACATTTCAGTATTAAGGAACAAGAAGGTATTTCACTTCCCAGGCCCCATGTTCTTGTACCTTGCTGAATACCTTTTTGAGGAGCAGCTCCTTTCTCCATAGGACATTGGTGTTAACATTCAAGAAAGGAGAACTGAACAAGTACCAGGAATCAAATAAATGCATGCCAGCTCTTTTCAGAAAACATGCTTTGGAAGGAATCAAATTATGGTGCGGCCAACATCAGATAAGGTTTTAAGAATCCCTGCTTCTTTACTATTTGTATTTTTCTATTTTTTATTATTCAAGTGGGGATAATAATACTTTTTAAAGAAAAAAATGCAACAGTTGAGTATTTATTTAGATCACATTTGGTTACAAGTAATAGCTTAGTGTAATATGGAAGTTCACTTTGGAAAGACATGCATGGTTTTCTGTACTCTGGAAATTAAGTGAAAATAAGCAATGCTCTTGCTTATTTAAAACAAAACAAAACAAAACAAAACAAAACAAAAAACCATAACAAAGCAAATTAAAACCAAAACAAACAAATAACAGACAAAAGCAACAAACCCAAAACAAAACAACACAAAAAAGTGAAACAAAGTGAAAACAAAAACCAAACCCCCCAAATAAACAAACCTCAGATAACTCTACCCATAACATGAGAGGATTTATGCTGTGCTTATCCTGGTGAGCACCTTTTTTGAAGAGGCCAGTGGAAGCCTGCAGATCATCTCACACGTGCAATGAGCATGAGGATCAGCAAACCGCTGTAAAAACCACGAGAAAATGGCAACACCTCTTCCCTAACAGGCTGAGCTGCCTGGAGGGCTGAGCCACACAGCATCCCTGAGCCATCCAGCCTCCAAAGACCTGGAAAGCATCTTCAGTCAGTGATTTCACTCATCCTTCTCAGTTCCATAGCAGGGATCTGAACTCTCACATACTACGTGAAAGCCTTACAGAGCACTAAGTAATGAGAAAAATGCAGTAATTTGTCTATTGAGAATCCAATTAGTTTAAGCCAATATTTATCAGATCACTCTCCTTAAAACATTTTACTTCAATTTTAAGTGAGTTACACTAATTTGGATTGGGCCATCCTTCTCTAATGAAACTGCCAAGCCTTTTAGATGCTTTAATTCATTTCCAAACACAGTGGAGTCCCATAAAACAAGCAGAAAGAGACTGCTAAATGTACGTGAGGTTGCAGTGCATTAAAACAAACTAATGTATCGAGTGACAAAACATAACGAGTGCTTTTACAGGAGGAGGAACTGAGACTGAGGTCTGAGAGGACACACTGCAAACCGGGCAGCCAGCCATCTGTCTACCAGGATCTCCTTTGCATCCTGCTGGAAAAGCAGCTTCTGCATCAGAGGTCTGCCCAGCTCCCCACCGTTCACTTGAGACATTCCCGGCTGCCGTCATTTACCGACCCAGTGGGAACACACATCCCCCAATCCCAGCAGAGGATTGCGAAAGAGCCGCCGATTATTCATTGAATTATCACGACCTCATCATTTGCGGAGAAGAGCGCAAAGGAGCAGGTAGCCACGGAAGGTTCCGTGGCTGTGAGTCAGCGGCAGAGCCGGCCGCCGCCAAGGCCGTGCGGCGTGTCCATGAGCGGGCAGCTGGCAGCCACCAGGAGCCATGAGCAGGGGAAATGACAGCTGTCAGGGCGCAGCGCTTCCTGCACCCCGCTCCAGGCCTCTGCCAAGTCCAAAACAATGCTGCGGCCTGAGCAAACATCCTCACTCGCAAAGGGGAAGGGTACGACTCACAGCGGCGCTGTTCCCAAATAGCCAGCTCCCTCAGCGTCCAGTCCAAAAGGGCTGACATTGTGCTTTCCACAGATACATTTAATAATAAACAATATAAGCACCAGGTATCACCAGCGTGAGCAACACCACACACCGCTGCGTATCCAGGTTCTCCAAACTGATTTTTGTGTGCCTTAGGCTCGTTTTGGACAATCCCCTATGAACAAAACTTTGAAAATGTTTCCCTTTTGAGAAACCATGTGAGAGGCACTGGGATTGAAGGAAAAGGGAACTTGTGAAGGTATGGGTGGATGCTACAGGGGAACAGAAGATAACAAAAGGAAAGATGACTATGTGGAGAGCAGGTGAAGATGGGAGAAAGAAGAGATAGATCAGTGTCAGAAAACAGAATGAGGAATATCAGTGATCCTGTAACACTTTCATTAATTTTCTACTTGTGTTTACATTTATGGTCCTTGAGCATACACCAGTAGTTTTGCCGATTTAAGTTTGCCATTGCCACAAGGCATACATATCACATTCTCATCTTTTGTGTTACCCTACACAGACCAGGAACAATCTTTCCCTGGCAAAGATACAGTTTCCAGCAGAATCTGGATGAAATTCTGCACCTTATCCACTCTTCCTTTTTACCTGAGGTCACTGAATGCCCTTTATCCATGAATCCTACATTTTTTATGTCCTCACAGGAGGTTTTAGGATGCTTGTAAGAATGAGGTGGCAGCATAAGAGGCCTTGAAGAAATGCAAGGCATTCATGTGATATGTTTCTAGCCTGTGTGCTTTCTAGTGTGTTTTGAGTGTTGACCTGACAAACCAGGAAAATGTATGGAAAAAATTATTTCTTGCATGACACCCTCTTTCTTCCTCTCTCACAGCTCCCTTCCACCCCCCTTGCCCCTCCACACTGCAATGCTCATCACCGATGTCAGAGCAGCATGAAAATGTATGCAGGTACAACACCGGCCTTTAACAACTGTCTGAGCCAAAGGTATTAATCATCAACTGGGATTTGAAAATCATAACCAGGAGACAGCAGTCGCGACAGCTCTGCAGCATAATGACAAAATATGCAGAGCAACGTGGAAGAGGAGAACACACTCTGTGTCTTTTAGTCTCTGTGCAATTGAGAGGTATGTTAATAAGCATGTTCATTTGAATGGCTTTTATTGTAACAATAATTTTCTTGCTCTGCTGGATTTTTTTATTATATTCCTTAGAGTAATAACATTAATCAAGGCACTGCTACATGGCACTGTCAAAGAAAAAGCATATCCTGAGTGAGCCTGCCCATCACAGAACCACTAGTGAATGCTTCAGGATTTATCATGGGCCGTGAGATCACATATTCCCCACACAGGCAACGTGCACACACACACATTTTTTATAAATTGTTAGATAGCATAGGCATGGTGGAAGAGAATAACTAGTTCTCTAACTTTAAGGTTTATGCCAGCATTTAATGCAATCAGTTGAATAATAGGACTCTCCATAAGATAATGTTCCTTTGAATAATACATGGGCTAGAAAGACTACATTTAAATGAAAATGCATGAGCTGCGTTTTTAGTCACTTTGTGTGGCAGCAGCAAAGGTGAGTTTTCAGCAGGGCTTCTTTTGAGGTGGTGAGTGTGCACAGAGCACGTGGTGAGTTTTCACCTCAAATGCAGGTACAAGACCTTGCAGAAATCAACATCCCTGCCATCTGCACTCTTCAGCCAAGAACAGTTCCACAGTGTCTACACACCCCAACACATAAGCACATGCCTGAAACTCCTGAAGTTTGGATGGAATAAGCACATAAGAAAAGCTGGCCTTTGGAAAGACGACCCACAGCTCCCAGCACACAAGGCCCTAAGGCCAGTGCTGTTCTGAGCCCACCAGCCGGAGCCTCGGGAGGCTGGGTGCTCATCCCAGCCGTCGCTTGTGCCTCCCTGGAGCGAGTGCTGGAGGAGTGACCTGGGAGAGTTCAGCGCCGGGAACTGCTCCGGCAGCCTCGCCCTGTCCTCGCGTTACCCCTCGGACTTGCCAGCGATGATGACAGCTCTGCTCCCTTTGAACTGTCTGACGGAGCACGAGGGCTGACTTCAGCTGGCTCCTGTGCAAGGCACAGCGCGCCGTGCCTGCACCACAAACATCCATGGGAGCTCAGCTATCGACTTCAAGGGCTGCAGCACCGAGTCCCTTGGAGTGACTCCCTGTATAATCAACTTGAGAAACAGTCTGTGGTTTCCTTTAAGAGCCATTAGAGAGTGTTACATAGTTTTATGTCTAGAACTTAAAATGCTGGTATCTAACACAAACCCAAAACAATCACAGAATACATTTGATACTTGTCCATGGCTAAAACTTGCTCAATTAAACTTTTCCAACAAACATGACAAATATTATGCAGCACAATAACACTCAGCTGAGGACAGCATATATGTCACCAAGCAGAGCAAAACGTACATCTTAAAAATTAACAGCCTCTTGAGATATGTAAATATGTTAATTCCATGTGGTTGTCCAAATAGTTGCAACACGAGCTCTTTTACGGGTTATTTCATACTTACAAAGGTCAGTGCTTACTGATTTAAAGGCAGAGTCTACTCCTTTTTTCTTCTTCCTAATTTCTATTTTGTTCCAGCTCTGCTTATTCTAGTCTGTTGCATTTGGCATTAGGAGTTGTGACGATTGTTTCTCATACGAACTGCAGTTCACACATTTGCAGTTCTCTTCCCTATATAATACCCCTACAGCTACCTTGGAAAAAAAGAAAATGTAGATTATTGTTTGAACGTCACTTGTTCCAAAACCATCCCTGCTGGATAAAAATAAAAACCTCAAAAGATAGGTGTCTTCATTTTAGCATCTGGAAAACATGTGCCTTAGTATTCCAGAAAGGATAAACAAACACTGCCAAGTTCTTTTACTGGCCTACAGTAAAAGCCAGCACAGAGGAAAAATATCCCATGCTTTAAATACAAACAATCCCATGTAACTCAGGCTATGAATATTTAATAGTAAGCAAAACTGTATCTCTAAATCCATACCTTTGCACAATAACAAACTTCAGCAATTCATTGCTAATAAAATATATCTCATTTGTCATATTTATTTATAAAATACCAATTGCATGTGCAAAAGCCTGAAGCTTCAAATTGAAGCTGCTCATGATGCTTATGAAACAGAGGGCTAAATGTGCTCCAAAGCAATGGAATAGTTTGCCAAACTCTGCCTGCCACTCTGCCACTCCCTACTTGGAAAAAGACTTATGTGGGGGGAAAAGGGCCTTAGCTCTGCCTAGAGGTATGTTGCAAGGGATTAATAAGGTTTGGGCTTTGTTTTTGTTTTTTCAAATGCTATTTTAAACGTCTTTTTTGTTGTTTTATTCTTCACCTATGGGCAGTTTGTTGGGACTGCTCAGCTTGTTGGTTTCTATCTCCTGCCTAAAACAATAAAACTGTAATTTCTTGAAACTCTTCTTCAGTAACTAGAACAGCCAACGAGAAAAGCTTTTTCTCTCTGTTAAAAACAGAGGTGGTATGCTGTTATTGTTGGGCTTTCTAAATTCTCATTTTATTTTTTTTCTGTTGTCGTGTTCAAGATACAATGCCTGATTAGTGCAGGAAGAACTTATGTTACATGCTACTAGATCCATTGAAGCATGAGATTTCCAGTAGTGATGGCATAGTTATGCTATGATATAGTTATGTTTCTTATCTGCTGGCTACTCCATTTCTGTGTATATAGCACCACATGAACAATTAAAAGCTCTGTAAGTTTTATTACATGCACATTGCCACAACATTCTGCATGAAAAGAGGGAGAATAACAAATGTGGTAAGTGGTCATGAGATAGGAGCAGAAGTTCATCTCTCTTAGGGAAAACCCACGGTATTAACCATGTCTTGTAAGGACTATGATAGCCTGGGAACCATCACCTTCTCTCTATGAAGTTTCTCACAGATATTAGGAAGAGAAGCAATATTGGAGACTCTCATGGAGACCAGGTTGGGTTCAAAGCAGAATAAAACCCTGCCCTGGTGGAAATAAATATTGGAATAAATCAAACCTGGTATAAACATTATGTTTACCATTCCAGCCACTCCCTGCTGGCCGAGGGCACCCCTGTAGCAGCCTGACCCTGAGCATGCCAAACAAGCCTTGGCACAGGCCCAGCTTTACAGGTCTACCTTTCTTGTCTGACTGAAATTCAACATGCACTTGTACCAAGAGGAGGAAGAGGACCTATGGAGCAGGGTTAGGTGAGATACCTTAATCCAATTTGTGTTCAGATACACAGCTGAAGGCTCAGTTTACCCAGTCCCAAGTGTTAGTACTAGAATTTCTTAACACTGGCTGCAATGTGCTGGCAATGCCTGCTGCCAGTGGCTGCCCACAAGCATCACACCAGGACCAGCCAAGCCCCATGGCTCCTCTTGTGGAAGACAGAGAACAAGTAATTAAGCAAGGCAACCACAGGGCTTCAAAAGGGAAGACCCCACCTCCTTACACTCTTGGAATGCAGGTATGGTCTTGTTGCACTACATCATTTATATGTTGCAACAATTGGCTAGTGACACTTCCATTGCTTTTGGAAGCAGTTGGTCATAAGCTGTTTGTTAAGTGGCCTTGTGACTATGGCAGTAACTGGCACCAAGTAGAAATTTTTATACAATCCACTTCAGAAAAAGAAGTCTCATTTTGCACCCAGAGACATTAGCTCAAACAATTCGGGAAAGCAAATACCCTCTCTTCATCACCAACTATAGTTCCTAGACAAGTGAAAAAAAATTCTCAAGAGTGACATTATGAGAAAGAAATTTTTTAAAAATAAAATTCCAACCCAAACTCAAGAGCTATAGTCTAGATCTGGCAAAAGTTGTCTTCCACTTTTCTGTCCCAGCTCTAAAAGTTTACTTTGCAAACACAAATATTTGTTGAAAGTGCCTTGTCTCAGTCAGTGGTATGCTTTTCAGTTTTTCACAGGCAGTTTTTACAAAAGCCTATATACCATTGACCTTGGCCTGAAAAAAAAATACAGACCATAGCCATTCAAGTAGGTTATAACTCTGCTAATGAACTTTATAGCTTTTAAATCCTATTAGGCTCCCTTATACAGTTCAAAGCCCCTCTAAGGCATTTATCCTCATGAATATACTTGTGTAATGCACAGAAGGTATAAGGGTTTGTCCGGAGAAGAATTTGGTTCTTCAGTCACATTGCAAGTTCCTGACAAGTCAGGTCAGAAATTTGCCGTGCAAAGTAAAATCAAAATCCTGATATTTTAGGATTCCTAAATAATAAATTTAGGAATTATACTGATCAATATACTGTTTTCTCAGATCTGTTGATTGATAACACATAAACATGACAATATGATGTGTTCAGAGATTCCTTACACCTATTTCATTGGTAGGGAGATTATAAAATAGAAATATCACCTCAATTTACTATGATGAGATCTGCTTCCACATCACATACCTAAAAAACCCTACTCAAGGTCTGTTGTTCCACAAGCACATGCAGTAAGCGTGATTTTTAAACAAAAATCAGTTGTGAGCCCTTTATAAAAAAAGCTAAATTCCACCAATTTTACTGGGGATGGGTGGGGAGAAGGTTCCACAAAAGAAGTGACATGGTGCTTCGGTAAAGACAGCAAACTCAGCTTCATAAATTCTCTTAATTTTAAGCTGTTTGTTTTTTTTTCAAGGGCTAATAACTTCAAAACTAATATAAGAATAACCCAGTCCACCTCTGGGTTAAGCAGTTCCAATGTGCATGCATGTACCTGAGCAAATGTAAGCCCTGGTTTAATTCTTAAACACAATTACTTCAAATTTAGTTTTAACATTTGACAACTAAATCTTTTCTGATGGGAGTACTTTTATACCAAACTATGCTCTTTCTATTTTCTAAACATTCTGGTTCATTAAGTAAATGTAAGTAACACAGACATAAGTAGCAGAAAGGAACACATAATCATTAACAGTATAAATACCAGAGCATAAATTAAATATAGCCAGTTCTAAAATGTAAATAGACAGCAAAATGATTATTCAAAGAGCTGAAAGTATAAGCTTTCTCTTATTGGTAACATGCTGTAGCTATCATAGGTACTGTTACTAGATTATACTGTGTGTTATGGAATTCATATGCGTAGACATTTGTAATATTTCTTGATGAAACTCCCAAACAAGGCAAATAGAATATAATAGGAGTTTGTAAATGTCACCACCTCATAAAGAGAAACTGGTGTGTTAAGTTCACATGCCAATTAAACTAGAAGACTAGCAAACTTGCTAACAGAAGGTATAGCTTGAAAAGAGTACCCTAAGCACCCGGGTCTGACGGGCACTATTGCTGGGGGAAGAACTGAGTTAGTTTTGCAGGGTACCTGGGATAGATACTACAGACAACTTGCATTGCAATACACACTTTGGTATTTACATTTAACTTCGAAACTTAACTCGGGAAAAGTTAATGTGGAGTAGGGTCATCACAAAGCTTTTCCCAAGAGAAGCCACAGACTGAGGGAAGAAAGTGTCCTGGTCTGCCTGCATGAGTTTCCAAGGAGCTGGGACTTTCTTTAGAACTCACATTCTTGCAGAATTTTCACAAGCTTACTCCGAGTAACTTTTCATCTTTGAGACAAAAGGCACTTACCACTTAAATCAGGCTTATTTACAAAAGCAAATAATGATGATGATGATTGTTATTATTTCACCACAAGTGTTTTTCTATTGTCTGTCTTTGTAAAGAAGCGTACGTGGTTTGCAGACCGCTCTGCTGGAGGTGTACTGCTGTACCAGGCAACACATTGACAGAATATTTTGCATGGAATAATCACATTCCACACTGAAACCAAAATTTTGGACTACCAAACAAATAATTAGCAAGAGTGGCAAGAGTCAGGGCAACAGGTTACTCTCTCCCAACCCCAGGGAGGAGGAGCTCTATAGTGAAGAGAACTATAATGTATCCAGAAAAAGGCATAGTAAGAGATAATGGCAAGAAACTCTGCTAAAGACATTGAAAGTGCAAGGATATCATTTGACTTTGTAATGCAAAATGCAACTAAGAAATTGCCAGAAAAGACAAACAGGTTTCCAGATCCTTTTGGCTGATAAATGGACTTGAGACAAAAACTGTAGACTTAATTTAATGCAGGAATTATTTTTTTAAATTCTCTTCTATAGACAAATCAGCCTTTTCAGAATGATTTTCCTTAGTTAAAAACACATGTAAAACAAAATACAAAAATTTCTTCCTAATCTGTAGCTTTGATGAAAGATGAACTAGTGGGGCTGCTGCTGAGGTTGTATGCCTTTAAATCTTTGGTGCTGATGTAAAAGTATGTGCTCGCCAGTCTGATGTTTTCAATAATTGTCAGCACAGTGTCACTGGACTTATATACATCTTGATGAGAAAGTACTAAAACAGGAACTCTGCTTCTGCTTCTTAATCTCGTTGTACTCGCATCAAAGCCAGACCCTATATAAACAGGAAACTGGAATGGGCCTGATAATGTATCACCCACAGGACTGAAGCTTTAAAAGAGACTGGGCAGACAAACAGAGCTACAGCCACTTTTGCATTTTCACTGATAAAACAGTCATCCCCCAGCAGATCATCATCCTTCATGAAGCCAAGGACTATAAAGCTCTCTGTGATTGCCAAAGGTTAAATAGCTGTACCTAAAACCAAGTCTCAGTGGCACTAAACTATATACAAGTTTTCAGCCACCTTGAAACATCAAAGGTGAAACTGTCAAAAGGACCTGAAGTCCCATTCCTAAAGCAACTCAATTCCATCAACTTTGATTTTGATATCCATCATCCAATAATGCATTTGCTTTTGAACATTTAATCTCTGGCCTGCTAGATGTCCAGTAAGATTCCAAAACTGAGTGTCTGTAAACAACTAATTAGTGTGACCAAGAAATGAATCTTGCAAGCACTCGTCTCTCACGTTTTTTTAATGTTTGCTAATATGAACAGTTGCAAATTGTTTTTAGAAACAGCAAACAATTTAGTTGTGGCTTGAAAAAAGCCTTCAGGAAAATACCATGCAAGAAAGAACACAATGCCCTCAATTTTCAGCTATGTGTTATTTGGCCTAGTGGACTGCCAGTAATGTGCACATGCCACTGCTATTTAAAGTAATCTTCCAGAGCACCGAGGAAATTCACTGGAAGGCACTAATGAAGATATCAGGGAGGTTTATTATAACAAGTAGGGCAAAGAGTGGAAGGGAGACTAAGTTCTGCAAACCCCATGCTGGGGACACTCAGAGGCATGATACAACAGAGAGATCTGTGCTAGAACTCTAATCCTGAGGTCTTCCCTCTGGGTCACGGGGTCTTGACTTCTAAGGACACCAACATCCAATCCAAAGTGGAGAGAAAACAAAACAAAACAAAACATATAACTTTTCTTCTACAAGATAAAGTTTATGGCATAAATAAATAATAATGAATAGCATTTTTAATAGTGGTCTGGATTACCAGCATTAGAATTTCAAAAGATTACAGATACTGTGCTGTTGTGACAGATAAACTGCACACCTAATCAGGCAGTATTTTCTTTCACCAGCTCACAAAGTCATATTAGAGTAAACAACACAAAGTAAAGGAGCTTACAGGCACAAAAACGTTTCCCAAAACACAAAACAAAACCCTACAGATGTGATGTGCCCGTTATCAAGAAGTAAGATTTTCTTTGCTTTAAATCACAGTGAGGTTTTCAGTTGCTCTACAACTGTTTCTCCCCATTTCAGCTCATTAATCTGCAGTGTAAACATAATTGAGAGTGAGAGAGTCTTTAGTTTTAACTGAAAGTTGAGGAGAAATACATGGGTTAAGTATTTAATGTACAGTTCCGAGATGCCCAGTAATTGTGCTGTGTTCAGTTTAAGATTAAAGTTAAGATTATGTTTCCAATCTACAGTTATTATATTTATAATTTTTTTATTTCAAAGAATCACGGGATGGGTCAGATTGGAAGGCACCACAGTTGGTCACCTGGTCCCACCTCCTGACTCAAGCAGTGTAATCCCAGAGTACATTGCAAGGATTCTGTCCAGATGGTTCTTGACTATCTTGCATGAGGGAGACTCCACAGCCTCTCCAGGCAACCTGTTCCAGTGTTTGGTTACCTGCACAGTAAGGAAGCTCTTCCTCATATTTAGGTGGAACTTCCTGTGCATCAGTTTCTGGCCATTTCTTCTTGTCCTGTTGCTTGGCATTGAGAAGAGTCTGGATCTATCTTCTTGACACCAAGAAGAGCCTGGATCCATCTTTTTGACACCCTCCCTTCAGATACTGACAGGCACTCATGAGGTCCCCTCTGTCACCTCTTCTTGAGGCTGAACAGGTCCAGCTCCCTCAGCCTTTCCTCGTAAGAGAGATGCTCCAGTCCCCTGATCATCCTTGTTGCCCTCCACTGGACCCGTTCAAGTTGCTCCACATCTCTCTTGTCCTGAGGAGCCCAGAACTGGACACAGCACACACTCCAGGTGTGGCCTCATCAGGGCTGAGCAGATGGGCAGGATCACCTCCCTCGACCTGCTGGCAATGCTTTTCCTAATGCACCCCAGGATCCATTTGGCCTTCTTGGCCACCAGGGCACTGCAGGCTCATGGACAGCTTGTTGTCCACCAGGACCCCGAGGCTCTTCTCCTTTCCAGCAGGTTGGGCCCCAGCCTGTGCTGGTGCTTGGGGTTATTCCTCCCCAGGGGCAGGACCCTGCACTTGCCTCTGTTGAATTTCAGAAAGTTCTTCCATCTCTTCAGCCTGTCAAAGTCCCTCTGAAGGGCTGCACAGCTCTCTGGGGTGTCAGCCACTCCTCCCAGCTTTGGGTCGCCAGTGAACTTGTTGAGGAGGCATCTGCCCCTTCATCCAAGACCCTGACGGATAAGTTAAACCATACTGGGCCCAGTAGAGAACCCTGGGGGACACCACTAATGACAGGCTTCTAAATAGATCCTGTCACTGATCATGATCCTCTGGGATCTGCTGCTCAGCCAGTTCTTAATCCAACCCACTACCCACTCATCCAGTCCACACTTCCAAAGTGTCTATGCCTATGAGCATATTGTGAGAGGCAGTGTGAAAAGCCTTGCTGAAGGCAAGGTAAACAATACCCACTGTTCTCCCCTCATCGCTCCAGGAAGCTCTTTCATCGTAGAAGACAATCAGGTTGGTCAAGCATCACTCACATTTAGTGTATCCATGCTGACCATTCCTGATCACCTTCTTGTCCTCCATGTGTCCTCCAGAGTGAGGCACTTCACCACCTGTCCAGTGATTTAGGTAAGGCTGACTGGTCAGCAGTTCCTCGGTCCTCCTTCTTGCCCTTTTTGTTTGTATTGTGTGGGTCCTGCTCATAAACAGCCCCAGCTGTAAGTTGTAGCACACATCACAGGCTGGAAAGCTAGAAGACTGAGGAAGGCAAGGCCCCCAACCACCTCAACTCACCTCCAACTATCAGAACAATCAGAAGTAAATCAAAAATTTACTTTTTTCTTTCTTTTCACAGTAAGATATGTTGGTCCATCCTTAATTCCAGCATTGCTGGATTTCCATGGGTTGCACTGTTCAAAGATTTTAGGGTAAGTCTCAATAACAAAAGACTAAATAACATCAAGGTGTGTTCAGCTGCATGACAGAGTCATAAACCCTATTTTGTGTCTTTTCTTAAGTGCACACAAAATGTTTTCTCAGCATTTTACTTAAAGATTTGTTATAACCACAATTATTTCAAAATGTGTGTAAAAACAAGTAGAAATTTATTCCTTAATCCTGTCAATAAATAAAAAAAGAAATAACCTAAGCCTGGTACTAGAGAACAGAATGTGACAGAATGGAGTATTTGGTTCAAAACTTATCTGAAGGCTTAAGAATGTTATATAAGTTTATTGCCTTATTTTCTCTTGCTGTGACACATATATCCTGCGTTTTCTCAGAGCACTGAGGAGTCACTTAAAAATATATTGTTATTGGGTACTTGGGCTCAGGTTAAATAACTACATCTCCTCAAGGGACAGGACAGTATCTTGGACATGGGGGCAACCATACTGTTTGACTCATATGTCCTTTGGGTTTGCTCCTAAAAGTCTTCAAGTACATTGTTCAATGAAAAATCCCTATATACTTCCCTTCCACAATTTCTATAATATTCTCCAATTATAGCAGACTAAGTAAGGCTTTAACTTGTTGCTTGTCACCATTGTATCTCATATATTTTCTCTCATAATGTTAACTAACTCACAGCATGATGGAAAAGCCAAAAGCAATTTTACTGACCAAAAGCTCTTACCCAGTGTAACAAGTTATCTGAATGTAAAAGGGATCTTCTTCAGCCCTATAAATAAGAATATTTCTAGTATTGCGTCCCATCTATGAATCCCCTCCTACTTCAGGAATCTGGAAGGAGAGATGGCTTTTATAGAAGCATGGTCTTTTAGGACCAGAGAAGGAAGTGATTATCACTGTTAATAAAAGACGTGTCAATAATTCTCTATGAGCAGCAAGTGTATTAAAATATTGCACTTCGGGGAAAAAAAAAAGACATATTTTAGCTGTTTTGTGCTTTTTTTGTTAATTTTACTGCTATTCAATAACAATGCATTTACATTGGTTTTGACCAAAATATCCCAATTCTCAGATCTTAACATACATTATATTTTTAGTTGTAAAAGGTTATTGGCATGAATTCCTCTATATAAGGCAGAATTCCTTCTTTTCAATGTATCAAATATTATAAATCATCCACAGTTATGAAATTTTCCTCAAGGCTTAAGATACTTTACTGCCAAGACCTATCTCTCAGAAGTGTAATCAGCCCTTGGTTAGAGCCAGTGTCATCTCCTGCTTCATTTTCTCTTCTAGTGTGTTTTGTAACTTCAGATAATTACAGAGGTCCTTAAACATCATTCAAATTAACTGGGAGGGGGACAGAAATATCCTTTGCAAGAAATGAATTCAAGGTTGCTGTAGGATTTTTTGGTCCTGATAAAATTGCCACGAAATACTGAAGAACACACCATTGCCATGACAAGTTTGGAAATGCAAATTATGCATGTAGTTTGTATGCTGTTCAACAATAAAAATCATGTGCACACTGGGTATATATAATTAATGAAAACAGAGTGTGCATTGTCAACAGTACAGGAACTGAGACACAATAAGCACAGAACAAATTACCAGAAAAAAGTTTGTATCTTTGGCAAGCAAGCAAATTCATATTTTGATTTAAACCTTAGTTTATTACCAGCAGTAATTCACCTGCAAAAGCCTCAGTTTTGTGACTTTCCACTTACTCATACAGCTCTAAAAGAAAAGACTCAGTTCTTCTGGTTAACACATAGGGCACAAAATTATTCATTAGACTATGAATCATAAAATATGACAGATGCCTGGCCGAGCATCCAAGGATGGAGTTAAAGGTCTTCCCTTATTTATACACAAGTCAATGTGGAATGGTGCCATAGGCTTTATCTGGACAAAGATTTAAAAGTGAGCTGTTAACATGCCTTAGCTAAAACATATGTTGAAAGTCTTTTATTATTGTATATCTATGCTTTGATGCACCTTAAGCTGATCAAAATGTAGCATGACAGGAAATGAATCTTAATCAAGGGAAGAAGATGTACACCAGGGGATGCAAACCAGAATTCTAAAATGCATTAGTCAGAACTCGATAGCTGAGCTTTTATCCTGTGTCCACCTCCAAGTGATTGACTAAAAAAAGCTACGGAAGAGAAAGTTAAGTACTATTTATGCAAATGATCAGCGAGAATCTCCAATTTTGCTTACATCAAAGTTAAAGCAATAAGGCATCACCCCATGTTGTGTTAACTTAAGCTACAATGCTCCCAGTTATCTGTAAAGTAACCTTACCAAGGAAGAACAACAGGAGAAAAAATTCTGCATATGAATTTAAAGCATATTAAGTCAAGAAAACAAACAAAAAAAAAACCTCTTTCCAAGTTTGATAACACTTTAAAAAATGAAGTATGAAGGATCAAGAATAAAGTAAGTCCTTTGGCCCAGAAAGCTGAAGTATACTCTTTGAAAGCCAAAAATAACTTTAAACACCAAAACATCCCATATTAACCATATTTCACTTTTCTTTACTAAAATCACAACAATGAGTTATCTGGATAATAATGACCCATGCTCTATAAATTTCCTGTCCAACAGTGCTACCAGGACAGGTACTGTTTGCATGATTGTTAAGAAGTAATGTGCAACATAAAGTAGTGTACACATCAGAGGGCAAAGCAGAGATATATCAGGGTGTAATGTAAAACTGAACTAAAATGATTTGAGAAGTGATGGCTTCATGTTCATTACCATTGTTTTCTGTGGAGAATTAAGTATACAACCAGACCAAAAAAAAAATCTCTTTTACTAAGCACATATATCCATGCATTTGCATACGTACATCTATCATTATGTTTCTCAAAACACAGGCTTTATAAACAAGAAAAATGTTAGCAGTAGCCAGACCAATCCATCTATAAAATTGTGTCTAAATTTTCACCTCCTATTGATGGAGTTGTGTTATTTACTTCAGCCTGCAAGTCTATTAAATAGGCTATCAGTTCAATTTCTAATGTATACCCTTGGACTGACGTTCACTTACAGTGACTCAGGCAGGAGTGGGACAATTAAAAAGTGGAGGATTTCTGTCAAGGGAGGTTTTTTGGTGACACATGAGTGGCAAAGAAATGCTAACACAGCAAGCAAAGAAGCACAAATAATTCCTCAGGTCTGGAAGTGAAAAGGAAAGTAATGCCATTCTCCTGGTGGGAAGATACATTTATTATTTCAATATGGAATTTATTGTGGTTAATGGATGTAGACTAAGAGAAGAAAAATCAATAGAGGCATGTATATATTGCATTTGAGAGATGTGGATTCTACTCTAAGCAAGGACAGAAAAGTGGGAAACAGATTTTTTTTTTTAATAGTTTGAAAAACAGTAACAGATTATTATGAGTTTTACTCATGGAAATTAACTAATTAGCTAGAGGATGTCATCAACCAGAATCAGGATGGGGAAACGAAAAGCAAGGCAACTTCCCTTCTGTAAATAACCTTTATTCATCTTTTATTCATTCATTTTATAACACGACCAGCAGTCAGTACAAAATTACTAGCAGGATGCATTAAGGAAAAGCAAAAAACATTGTTTCCTCACCATTGCCTATTTTTCTCTATAAAGAATGAGATAATGAAAACTCATGTGGTTTATGACACTCCCCTTGCCAACTGAGAACAGTAAAAATCTGCCCTTCTTACTGGCTTATGCATCGTGTAATTGTTTGGCTAAGGCCCTGATCAACAAATACTGTGTTTCTTCCAGGGGAACATCAATGCAACCAGCCTCTTTACTGTGTTCTTTGGAAGAATCAGAACATGGGTAGAAAAATGTCAAGAAGGAAACCTAAACCTAGAGCAGGCAGTAAAACTCCCCAGGGGAAAATCATGTTTGTTAAGTTACTCCTCTTGCTCAGTAAAGGTTAGCAAGCATTTCAATGAGTTTCCTCTTGGGTCAAATAAAGCTGGAAAGGGAGTGGATGTGATACCTCCTGACAGGCCTTGATTTCCAGATGGAAGCTACAGGAGTATTTTGGACTCTCAGGTTCTGGATCTTGATTTACAGTAATAAAACAACATCTCCATAATTATTCTTTTCAAGCAAACTAAAATAGTTATTTAGTTTCTGGAGAAATTTACACAGAAGTTTGTCCAATATTCCATCATTAGATGTGAATCTAGAGCAGGCTGACAATAACAACTGCCATGACAGCTGCAGCTGTGGGCTACTGCAGAAAATTGCTTCTGCTTAACCCTTAAAAGAACTAAAGCATCTACTTTTTTTTTTCAGCCTTAGAAAAGTGCATTCCTGTGTGAGGTTCATTGTGTTCCTCCTAATGAAAATAAATCCACTGTATTTACTGAGAGATGCATTCTATAGATGATCTAGCATCTCATTTAGATGATTTTACCCCATACTGTTATGGCACACAGGCTCTCACAAACAACATTTTCAATACTCTGCTCTTCAGATCTCATCACAATCCTAAACTAGGTCACCTGGAACGATGGTGTGGCACAAAAACAAATAGATCAGATCCAACTTCTCCCTTTCTTAAGTACCTGATATTAACTTCCCTGCAAAGGAAAATTTAAGAACAACAAAAATGTTTTCAATAGCCCTTTCCCAGTAGCTGGCTCCTCAAAACAAGCTCAGGTTGACAATGAGTGACAGTGACTGCCAGTCAAGGGCTGTTCGATAGGTTTGCATCACCAAAGCTCTCGTTTCGAGCAGACCAGGGCACAGATTCCCACCTCAGGGGGCTAAGGAGCTGTGGCTGGAATGGCTCTGGCACATGAATAATCTCTACCCGAGACAGGGAAGCTCCAGGTCAGGGCTGAGGTCACTTCTGTTGAGGCAGAAAGCAGAAAGACCTATTCTTATCACACATGAGCTGACATTTGGTAAAACTGTCACAAAGACAAGGGAGCATGTGAATGCTTTGCCAGGAGGCCAAGAGCCACGTCACCCTGCTAACTCATATTACAACTACAGCTTACCTCATGTTAGTTACTGCACGTTAGCCAAGGTGTAGGGAAAAATACATCCATTGCCCAGGGAAGAAAAGGCGCCTGAAAATTAATGATGAAATGGACTTCCTATGACATTGGCCATATTGAATACATGTTATGAATAAACAGCCCAACATTTCAAGGGACATCAAACTAACAGTAATGTTGAACTTATGATCAATCCATAAGAACGCAGATGCTTAACAGCTGGTGTCTTGGAAAAAGAAATATGTGTTTCAATATTGCTTTGGTATTTTGCTTTCTAAAACACATCTAAACAATTGCTTTAAATGGACAGCCGTTATCACCAATGGTATTTATTTCAGCTATCTCACTCTTGCTACTCAGGCAAACCTTCAGAGAGGGGGAGAGAGACAGGAAGAAAAAGATAAAGGAAGAACAAATAGAAGCAAAGTAAGCAATAAAATATTGAACAAGGACTGCTACAGAAAATTGCCAAATATGAAATTAAATTAGTGCCAGGCACTGTTTGAATCATCAACAGAATCTAAATTCCAAGCTAGGTTCTGAAGCAAGGTCCCTGAATGAAAAAGAACAATCAATTGAATTCCTTGGCCTCCACCTGTTGTAAATAGTTGCAAAACACATGCCATCTTCTTTACACCTATAACTTCTGCTGAGTTCAGTAGTGCAAAAAGCCTCATTATTGCAGCAGATAAGACAGAATTACAACTCTGGGTTTGACATAGTGGAGTGCCTCATTACACACTGTCACAGACATCACAGGATGCACCAGAGAGTTCTTTGTCAAGGAGAAATAATGAGCTGTCCTGGCTCCACAGCCTTTTATAGCCTCCCAGATGTTTGCATTTATTTATTTATTTATTTATTGAATTCAAAACACCCCCAAACCTCTATCAACTAAGTCATGAAAAATAAACCTTTATCAGCATAAACCTGATAAAGATCAAAATACTGAGATTGCTGACAGGGCATTGTAATGGAAATAATCTGTTTATTCAGCACTCTGTTTCAATAATATGGGATGCATTCAGATTCCTTCCACAATTCCCTCCTCATTAACATCCTGTCCAGTTTGCTGCAGGCCATGACGTAGACTCTGATAATAGTTTTGGCATATGTTTCCTAAGGAAAGGCCCAGCCACCCTTCTCTTGAGCGGATGCTGATTGTGTTAATGCTGAAGGTGCATATGCACCACCTCCTGCTGGGCCCAAGCCCCAGCACACACGTGACCTGTCACTGTCACTTAATGCCAACCACTGAAAAGCATACACAGACACTACAGACCTCCTCCATACATGGGCAGTGCATGTAGTGTGAGTTTTCAGAGACACACACACCAGGCATGCACTCAAAGCACACAGAAGAGCTTATATCTTATGGTGAAAAGAAATCACCATCATCCCCTGAAATCTTACAGGAAGGGCGAAAAGTTCCTCATGGAAAAAGCAAGTTCTTTCAGTTCTATCATCCCAGAGCCTCATGTATAACAGCCAGTGATATAAGGCTATTTTTTCAATTTTTTTTTCCCCTCCAAGAGATATGCAGAAGGAGCATGTGTGTCATTTTAATGCAAAACTATAACAACGTCTTCAGCAGTGATAAGACAAAACGAAATTCCAAACACAAGAGATGCATCTGTTGGAGTGCTGATCCTCAATAAGCACAACCAGAGATAAGTAGTCAAACACCCCTCTTTGGCCTCTTCCTCATCAGCAAATTAGCAAATTAAACAGTGCCAAGAAGCAAACCCAGACAGCAGACTTCAATTGTCTCTGCAGTTCAGTTATTAGACGAGTTCTTGGCAGAGGTTTGGCAGACTCCCCAGCACCACAGGGGAAAAACACAGCCCAGAGATAAATCCCGTAAGATTGGATGTGGTCACCTTCTTTTGGAGGATAAGAGCTGTATGATTTCATCATGGGCTGTCCGTATCCTCAGTGC
Organism: Nicator chloris; assembly: GCA_013400495.1. Classification (NCBI taxonomy): domain Eukaryota; kingdom Metazoa; phylum Chordata; class Aves; order Passeriformes; family Pycnonotidae; genus Nicator; species Nicator chloris. The sequence goes on along the minus strand of WAAE01010015.1, from coordinate 266,237 downwards.
CAGAGGATACTCCCAGGAAAGTTTAACTTCTTAGTTCAGACACAGTCTTCCTGTCTACTGTCAAAGCAGAGCCTTGGCTCAACACAGGTACCAAAACTCTCTCAAACATGGAACAACAGCACAGTATTCAGACTATATTCAGACTAGAATTTCATTACTTTCCCTATCTGGTAAAACAAACTATGCCTGAGCTCCATCATACAGTTCTGTGAAGAACATTTAACAGGACAATATGTAGAACAGCAAGAATTTGCCACATCAAATGTAATCCTTACCCAGCATTCTCAAAAGATGAAGTAATAACAGCAAAATTGACCCTGTAAATAAGAACTAGAGGAATAGAAAGACGTCAAAAGTAAAATACCAAGCCTTCTCTTTTAAAAACAACCATGTATAGACAAGCATGTCAACATACATGCGACTCACGACATCATACAAACTTCTGAGCTGTTGTATGTTATCAGCACACTGCTGGTGCAGGGACAGGTAATGCACCTGTCTGCAGGGCCTAAAACCCCGCTGAGGGAAAGGAAGATAATTGCTAAGGTCCTAAAGCAGAGTCCAGAGGATGGAGTTCCCAGCTGCTTCCATTGGGATTTCTGGAACCTGTTCACCCATGCTCTACATTCTCCCTAAAGCCCATGAGAAGAAGCCAGAGTTTTACTCTGCAACAGTATCTCTCATACACTGCTGAACTAGAAGACACAGTAATCTGCAGACAAATATTACAGAAGGTCAACAAAGAGCCACCTAAACTTTATATTCTAGATGCAAGCAAAAGGAGGGAAAAATGGAGAGCAAAGTATGTCTCAGCATTTCACATTTTTCCAAGTCAAAAAACCCCAATACATTTCTACAGAAATGCAGCTTTCACTTGTCCATGCCTGTGTCCCTTCAAAACTGAAAGTCTGAATTCTCATCTCCAACAAATACATGGATATCTTTCAGTACATGTCAAAAAAAGAGGTGACTTGACTGTCTCCTTCATAAATTCTTCCTAAAGATTTGCGTATCTTCACATTCTCTCTATTAAAGCAACTAAACAATTCAATAGGGCAACAGATTCTAATAAAGTTGCCAATATTGAAATAACATCCTAATCTACACTCCTAACCTGTGTTTACAGCGATTTAGTGTAGCATCAATACTAAACGCAGCCAAAGAACAAATTTTCTCACTGTTGTTCCTTTCTTCAGTCAGTCATCCCCTTCCCTCACCACGCCCTTCACGTGGCAGGTGAATGTGCTTTGCAAAACCTGTTTTGACAGAGACAGGGCAAGTGCTATAATCTGGCACAAAACCCTCTTAGAGAAACAGGCAGGATGGGCATTTTTTCCTGGTACTAACCATCTCAAGATTGCAGGGTTCTGAGGGCTATTGATTTTGGTTTGTTTTTCCTAAAGTCCCATTTCATATAATCCCATGCTTGGCAACACCCTTGTGAACTGGTGACTTTTCTTAAAATGGCTGTAGATCATCCCCAAAAGTGAAGCCTTTTTCAAGGAAAATGGTTGTTTCCTCATATCTATAATTTAGAAAGGAAATATGAGAACACAGACAGGAAGGAAAGTATGGGAAGCTACAAAAGCAAAAATGTGTAAACTATAAGTAGAGAGTCTATATATAAATTCTAGACCAAACTAAAACTCCTTATTTCAAAATACGCCTCTCACAGAAGTACATGTATTTTATTAGACAATATTCACCTGCTGCTTGCAATAGTGGACTCTAAGGAATTATATCTGGGAAATGTACTTTAGTTACAATGCAATATATACTCAGAAAACAACAAGGTAAAATACTGAAGTGAGTTAACTGCAAAGCATCGTAAAGATCTGGCCTCCTTTCCCCTTCCTACACGTTGCAGCATCTCTAAGGTGGTACAGAAAACTCAGTGTCAAAAGCTAGCCATGAGAAATGGCACTCATTGATGCCTGTTTTGGTTACATTTACCATCACCAAGCAGACAGGAAATGTTCTCAGGCTCACAAAAAGGCAAACAGAAGCCAGAGTTAAAAGTAGACTCCTTTAATCTGAAAGACCAGAAGCCGTATGGGTATCAAGTTATTATCCAGCTACTTATTGCCTTCAGGTGGCTCCAAATTAAAAAGAAAGATTGTCAGCAGGTGTACCCATCCACACTGCTCCTTCTTCATATGTTTACAGCATTATTACATTTACACCCACCTGCATGCTGTAGCCAAAGGTGTGCCAGTACTTAACAATCCAACCTCTTTTTATTCTCTCTCACTTAGGAACTCCAAGGTCAATAGTCCAGTTAAAAAAAAATCACACTGTGCTTCAACACCACAATTTTTTTTTTTTTTTAGGGATGACCCAGAGATTTATTTTCTTGAGCTGCTGCACCTAGAATGCAGCAATTACAGCATAGATATCTCCCCAAGAGTTCTGTCATCTCCCACATCAGCTGTCTTTGCTGTAAGCACTGCAGTACCGTACCTCTGTTCCCTTGTCATCAAATGCATTTTCACTTCTATGGGTCTACATGTCCTACTAATCTTAAAGGAATTTTCAAAGGAAGCAGCTACTAAAATGAACAATTCCTCCAGAAGCAGAATTACATCTATCCCACCACCTTCTTTGTCCCACTTCAGACTGTAGATGGAATTACTGGTCACAGAGCAGGTTGTCACTAGCAGTAAATTGGCTATTTGAACAAACTAGGTACACCGAGCAAACAAATAATAATTATCAACACCCTCTCTCATTTTTTTTTTTATTTGTGGATATCTGAACAATAAGAAAAAAAGAGCTTTTGTTCACAAAAAAATTTCGTACATGCACAGAAAATCACCACACGTCTTCAAATATAATGTTTTATACATATTAAATATGTTAAATCCACAATATCTCAAAGACACAACATAATTGATAGTGTGAACTTGGTCTACTCTAACACTCATTGGTAGTTCATACTGGTGAACTGCCAGATGATCAGAGAGCTGGAACATTTCCCCTACGAGGAAAGGGTGAGAGTTGGGGTTGTTCAGCCCAGAGAAGAGATCTTTTTGCAGCCTTCCAATACCTTAATGGGGCTTTAAAAAAGGAGGGACAGGGACTTTTTATACAGGCAGATAGTGACAGGACAAGGGACAATGATTTCAAACTGAAAGCGGGCAGGTTTAACTATTAGGAAGAAATTATTTGCTGTGAGAGTGGGGAGGCACTGGTACAGGTTGCCCAGAGAAGCTGTTGATGCCCATGAAAGCATTCAAGGGCAGGTTGGATGGAGCCCTGAGCAACCTGGTTTAGTGAAAGGTGTCCCTGCCCATGGCAGGTGGGTTGGGACTAGGTGATCTTTAAGGTCCTTTCTAACCCTAGCCATTCTATGATTCTGTTTCATATCCACTTTATAACATGAAAAAATTGCGTATGCATGTATAGGTGTAGCACCTGAAACTCATGAATTCATTGGTTTACCTGTGTCCTCATAACCTTGTGAGCTAATTTGCAAGAGGAATAAAATGTAAAAAAAACAACCATTCAAAATACATCCAGAACACTAACTTCAGGACATCTGAGTGTAAGCTTTTCTCTGCTCACTCATACAAACATAGTAATTCATCACCAGTAACCAGTGACCATTTAGAAGAATGGTCAAAATTTCAGAATTTTTTTTGCCATGTATGTATTTGAATTATTTGATATTTTCTTAATGCAAATAATGATAATTCTTTTCTGACTTCTATTTTTTTCTACCTGTAGCTTGGTGAAACACTTCAAAATATCATTTTCCTTCTAGCACAGAAACAAAATTCTTTGTGCAGAAAGAAATAAAGATAGTAAAAATTTTATCAGTTGTTCATTTCACAATGCAACCAGAACCATGCTACGGGGAAGTAAAGCTGAAGGTTAAATTTGGGAATGCAACAGGAGTACTTTTCAGCTGCAAATATTGAAGCAACTTCCTCTTGAACACAAACCAGACATGACTTCATAAACACTAAGTTTGATTTTTAACCATGTGAGAAACAACTTAAAAGCAAAAAAAGTCAGTATTATTTCCAAGATGGACCAGCTGCTCTTATTCTTTCAAATCTGCTTTGAAACACTCTCTTCCAGGCTCAATTATTCAGTCCCCAATGTTGAAGCATCCTTAAAAATCACTCGGTGCAACTGAAGGTCTGTGTCCTCCACCAGAAGGGTCCTCACACAAATAACGGCTCTGAATGGGTTTGGAGGGCACTATCCAAGTTGACATGCACTTTACAGTAACACAGGCCTAGTTTATGCTAGTTTTACATGAAATTACTCCAGGGCCCAGGAATGCACATATGTGCTCAGGTTTCCCCGCACACGTGAATGCATTCAGATACCTTTATTCTGAAATCCTCTTAGAGGACTTCAACAATTCATTTAAAAGGCTTGTCGAGATTTTCTGGTTTTCAGTACACTTCAATCTCCCTAGTGATTATAATCGGCCCCAAAGCACACAGCTATGCTTGTGGCACTGCTAAATCCCACTCCCTAACTGCATGCTTTTTATCCTAACAAAAGAACAGGAACCTAGATTTTGTTCCTGCGTTGGAAATTTTCAAGAAAATTTCCAAACATAGTTTGATGTGAAGGAGATAAAAATATGTATCTATATATATGCATGTTAATATTGTGACTCCAGAATATGTTTCTAATATTTTATTTAAAACTCATAAAAATAAAATCTTACTGCTATACTTCTTGTCTTTGAATAGCATTTCCTTTCTAAACTGTCATTGTCATTAAAATTAAATTAAACATTTACAAGATGTTTTTAGAGACATAAGGAAACAATTTATTTGTGCACAAACTTCCATAGCAGGCACTCTTCAAAGAAAAATTGGAAAAGAAAAGGCATTATGATTCAATTTCATCATATCATTATTTACTAATTAATAAAATGCTCCCCCTGGATTCAAATACAGCTTTATGCAGTCATTTTTCACTGTAAATAAGAAGCCCTACTGCAGCATAAATTCATTGCTTTTACACAAGATGCAATTTGTGCCACAATATGAAATGAGACTACTAACATTATGATGTACAGTTCAGCGAATGCTAGCACTCTTGGATCTTTGGTGCACATCCACATTCCAAATCACAGAATCATAAAACAGTCGTGGTTGTAAGGGTCCCTAAAGATCACCCAGTTCCAACACCCCCGCCACGGGAAAAGGACACCTTCCACTAGACCAGGTCGCTCAAACACCCATTCAACATGAATGTTGACAGAGAAGAAGCATCTACCAGCTCTCTGGCCAACTTGTTCCACTGTCTCATCATTCTCATAAAAAAACTTCTTCCTTAACATCTGATCTAAACCTACCCTCCTTCAGTTTGAAGCCATTCACTCCTGTCCGGCCACTACAGGCCCTTTACAAAGGCCCTCCTAGCTCTCCTGTAGACTCCCGTTAGGTACTGAAAGGCTGCTCCAAGGTCTCCCCACAGCCTGAAGTGCTCTGCACAAGTCCAGGTAGATGACACCAGTGGCTCTTCCCTTATCCACCAATACAGTAACCATGTCACAAAAGGCCACCAAATTTGTCTGGCAGGATTTGCCCTTACTCAAGCCATGTTGGCTGCCCCCAATCACCTCTTTATTTCCCACATGCTTAGCACAGTTTCCAGGAGGGTCTTTCCCATGATCTTGCCAGGAACTGAGGTGAGAGTGACTGTCCTGCAGTTCCTCAGGTCTTACTTTTTTCTCTTCTATGTTTCCCCTTTCCCAGTCAGTGACAACTTCACTGGACTGCCATGACTTTTTGTCTTGGGGTGACTCTTAAGATGCCCTGTATCCCCAAATCGCCTGTTGTTTGTGTTGGATATTGTGTCTTGTCCCTTTAAGGGTTCTGAAAAGCAGGGAAAAGGAAGTTTGTTTTGAAAACCCTTTTATCTCTGAATTCTTCCGTCTGCCCTTGGGGTTTTTCGGCTCAGCTCGGAGGTAGAGAGACCAACCTTTGCTTAGTTAGTTAGCTAGCCAGAAAAGGAAAGGCAATCTCTAAAATGTCTCTCTTCTACTCTTGGACTGTTACATCTGCCTTGGACCAAGGAGAGACCCAGAGAGCAACACCTGACCCTCTGCGCTGCCAGCACCCCCCACAGACCCCAGGGCTCTTCCATCACCGAAGGGGCACCGTGAGGAAAAGCCGTTCTATCTGTCTGAATTTGTCACTGGCATTGTTTGATTTATTGTGCTGGGAGTACCCTGTTGAATAAACGGGTTTGTGCCACAGCTCTGCGTGAGATTGGTGCCCGAACCGGTTGGGGGAGGGACCACGTAGGTTTGCTTTCTGGGGGGAGGGCGCCTTTGGAGGTTTTCTCCCCAAAATTTGCCCTAAACCAGGACACTTTTCAAATATGATGACCACTTGCAGTCATTTGTTTGCAAACTTGCAAACTTTTCAGGCCCTTTTTAAACCCCTTCTCTGTCTCTTGTTGAAGTTACTCTGGTCCTATACTTTGAAATTATTGGACTGTAAACCAGAATAATTGGGCATGGGAGGTGAATCAACAGATACTGGGTTAAGAAGGTGACTGATGAGCTGAAGGAGTGGTCATCCTGTTGCACATCTGGACCCACGAGGTCCTGCAGTTCAGCTAGATGTGTTAGAGATACTATCAGATTCTCTTCCTGAAGCATGTATTTGCTACAGTACTAAGGCTGAGAAAACCAAAGATATAAAAGAGTCATCGCTGGACAGGACCTCTCAAGGCAATCTTACTCACCCCACTACTCCAGTGACCCACAATTCAATGATCCTGAGTTGGCTCTTGGGTAGCCTCAGGTCCTCCTCCCAGAAAAACTCTTCTGTTGAGGATTTGTTGCCTATTGTACCTTCCTCCCTGCTGCAACACAGTCTCTGCACCATGGGATTAGATGAGCTGCTTGAATTCCCTGAGCTCCACAAGGGGAGGAGGAGCTGATCATTAAAGGTTGGCTCTTGGTTCTCTCAGAGGAAAGGGGGAGGGGGAGTAAAAACCCCACTGATCAGTCAGTTGTTTCTTTTTATTGACAATATGCAATATTCCTATAAATCCGTCATCTGCAGGACAAGACAATTGCCTGAAGAGCTAAAATCTACTCTCAGGTCACAAGCAAGGCTGAGATATCTAGGTAATATCAGAGGCACAATTACCTGCGGAGAGGAAGCAGCCAGAAAGAGGATGATAAGTACCAACAATTTGCCTATACAACAACAGGGGACAGAGAGACATATATCTTCAGCAAAACAGCATCTCACTTCTTCCAAGAAATTGAACTATAATCTCAGCTGACAAAATACAAACTTCAGAGCATTATTTTACCATGAGGAATAATCTTACTGCCAGCTTTGCTTCTGTGCTGTGTCTGCCTCGCTTTCCAGTTGCTCCAGTTGGCTGTTCAGAGATGCCCAGGCAGAAGCTGTCTGATCAGGGACGGGAAAAATTCCTATGATAAACCAGTGTGAAGTATAGGTCTATGTTGATTGCCTCCTATGGAAGTAACAGAATTAATTATTTAGCTGCTCATGGCCTTTGAACTTTAAGGGTTATGATCTGAACAAGAATACACCCTGTCCCTGAAGTTCACTGAAGAGCAGATGCTGAAGCTATGAGGCTAATTCCCTTCCATAAAGGCAATCAAAACACTCTGATGGCACCTGGTGAACATTAAAGGCAGCTTTGGTTTCAAAGTCAGAAGCCCTTGGGAAAAACAGAGGTCACATTTGTCAGGTCACTCTTTACTCTCCAAACATTGCTTTCCTCCTTTCTTTCTTTCTTTCTTTATGTTTTCATTTAACACTATCAAGCCTGACAAATATTTTCCTTTTTTTTCTTTTCTTCTCCCTCTCTCCCTGTCTCCCTTGATTTCTTCCACCATCTGTACCAGCCTGTTCTACCCTTACCCTGTGAAAACTTGATTAAGACAGTGAGCTCATTTGTATGGTAACATAGCAAACTTCTTCAGAGCTGGTAAAGCCAAGCACATCTGTTTTGTAAACATCGCATGGTCATTCTCCTGTGCATCAGCCTGTCACCATCCATGCAATGTTATGCACGATTCCTGCACCTTAAAGCAGAACCACTACCCATGTGGCTCCTGGGAGTGAAACAAGCAGGGAACAGCTTTTATAGGAAAAGCAAAAAAAAACATGACATTGAAGCAGCTGGTCTAGGAGTTTGTTTTCAAGAGAGGCTATTGGCAGAAAAGAAAAATGAACGAGTGGGGGAATAGGAGACTTCTCCCTGAAGGTAGATTCTTCTCAACAGTTCAGTGGTGGTGAGCTCACATCTTATGCCAGAAAGACTCAGACCCCCTTTCAAAGGTGGCACACCTACCAAACCTTATGTAACATAGTGGAGGATGGTCTCATTATCTATGTAAGCTACACTCGTGGCAATACTTAATTGTACACTTGCAAAGTCATTACATTTCATCACTAAATAAAACAGTGTTTCAAAGCTGGAAATGCCTTGTAGACGTCAGAATTGCTGTACTGCTTCTAACAACTCTTCACAGCAGAACTGAAGCTGCCTCCTTTCATGGGTTTAGGTATCTATGCCTATTATTATATCTTGGTGAAATGGAACAGCATAAACAGTGTTGGCATGGCAATATAGGGGGGATTTGTTCCCAAGCAGGCCCCTACTCTGTAATTTTGTATGTCTGTGAATACACTTAATCAGGAAGGCTACACTACTTTAATGGATGAAAAAGTGCCTTTTTTTCCTTAGAAAGGATTGCTGTAGTGATTAACACCACTCCTTCTTCAAATCCTGCTTACGTGTAAAGATAAAATAATGGAATAAGCCCTTTAATTTAAATTGAGTTTCTTCATGCACTTGTTCATAAGCAAGGTTTAGACTGCAGCTGGAAGGGTGGTACATATGCATCCTGTCCTCCAGCCTCTGAGAGGATAGACTGCTACAGGCAGGTTGAAACACACCTTAATTTCTAGAGACACTAAACTTTTGAGATCCCACTCACAAATAATGGAGACATCATTCTGCCAACAGTCTTAAGGGCATGCCCAGGACTGGAGGCACCTACCATCTCCAGAGTCCTTGGATCTCGTCCTCTGCCCACTGGCATATGTCAAAATAATTTCATCCAATATACTGCATCTGCTTAGCAAACCAAGGGCTAATACAGATATCTTCTATAAACCACCTATATCGTATTTAAATCACCAGAAGCTGACACTGAATTCTTCTCTCATATGCGCTCACACAACCCACAGACACTCTACCAAATTCCCAGTGGCAGATCAAGCCAGTGATGCTCTTCCACACTTACCTGGACACAGAGTAAAGTGCAGAACATTTTCACTACATACAGTCAATTTATTTACAGGTAGGTGTTGGTATACTACTACAAAACTGAGACAGCAAAATAAAGAAGTTTGGGTACGGTGAGTCTGCATTTATTCTGGGTTCACCTTTCAAGGAATGAAAACAAAACAAAAAAATTTGTTAATTAAGAGAAAACAGCACTAAATGGACATGAAGGCCATGAACTTTTCCCCACAGCAAAGCATCTGTCTGTGCTTCAAAAACTCTCCAAAGTTTTGGTCATGACTGATCTAGCAAACTCTGCTTTTGGCTGGACACAGCCCTGGTTTTCCCTCTCTCCCTCTGTTTACAACTGTTTGACACCTTAAAGAGCATGGCATTTTGCAGGGGTGGTATATGGAGATCTGCAACGTTTTGTAAAATCATTTTCCTCGTTCTTCTTTCCATCTGTTCTACCCCAAAGCCCCTGTGAGAGAAAAGGATGGTTATAGGCGGTCTGAGTACTGGAGCTGCACCACAGACTAGAATTGATTTCAGGAGGTAGACTTGATGTACACAGAACATGGGCCAGGGTGGTTGCCCCATGGCAATTGTGACAGTCACCTGATGTCACCATGAGCTCACGCACCTGCTCCAACGGTGCCAGGGCCTGAGGGTTTTCCCTGATTGATGTGTGCAACAGCTCATGTGCCTGTGTGGGTGGAGGATGTGGGCTGGCCCTGGCACCACACCGACCTGAACTTCCCTCTGACATTGCACAAGACCCATACCTGCCCACCCACACAGACAAGCCAGAAGATATAAAAATACATGACCTTAAAAAACAGCACAAAAATCTCTCCATTTTAATTTTTTTCCCCCTTTCTCTGCACCAGCTCTGCAGACTCAAAATCAAGTTACACACACAAACAGGGTTGGGCTGTTGTCTTCTCCACATTTGCTACCTCATTCCTATGGCCACCCTCCCAGAAATTCCCTCAGATATTTCTAACTTACCACTTCTTTATTTAGTTTCAAAAAGAAAAAAGAGGAGATGGGGAAGAAGAAAGGGAAAAAATGCACTTCTGTCTGTATGAAAAGTACAAGTTCGCCTTAAGAAAATATCTATAAAAGACAGAAGAACCAACTTCTCAAGTTTACAAAAACAACCACTTCTACCACATATGCTCACCTATCTCCCGAAAGGAAATTCACTGCCCAGAAACCTGATACTCCACATGTTCTAATTAAGGAAAAAGGAAATAGCTTTCAGTCTCTTGTGCAAGGGCCAACGAACATAAGTCAAACACTCACCTAAAACCATGAAAACACTTTGAAAAGAAGTAAAACAAACATTCTGCTAATTTCCCAGATGTATTTCCAGCAATGTTTCTGATACAGATGCAATGGGTAGGAAAGAGGAAAAGAACTTTGTGATGTGGTGGAAGACAAACTTTTACAATCCATCCTCAGCACATTTTATGCATTTGTGATGGAGGGATTTGCTCTTCCCTGCTTTAGCAGGGCTCCCAGGGTGACATAAAGTGGGCAGCACCACATCTAAAAAAAGCTACTTTCTCTGGTCACAAGTATTTCTGTAGCTCCTCTTAAATGCTTAGGTAAAGTTAGCAAGAGTCAAGGGATACACAGCCCAGTAAGTCTTCATTTACATCCTGAAGTTTCAGGAAGAAAGTATTCCTCCTCCAAGTGTTGAGGAAACTCCAAGACTTCCTTCACATTGAAAAAACTCTGTCTGTGGTATAACCTTGTTATTTCACTTGCTTCCAACCAGCTTAGGGATGGTGAGTATTTATCACATTTGTACCAAAGAGGAAAAAGGAAAGCACTAACCAGAAACATAATTTACATCCACATTTCCAGTTCCACTGAGCCTCACAGTCCAAGTCTGGCCCCTCCAAGCTCATCAACAGTGCTGAAAGAAGGCAGGTTTTGAAATTAGGGATTGCAACCAAGGATTGTTCATCAACAAAAGCCAGCTGTGCTTTTGTTCAAATCTAGAGACTTATAAGAACACACTTAAGGTTTTCAAAGAGAATGCACTTCATTTTATTTGAGCCAGTGAAATTGAAAGGGAGACAGTGACAGGAAAGAGATTACTCATCAAGAGGCAAGACCTGATGCCAAGAGATGGCCATGAATCCTTATGCCCATTCTGCCTCCGTCAGCTACAGCAATAATTGAGATGCAAAGGTAGAAATAAGAAATGTAACTCTTCCTATTTTATATATATATAACATTCCACCACTCTTAGCTCAGGGTAAGACACACTGCTCTTTAGATGCTAATGCTATGGGAGATCTAGCCCCTTCCGTTTTGTTTTGCAAAATACAAGCCAAAATACTTTCAAAAACAGAAAGTAAATGCTTCCTTTCTCAGTGTGTTTTATTTGTTGATCACTTCCTGGGAAAGTTCTAAACACTTCTGCTGAAAAGCATTGATATGAAAATACTTTACTGCTATGGCCTATGTTACACACCAGATAAAACAACTCCAGAATCTTTACAGGTTCTGCCTATGCAATACCTTCAGAGAAATTACGATTTTGTATCTTTACAACTTTCTGTATCTTAGCACTGTTCATAGAAAAATAGACATAATTCTGTCTGAATTAAAATTACAGTGAGAACAAATCCATCATTATCATATTTATTATTATTATCATTAGCAGTACTAAAACAATTTTTATACAGCACCTGTTTATTCACAGAACTCAGGACACCTTGTTTATTGTTCTCATTTTATGAATGTGAGACCTTGGGAACTTTGAGATGCAGTTTCTTTATTAAGGTCATACAACATGCCACTGACAGACTCTGGGACACAGCACAGGCTCTGCAATCCTTCCAGATGGCAGGCTACAAAGCTAGATACCCTGGTTTTTTCCTTCTTTTAATGTCCATCTCTGCCTCCGTGTATTTTGATCTGCCTCATTCAACACCTAACATATCACTGCTTCAAATCCTGGCTTTCCAGGAACACAACTGCTTTTTTCTCTAGAACTGCCCTGCTTTGTGCAACACTGGTACAAACACACCCAATCTCAATTTGTGCCTGAAGAGTCATCCTCCCCTTGCTATCCCAAGTACCACTAGAGTGCATATTTGGCAAAATTAGATGAAAAAATACTCATGAGTTTGAGCTTCTGCTTGGTCTTTTTTTCTGGCAGGGTAAAAACATTTCATACTATTGCAGTTTCTTCTCTTTGTCAGAGTGCATAATGTCACAATCATATCTACAAAAGTAACACTTTCTAAATGATTTGCATTTGTCGTGTATTCATTCTCCCCCTAAGACAGCAGCACCTTTGCCTCTCACCCTAGCAGATCTAATAAATGCAGGCTTGGAGCTGACAAAAGACAGCAAATGTCAGAAAAAGAAAAAAAAAAAAAAAAAAAAAATTAAAAAATTCCAAGCCAACCAAGCCACAAAGAGCTACACATTTCAGGAATAATCAGAAAGCCCACAGTGATTCCTCAATTGCAGATGATATCAGTAGAATGTCATAACCATCGTTTTTTTTCCCCACTGCCATTTCACCTTGAATACCTGGGACTGCCAGAACTCCCTTTAGCAGAGCAGAAATTTCCCTGCCCGCTGCAGCTGTTCAGCTGTTGCCTGAAAACTTCAGCCAACCAGCCCAACACAGCTGGATGAATTGCAGCAAGTTACAATGAATGCAAGGACCTTCAGCTACCAGCTACACATCTTTTCACTGCAGAGGTACCTCTGCAAATGGAAAAGTTGTACAAGTCTGTCCTCCTGCAATGTCTGAAGCAAACAAAAAGAAGCATCCTTTAGTCTCACAGAAAAAGTTCTATAATTTGCAGTGTGAGCTCCACAACAAGGTCTTTGCATTGTCTTTTTCTTGCCCTTACCAAATCTCCCATGCCAGACAGCAGCTCCAGATTATGAAGCCCCAGTATGCTGGCACTAGCAAGTAAAAGCAGATTGAGAGGATGCAGGAACCAGTGCCTGCCCAGCATGCCCAGCCCTACACAACTTCTCCCTAAGGCAGGGAAAAATGTCGTTTAGCTGGAGAGTAGCAAACACTGTGGTGTTTCACCTTGTGGCTAATAGCAGAAGGGTTTTCTGCAGTTGGGATTTCAAAGCAAGGGGCCTGAGACGCATGAGATCTTTTAAAGCTCTTCTGCCTACAGTTTGCTGAACTTCCATTTTTGAGACAAAATGTAAAGGCAGTTTCCCCATCTATTCATCTACTAAAAAAATATCAGCCAACTCGAGTTCCTGTGTAACTGTAATACCTAGTACTTTGGAAGTTCTTCTCTAAAGTTTCATTGTGCATTTTTTGACAATTAACACAATAAATCAGTTACGAGCTTTTTCAGACTCAGAAATAGGTATCAGATATTCAGACACTAATCTGCAATTACTGGTGGCAGGACAATAAACACTATGTGAATTGTCTTGCTAAGCAAAAACCAAGTGGAATGGATTAAATAATTATCTTACATCAAACACATAGATTCCAGCTCATCTTCCTGCTCATGTCTCTACGCACTCTCAACACAGAAGAAATCTCATCTTTTAAGCAAACAAACATATAAAGGCACCAATTAAATTAGAAACTCCATGGAGTCGACAGATTATGATCTCATCACTTTTTTTTTTCCCAAGCATTTCCTTTCCAAACCAAATTTAATTCATTTGAAAAAGTTTAAGCACAGAGTATATTAAACTCTTTGGAGGAGGCAAGTTGCTCAGTCATGACAACACTACTCTTTCAGTCTGGTTTTAATTTGACTTAAACCAATTTATTAGTTTGATTTAAAGCAAACACAGAAACCTGGTCAGTGTGGATGCCACAGTACTAAATGGCACACTATTCAAACCCAGCAGATATAAATGCATTTTAAAGAAAAAGAACCCTCCTGTCTTGAGCTAAATGCAATGTACAAAGAGTTAAATTTAGAACAATAAACCATTCCCAAAGGCAAGACCTTGTAATTAACCCTCAAGGAAAATCATCAACTTCCACATTGCTCAGTTCTCTGTCCTTGAGACATTTATGGCAAAAATAAGCCCTGTGAGGCCCCACGGTGCAGAAACACCCAAGTGCAGGTGTGTCTATGGATACTTGTCTAGTTTCTTTTTCAACATTTCCACCCTGTGGCTGCTTATCTAGACTGTCCTCTCCCTTCTGTATTAATCTCTGTTCATTCTCCTATTTGGCAGCAGCAAAAACACTCACACACTCCTGTTTATGGTCCTCTGGATCCCACCTAGTAGTTGTGCTTTGACTCAACAAATTTCAGGAAAGTCAGTGCTGAGAAGAAATGTGCAACTTCCCAGCCACGTCGCTCTGGAAGGAAATGAGCTGTGCTCTGTAGGGAAAGGGAAATTGCTTTGGAAGTCTAGACTGAACCCTTCCTTTTCCATCCCTCCTCCTGTTTCCCCCTTGAATATATTTAAGACAAAACAAAAGGAAGTTGAAAATTTAAAAGAATGATTGGGCAGAGATTCCATTTCTGTGTGTAATAAAGATACAGGTGGATGTGGATTTAACCACCAGTGAAACATCAGCTAGAGGAAAGGCAGGAGAGACACAGGACCACAGAAGCCCCTCAGAGATAAGGCTGTTGGCAGCATCTGGTATAGCAAAATGGGAATCAGCAATGTGATGAAAGGCAATATACTGCAGGCAGCCACTCTGATCCTCCTCTAGGCTGCATTTGTCTTTAGGATGCAGTAAGTAATGCAGCTGCTGATCCAGTTGCCTATGATTGTGACAGTGAGAGGGAACAGGCTGCAAGGTATTTAGTAAATTTCCCTTGTTCCCAAACTGAAGACACAGTAAGAAAAGCAGGTGTGAAATAGGACTGGAAGTGCAGAGATGCTTGAAACAATCAAATGAACTCAGCTGAATTTTAGAAGAAGCCCATGGAGACTCTGTGAACAAAGACAAAAGTTCGAGCAGCAAGATCTCAATTTGGCAGAGAATACCAGCAATAAAAACAATGAAACAAAAATATTAGGAACAAAAAATATATTATAAAAGAAAATCAAGAAATCAGGAGGTAAGTTTGGTCCTATTTGATTCAACTGTGGACCAGAAAATACAAGAGCAAGCTAAGAAAATTTTCCTGATTCAAAGAGCAAAAGAATGACCAAGGGAATGGACAAAGAAGTTTCTGGGTAGTGAGGAAATATGATCAAGGTGGGAAAAAAGTTTGACTGTAAATTTAAAAAAATATTAACTGTTATGGCAGAAGAATTTTTAAAACACATCTGCACAAGGGGCACCAAGGAAAGCAACCCTGTGAAGGAGAAAGCAAGAAAATACAGGTGCCCGTGGGCATTTAAACTAAACTGCAGCATGGGCAAGCACCAAGTTTCACAAGCTTCCTTTATTTCCTGCTTAAATGAAAGGATATGTTTTGTTTGAGTTTGTTTGGTTTTGATAAGCAGCAACAAAAGGGGAAAGAGTGGGAAACCAATCCATCATAGAATTCTTCTGGTGCGCACCTTGGGAATTCTGCACAATCTGAGTACTCTGAATTCATGCTGACGAGATTCACTGCAGCTTATGTGACCTTCCCCCCACACACACATATAGGAAAAGGAAACCAGAGTTACATCAAGGGAACACTGGGGCTGCAAGATCACAACTTTCTCGTACCCAAGGTCAGAGCTCAGGCAGTGCCCTTGGTCTGTCTTCTCACAGAGATGCAAAATAATACACAAGGCAGCACTCTCAGCGCTTTCTGTCCCACTCCCTGAGGACAAAATATGAAAAGACAACACTCTGAACCACCCTTTAGCTCCTGCTGTCTCCATACGGAGCAGGGGAGAGGAAAGGAAAGCAGTGATGGGACAACGAATCAGCCAAGAATTCACAGAGAGGAGTGCTGCAAATGCCTGCTAAATTCACACCACTCATATCCTGAGATTATACAGCATGTGCTGGAGCTCAATGTTAGGTTTATTAGTTGTGCTACTTTCCAGTCAAAAAGAAAAAAAAAAAAAAGGAGAGAAGGGTTTGAGTTTATTTTGTTTCCGATCAAGTGCAGGAAAGAAATTTTATTCCTTAAGGAAAGTTCTCAGGAGTGGGAATGAATGTGAGGATTGTATGTCTGAATCATCCTGTTAATTCCCTAAATCCCACACCATGTGGAGTTCAGATAATGTTTTCAGCAAGAAAACTTTACAAAAAATAATTTTTTTTAAATGGAAAAAAAAAAAACCCAAAACAGAAGTGGTTTAGAGCACCTCCCTTTCTAAATCACAGTTGGACGCAGAAAGACCAGTTTTGCTTTTAAACAAAGTCAGCAAACTGTCCCTAAGCTGGTCGGTTCCAGTAATTGGCATCAGAGTAATAACAGTCACTCAGTCGGTTTCCCCTTTGCCAGACCAAAAATAACCATTCGGCCAAATTCTTCCCAAAAGTGTTTATTTCAGCTGAAGCAAGTACAGTTAGGTTGCAGACACATCTTTCTCACAGCTGGAAATTGAATACCTCTATACATAGTGTTGTTTCCACACCCCTCTCTATATACTCAGTCACCACTAGACATATTAGAGATTCAAAATAACTAAAAGCACCTTCTCCCTTTCTTGTTAGGAATAGCAGACAGAATTACTTTTATCAGATGCTGCCTGTAAAATATAGCCTTTGTGTTGTTTACAGCATGCTTGTAATGCACCAGATGAAAAATACCCATTCTCCCTACAATCATTGGAAAGTTACGGTGATTACAGGGACTAATAAATCAATATAAAAGCACCTTTCGTATTTATTTGACACAGGTACATAATTTCATCCACCTAAAAAGTATAAAATCATCAAAATAACGGTGAATTTTCCAGAAGCTAAGTCAAAGCACTCCCAGTTAACCGACTTGGACATGCCAGGTAGCCACAACATTATTTAGTGTACTTACAGCACAGAGCCTGAAGTGCAGAGGTAGTGTGAAGCTTGGTCTGCACAGTCCTTCCAAGACACCCCATCACAAGCAGTATTGGCCTTGATAGCTGGTAAAGAGTGATCCATCTGAATCTCCTAAGAGAATAGAGATATTACATATAAGAGATTTGAACAATAATAATTTAGAACCATTAAAAACAGGCATTTCACACCACTATGGCTACTCATGTCCCCTCCCAGTCCTTCAAGACTTGTCCTTCAAGAATCACACCTCAGTTTCATGCCAATAGATATAAACCAGCGTTTTTCCCAGAGCTTGGAAAGGAAATTGGTGCCAAAGTTGGGCATAGGAGAATAACATGGAGTTCAGAGACATAACTGTTTCATAACTTTTGAAAAATTTAGCTGAGTGAGTCTACTGGAACAAGAACATTAACTAAAAGGAGCAGCTGAAAACATTTTTTCTGCCCATGGTCACTCAGCATGAGACAGTGGAAGAAAATAACAGTGAGTCATCTTGACATAGGATGGAGCAAAATCTGAAGGAATACTGGATATAAACCCCAAGAGATAAAGGCCAGAGTAAGCTACTGATGAATCTTAATGAAATCACATCCAAAAGGAATTGTTCTTTAAACTCTGGTCTCCAAAATGCAACACATTTCTTGAATTATATAGCTTCTAGTCAGCTTTAAAAATGTAGTAGGAAATTAAACATTTTAATTTGTTACAATTTCACTTCTAAGAATGGATAACATCCCCACACAGTTTCAGTGCAAATGAGACAATATGGTAGCTATTGTTGCATCCACAGAGCTGCATTTTTGTAGACACGTATATACGCATATGCACACTGTATAAGCTGATTCTATCTACACACAAACTATGTAAGTTTGTTTCAGACCTGGGAAATGGCTTGTGCTTCCAAAAGATATTTTTCTGCATCAGGTCATGTAATAGAAGACATTTCTTCTCTGATCCACATGGTGTTAGCCACACTATTTCCATTGTAGTGGTATTTGCAAACATGCAACACACACTTATTCCCCTCTCCTTCTTTTCAGTTGTTTGACCTACATCAGTTGACTGAAAATAATTACTCAGTACCTCATGAATAATACTGTATCTACAAATAAAATAATAATAATAATTAAAAAAAATTTAAAAGTCAGGTGTTCTGCTCTACTAACCCACTTGGCTTCATAAGCAGCATGTAAAAAAATATATGTTTAATTTCCCTGAAAACCAAACAGTAGTATTTATGTTTTGTACATAAGCAAAGGATAAAAGCTTCACAATGCAACACTTTAAAGCCCCATAATTTACACTCTGGTGTCATAAACCAGCAATAAAACATTTTAGAGATAGCCATAAAATTGTGATCCAAGTTCTTTCTTTTCAAAATCTCTGCTTCAACTCAGCTGTTGGAGTCTGAGCAGGTTTATTTACATTTAATCAGTGGCAAAGTTCACATGTAGTCTGAACGGTTCCGAAGTTTGCCCATTTTCTGATGGAGCCTCCCAGCTCAGGCTCACCCCCGTGCCTGGAAGGGGCTGGACATTTTGCTGCAAATGCTTTCACCTAAAGAGGTGTCTATCACTGAACCCAAACTGCTCCATCTGAAATAACATGGAAGTCTGGGGCAAGGCAAAGAAAGGCAGGGCTGTCACTGCACTGTCACTGATTGCTGGTGGGCTGTGATGGATGTGGAATTTGGGGGCTGGTCTTGTAGCAGGGTTTGCCTCAGCTCTCTGGATTTCACTTTTTCCAGAGCCCGCATCTCTGAGGTGATCAAGCATTGTACCAACCAAACCCAAAATTCCCTCACATATCTGAAACACAATAATCTGTAAAATCTTGGACTCTTACCCATGAACAGATCCAGTGAATCTCAGAGTGGGAACCAGAGGCAGATCTCCTAGGATCTGACTCCTGCCTCACCTTTTGGGCAGCCAGAAGCCATTATTCCCAACCCCAGGAGTGTCCAGGGCAGCTAGAACCAGCTCCATGGGCATGAATGACATACCTCAACGGGAGGTGCTGTGACTGACTTACAGCCTGTGATCCAATTCCTGCTACTTCTAGACAGTCTCCGTACAGGAGATGTGTTTGTTTTGGCTCTCTCATTTTAAGTTTCAGGTCCAAATAATAAATTAAAAGCAAAATATCACTCCAACCCAAATCAGACTGAAAACAAAAGTTGAAAACATACAAGTAAGGTGTCCAAGTAAGGTGTCACACACACACACCAGGAAGCTTATTTCAATTTGTTCTCCAACAGGACAAAGTAAGTAAGAGGAAGTGTGGGTCAATCCACTTTCATAGGATGCTTCACCAGAAATCACAAGTTGCTTTAAAAAATATTTGAGGTTTTGATCTACACTCATTGCAGTCAGCTGGAACTTTGCACTAATTAGTGGGGATATAAGAAGATGAGACATTGCAGAAGATGCAGCAGTGAGCTCTGACAATTCAACATACTATTACAGAAAATATCAAGAGTAGGTGTCATAGTAAGGTGTTCAGACCCAATCCACAAGCAGCAGGGTGGTTATGTTAATAAATAACTCACAATCAGTGAGAGATTATCTTCGATTCTGCTGTGACCCACTGAACTAGAGCAAAGACGGTTGTCTATTACTGCAATGAGTTATCGGTAGGATATTACAATAACTGAGCAGATGTCATACAACAGAAAATAAGCATGAGAAAGTGGTAGACATTGTTAGTAGACATTGTTACATAAAATGTTAAGGCAAAAACTTGAATTTTGGTCTTCCTAATACTCTTTCCTTTACTTGACCACAGGAAGCAGGCTACAAAATACAACCCTATCAGTGAGAAATATTACAGTCAGGAAGAGCATAACAATTCAATTACTCTCATTGCTTCTTTCTTCAAAGAATAAATTCATTTTACCAAATATATATATATTTTTTTTTTTCACCATTTCCAGGTGACAGGGGTTGTGTAATTTCTTTAATTTATTTTAAGGTTACAAAAATGTAAACAGTCTGCTAGCATTTCCTTGACAAGACAAGCATCAATGATAACCAGATATAGATCTTAAAAGGCTTTCCTGCATGCTTCACAGACATGTGGTGTGATTTTGTTTTTCAGTTGTAGGTTTTACTCAGCTTGGAAATCAGCATAGTCAGTATTTCAGGATACTCAAGATTCCTGGAAACCTCTAAGAACCGTAACGTTAGGCCCTGATATGAGAATGTGCCTACCTGTTTAACCTCAAGCACAAGACCTCACATCTTCATTACACAAAACTTTAATCAAGCATTTAACTTTGAACATGTATTGAAGTGCTTTGCTGAATTAGGCAGGATCTGGACCTTTTTAAAGAGCAGCATTGTTAATTGACTGCAAAGATGTTATATCCCGCAACTAGGCTCTTAATGAGCCGTGCCTGCTGGCAAGCAGCTCTGATAGCACACAGCAGCCAGCTGGTCCTCAGCAGCAGGGCACATGGATTGCTGCATTACTCATGGGGTAATGAGCACATACCCCCCTCTCTCAAATAACTGCAGGACGGGTTGCTGCTTGCTCCAAATATGCTGGTTGGTGTGCATACCTGGCCACTAGTCACTGCAATTGAAAAAAAAGATCTCCTTTTTACAGTCATCTATAATACAACACTGAAGTGATTTACTTAAATGGTGGAAGAATATATAAGGCAATAAAACATCTTTTACAGCTGGTTAAGCACTGAAACAAAGCTGAGACATTTGATAACTGCAGGAGTGTTGCTGGTGAGGATATTTTAATGCAGTGAACACTCACAAAACAAAAGGACATTAAAAAAGTCAAATGTCATCCCTGTTTCCTTCATGTTGTTTCATCTTTTGGAGCTGCACAGAAACTGCAGCTGCCACTTCTCTCAGATTTTCTGCAGAAGCTGGTACCAAGGACATGCATTTTGGGCACAAACTGAACAAAGAAAGGTTTTGAAAAGTGCAAATATGTTTGAGGACAGGTAAGTAAATAATTGATCAAAGCTACATCCTTAATGAAAAAGGAATTCTGATTAGGAAGCATGTTTCCAAAACATTTGCCTCAGTATCTTCAGCAACCTAACTTTGAAAAGCTGAGGAGATCACACTTGGCCATGACACAGGCATGTGCAAATCATTTGAATTCAAAGAAGTTTTATCCACTAGGGCAGCTCTAAATTCATCCTAAGTGTGGAATTATTCATTTTGTGCATGTAGAGGTTATCGTCCATCATTACAGATACTATTCTGAGAAGCTAAATTGCCTGCTTAAGGGAAGTGTTCCATGGTGTCAGTAACAACCTTGGTGGTGTTCGTCAAGGGAACATTTGCTGTTTCTAGGCTGTGATTCTTCTCTTGTCATAGACTACCACATTACAGAGCCTGAAAGTAAAAGCATATTGAAATAATGCAGCTCCTTCAGGCTAGTTCGGATTAAAATCAAGCTTCTCTCACTCTTCACAAATAAAAGGCAAATAGAGGAATTTAAGCAAAACTTCATGTACTTTTATTTTAACTGCAACAGAATCAACTTAACACCTTTATTCCTTCTCCTTTTTCCCACAACTCTTTATACAACTTTCTCAGGTCAAATCTTTACTGTGTGTACTCTGTGCTCTCTCCATACACTGTGCTCTGTTTTTGCATGGAATCAAACTATATGGGCCCTCACTTTCAGCTGGAACGCTTATAAGGCATTGTCATTCAAAGGAAAGAAAATATTCTAGCAGTTTAATCTGATTTTCATTTCTTCTGCTCCAGCTGACATTGCTGCTTACTTTGGATGGGCAATTGGTCTGTAGTCTCTAGTTACAAACTTTTACATGACTTTAAATGACAAAGGATAGTTTAAAAAGAATAATTTTGGGCACATACTGTGTGAAAATACTTTTCCAAACTGCTGTGAAAACCACGGGCCAAATACTGGAGCTGCTGTTACTAATCATTCCTAATATACCTCTGATGAACAAAGTTATCTTCAACCCTTCCAGCGCTGTAGAATAGTTAGATTTCAGCACAAACTGTACCACTTTGACATGCTTCTGTTACCTTATTTGTGGCATCTTGAATAAGGCCATTGCTGTTTATAATAATGAATTTTGTGTTTGAAGAAGCCTTGTAGAAATCCACAACTAATGGAAGACATCAGAAGACTATTAGGTTTGACATGATTTTCTTTTTCCCTCTTGAAGATGGAGTTGCTTTGGATACATTGTCAGAATCTCTTAAGTAAGATGTGACAAGGAAGCATATGTTCTCTTAATGTCATTTTATTCAGAACTACAAATCACATTTCCTTTTCTTCTTTATGATTTCCAGCAGTAGTTTACACCATGGAAGAGCAGGACAGCTTTCTGCTTCTTCCACCTTCTCCAGTGTCCTGTAAATGACATCTGAAGGATGGAAAGAGTGTCAGCTCTTCTATCACCACAATATTTAGGTTCCTACTCATACATTCAAACAAATTCTGAGAGACTTGATTTAAACCAAGCCTGAGCACTTGTGGTTTTCTTAGCCCACAACCAACTTCCAGAACTTTCAGTTTGCAAAAGTCATCGGAACATTAATAATTCTTCTCCCTTGAATCACAGATACTCCATTCCCATTTATTCATCTTCCTGTAAACACCCTTTTTGCTTCAACAGAAAGCAGGTATATCCTACATATCTAATCAGCACAATCACAGTACCTCAAACCCAACTTTAATCAAAGCTATAGTGTCCAGACTAGTTTTATACACAGCTACCAGAAGTACCTGTTTTAGTTGTAGTGGGGAACTCTGCAGTTTTCACACATCCCTTTCCACTTATCAATGAATAAATATATCTCTGTGTAATTAACCTTCATATATACCTAATACCCAGGACTTAGAAATAACACAGATGAGGCACGATGGAAGTAGGTCATTCTGGCACGACAGTGTTTACATCATGTCTCCATTTAAACCTGATCCCCAGGTTTACCAACATGTTCCCTTTCCTCTACCCAAGAGGATCCAAATCTGGAGTAGAATGTCTGACTCTAGCATGTTTAAAAATCTTCTGCTCTTTCCTGCATTTGTTTATTATAGGCTACCAATAAATTCCTCCTAACTGGACGCTTTCCCTCTCCTTCTCTGCACCCATCACCTCCCTTCCTACAGGTTGTTTTTCCCTCACTGACATCCCAGTGGGTCTTGTGCACAGAACTGTAGACATACATTGACTTGAACACAGAAGTACTGAAGTACTTGGGAGTGGAGGAAGTGTTACAAAGAGAGGATTGTAAAGCTACCAATATTTCAAGCAAGGCTTTTTCTTTTCTTTAATTCCATCCTCCACCACAGTGGACCCTGTAAAACAAGGGTCCCATTTCTCCCTCATCCAGCCCGATTCTGTGCTGCTCTCTCTCTTGACATTATTGCAAGTCTTATGACTCAAAGATGCAGTTCCCAAAGAGAAATGCTCAAATGAGAATGTCATGACCAGCTGACCACAAATGCTACCATTATTCATCGTTAGGCTGAATTATTCCTGCCCACCATGGATCACATCATTATGCAAAGGCATGAGCTAAGAATATGGGAAAAGACTGGCAAAAGGCCTCTTTAAGAAGCATGCCAAATTTCACCAATTCAAATAAAGAACAAAGCATATCACAAGATAATCTTTATATATTCTGAATACTTTAATGTTAAAAGAAGTCCAGGTGTTTATTTCTGAACTTCCATGCACACATTTCCCTGACTTCTGTTTTCAAAAGAGAGGACTAGATATTATAACAACATCAACACATAAAAAGATTCAGCTGTTTTTTCCATAGCTTCATACACTATTGTGGTCATTTCTCTTGGCAGAAACATTTTAAAATCTGCAAGAAAGACCAGAAACAAACTTGACTTTCAGACTTTTTTTTCCTACTTCTTTTCTTTTTTAAACTTGAACATTGTCAGACTCATGTTTAGCAGGAATATGTAGGTTTTTGTCAGTCCATTTCTTTTTTCCAGGCTCTATACAGAGAAGTAAGTTTGTAATTCAAAAAAAAAAAAAACCAGCTACTAATGAAATAAGTTAAGAAAAACCTCCCTCAAGGGAAGACTTCTTTTAAATTAGAGAGGAGACTAATCAAAGAGTAAATGGCAGCAACCCCTTTTCAGGGCACCACCACATGAAGACTCAGTTAGCAATTACACACATATGTGACAATAAGCCACACACAGCTTGAGTATGCTGGAGCTGGACCCACATGGTATTGCAGCTCAATGATTTCATTTCTCTGCTGCCTGGGATCATAGGGGATGGACAATTGTGGCAGGCTTTGGCACACATGCACGATCAGGAATGCTGCAGAACTGTCATCACCCTCACATTGTCATTAGTGGCACAACTGAGGGCAAGCAGAGGAGATATGAAGGGGTACAGCAAAGAGACCACAGCTCGAGATGTGTCCATGCTGCACCCCTATGAGCAGCATCAGAGGATGCTGAGATAAAGCAGTTACAGGCACCTGGTTTATTCAAGAAATGCAGGATCTGAAATGAAGCCACCAAGGATTCCAGTTTGTGAGCACAAACACATCATTCCTGACTTCAAACTGACCAAGCAAAAAGCCTGCTGAGGAACAGCATCAGCAGCACAAGCTTCACTTCTCCCCTTTGTGCCTCCATGTACTGTGTCCTTGGCGTCATCCCCACAGGAAGAGTCATGGAGCAGAGTTGCTGCAGGAAACTCACAGGAGCCACAGTGCAGCTCCCCAGCCAGCTCAAGGCTTCAGCTTCACTGGCACTAAATTTCCCCTTGACAAGTTGTTAAACAACCACCTGACTACAGCCAGCCCCCCTCAGGGGCCAAGTCTAAGTGCATTATTGCACATTTATGCAAGGCAGGTTCTCAGATTTGAGAATATTTTTTATGTAACAAAAGACAAAAATAAATTTACCACACTGAGAGATTAAGTGCATATATTCTCAGATAAATACTAACTCCCAAAGAAATGGCTTAATGTTTAAAATATTTTGACAGAATGGCATGGCCACAGTCCACAGGCCCCACAGATCACTTGGAAAGCAGGAGTAGAAACAAATATATAGCAAAGATTTTGTTAATATGTTCATCTTACCTATACCAGCTAGTTTGGGTTGATTAACAACCCCAGGAAAAAGCAGGAGGCACAGAGAGGGAGAACCTTTAAAGCTGCACTCATCCAAGGTTTGTATCATGCTCAGGTCTCTAACCCTTTAGCCATGCTCTAAGCTTTTGCCAGTAAAACACACTCAGCAGTGTCCACAACAAAGAAATCAGACCACCTTACAGCAGCTGAAAATGTGAATTGTTTCCTTCATCTGCAGGCAGTATTAAGGGGCTGGGGGGCTCTCCCAGCAGTGCTGCATCCTCAGCACAGACAGGGGCTCAGGGAAGGGGAGGAAGAGGGGTCAGCAAGCAATAGCTGCTCTCCCTAACCTGGGCACAGAAGCCATGAAAAATTGTGCATATTGTGAAGGCAAGCAGCCTACACAGCATGACTGGAAAGTGATGTTTTAGGATGGCAAAAAGCTGCACTGTGATGAGGTTGTTTAAAAGCAGGTCTAACAAATAGTGGACTTAAGGAGAGATCGAAGATGTTGCTTTTGCCAAAGGAAAGGAAAAATGTCTTGAAGAAAAGAATAAAAAACCAAAACACCTCTCCTCCCATCCCATTTTTCCCTTCTGTAATGTTGAAAAGAAAAAGCCTCACATTTGTTCATCCTGCTATAACATTCCAAGCAGGTAGGGAAAGACAAATATAGGGGAATTCCATTTACCCCAAAGGTTGGATTTTGTTTTATTTCAGTTCACTTTAGCGCTTTTTTTTTTTCTTTTTAACCTAAGGCTTTGAACTTCTTTTTTCTTTAATGTTTCAGGAAACCGTAAAGAAATCATGTCCAGGTTTAATCCCTATGCCAAGTTCTCCACCTCTGTGCTTCACACGCTGCTCATTCAGCGCACGCCTCACTCTCCCAGAGCTCCTCTGTGCCGCCCTGCTGAGACCCAGGCTGAGGGAATAAGAAATGACTCCAGCACCTCCCGCTGATGTTGCAGCAGTTATTAATTTCCACTGCTATTCTGAAATCAAAACAAACCCCAAAATTAACAAACTACAGCAAGAGAGTACTATCTGAAAGCAGGCCAAAATGGTTGATTTTTCACACCTCATTGGCCACTTTTGCTTCCTGCACTCTTTTTTTCCTCTTCCCTTCCATGAGATACCATCCCTCTTCCCACTGCCTCCCTCGTAGGAGGGCTTGCAAAAGCCCTCAGGGCAGCAGAGTGCAGATGCCAGAGCCCGACCTCCATCCATCAGCAGCCGGCCAGTGGCCTGACCTCCGTCCATCGCCAGCCAGGCACGATGTGTGAATGAGCTTTGGTGCCAGTTTCCATGGCAATGACACCACACACCGACGGCACGCTGCCCACAGGGCTGGCTTTTTCACGAGAGGTACACGAGACAATAGACTAAGCTTAAGACATATAGCCGTGCTTAAGGCATGTAAGGAGGAGCCACCACCATCATGTGAAGGCAGAGTGTTTCTCTTAATGCTTTCACACAACTGCTTTTGTTTCTTTTCTTTACCTGCAGCAGCCTGTCCTAAGCAAGCATTGAAGAGCACCAGCTCCAGCAGCTCTCACATATATGTGGCTGCCTGTAGTCGTGCATGCTTGCAGCCAGGAGAGACTGTGCCATCTATATATGGTCAAACAGTACTTCCAGTGACCCCTCTTTACCCTCTTATGTCTGAGAGAGTTTCTTAAGGGCTTTCCTCAGAACCACAAAGCCGGAGCTTTAATTCCTGACCTATTTCCAAAGCTCAGCGAAAGCCAGCACAGATGTATGTTCACCACAGAAACATCCTGTGATTTTGTAAAGCAATTTAAAAAAAAAATAAATCTGAAGTTGCAAGGCTAAGCACTCTGAAAGCTGTTGGATCAAAAAAGTCATTAGGAAAAAAAATAGTTATTGTTTGGTTTAATGTTTTCCATTCTAAAAGAAAGTGATTTTCATTAGATGAAAGAGCTTAATGGTTTGAACAAAAATCTAAGGGTTTCAAACCTCCAGCATGGGTGTAGCATATGATAACTAAATATTTCCTAAGCTCGTGCAAGGGCAGAAAATCCATATTGCACAGGACACCCCTCAGCTCCACCACATTCCTGCCTCACTCCTGCCAAGGGGCTTGAGACATCCCTTGGAGATAAGCACGGGTTCCTAAATTCAGGGTACATCAAGTCGCTATTCTCAAGGTCCCATTTTTGGGCTGACCACTGCTGGATCAATCATTCCCAGGATTAGGAAATGAATTGATCCATTTTCTCAAGTCATAAAAATATTTTCCAGCCTTGACAATATTGGAGTGTGAAGATCTTTTTCCAGAGCTGAATATCTTACTCAACCCTGCCAAGTAACAAACATACTTTTCAGGGCTTTTTAGCTCTCTCATGTAACTGTCTTCCACAAATGCCAGACGTCAAAGATTAATGTTGCCTGACGAGCCATAATTGACACAATGACAACCAAGTATCTCATATCATCATATAATCTTTTTTTAAGAAGCGTGGCAACCTTTCCAGCTATCCACATTTCCTTTAAACATTTCACTTTAAACTCAGTGAGATGAATTTCAAAATTGGCAGTTTAATATAATGAAGCATTTGCGAGAGCTGTAATGTCTTTTTCTCATTTTCCTCCTAATCGGCGCCCATAATTTGCGCTTAATTCAGATTATCAAGGTACCACTACTATAAAGGGGAGAAAATGGCACAGTTTGACTGCAAAAGATTAAAAATACTGCTGAAAACCTAGCAGGTAAAATATGACTGCACAAAACAATCAAAGTTTTCACATGAGAAAGTGGACATGAATATATTGAAAGTTCCCAAAAATCTCGGTCTCCTTCTTTCACATACTATAGAGAAGAGCACGCCAAACCCCAGAGAAACATTCCCACTTTGGGGGGGAGGAAGTAAACCACATACCTTCCATAAATAGCACACTCCTCCCTTAAGTAAACCCTGTGCACTCAGCCTGTGACTATGCTACAGTTTAAATATTTTGCTAACCTTATGCTATATTTTCAGCACAGCAAAAACCAACACTGCAAAACATCTGCCCCCAAGTTCTAAGTGGGAGTGCTTAAGAGGAGGCTTTTCTTCTGTTTAGGAAAAGGGGTGCCCTCTCTAGGAATGCAGCCCAATTCATCCTAGGTCATCTGGAATGGCTTGGCTCAAGGGTCCCGCTATTTACCCACAGCTCAGAAATTGCCCGGCTACGCTGCCTTTATAACGAAGCTGGCTTACCCTGCACAAGGGAAAGAGAGAGAATAGCATCAAAAGAATTGGTCTTACTGGGACTTTTAAATGAGAGATCAGCTGAGCAAGCCACTGTCCAAGGGAAGAGGAGGAGGCTCCCTGGCACACATTATACAATTTAATTAATTGAGGCATATACCAGAAGCTATTTGAGTGCCAAGACACATCTCGACTGAAACGACAGGCTGGTCCAGAGCCACTCACCAGACTCGGTTTGGCTGCATCTGGGAAGACACAGGCATCAGCAAAGGCCACATTCAGGCTGCTGCAGAAAAGGCAGACATCTTCTCCCTTAAAACTTTGCATTGCCTGTACCCTACCCTCAGCCGTGGAGAGGAGCAAAGACCAAAGGACGCTGATGAGAAATCAGCACCCACTCAGCCCTCCTCTAACTCCGACCCTCTAAGTGAAGGAATTAGCACTTTGCATCTTTTGACAGGCCACTCTGGAGGCTATATATCATATATGTCTCCTTTTCCACTCTCTCATCAGCAAAACATCACTTTCCTTTTAAAACCTCGATGATGGGGAGATTAAAAGCAGGGAAATAGGGAGATTACAATGGCAAATACACCAAGCCTGACCTTTCAGTAGAGGAATTCTGGGTTGCAAAAAGCAGGCTCTGGGCAATGCAGTGTGAAGAAAAAGAAGCAGAGATAATCAGAGAGGTCAACAAACAAACAAACAAACAAAAAAGGGTGGAAGGGGAACCCCAACCACACCTCTGAATAACTAAATTGAAAGAGTGAAAATTGTGGTCTTTTGATCTCTGTATCACAGACACACCTATCGGCAATCTAACCCGCTTAAAAATTGTGGTGTTTAAAATAATTCTCTCAACTCCTTATTTGCATTGGAGGACGATTCAGCAATATAACACGCACAGATTCTGTTTTCAGTATTTTGCTTCACAGAAAATGGCTAGAAAGTTAGTACCAAGAAAATAGAAGCTGAGTCATAGCTGATCATATCATAATTGAAAGACAGCTTGAAATTTAAAAATAAATTAGGAAAACAACTGCAAAATAACCCCAAATAAACACAAGAACAACAAAACAAACACAAAAAAACCCAAACCAAAACCAAACATGCCACATCAGTAAAGCCTCCTGCAAATACTGCTGGCAAATTATCATTTACAGATTGGGTACCTCAGATTTCTAAACTCCAGCAGCCTACCTGGGCTCCCACCACATTTGTCTTCATGGGTTACACAGAACAACTTTCACCGTACCCTAGTAATGTTTTAGTTAGGGACACAAAGGATGATACTTCCCTCTACCTTCTTCATCAATTTTCCCATAAAGGAGGGGAAGAAAATTTAAACCATAAAATAACTATTTGGAAAACAGGAATGTGAGGACTTTGCTAGAGCTGACTGTGATGTGAACTCATTCTTTGCAATTCCTACCACAGGTAGCTGCCATGGCTGCACAAATCTTTCCCAGGGTAGAAGGCATTCCTGGGTTCCTCATTCAAAGGCTCTGATTGCCCCCTGTGAAATGATCTGAGTCTTTCTTTAAAAAATAAAAATCAATGCTTCAGTGTTCTTGATACATGCTGCTCAGGCAGACCCCACAACAGATCCAGAAGGGCACATCGCAAGTCAAATTCTTCAAACGTTTTAATTACAGTTTACACAAAGTGAAAGGCAGGTTAATAAGCTCAGTTCATTAAAAAAAAAATTAATAAGAAATGGCATCCTTGTATGGAAGAACAGGGGACTTAGCCTTCAGAGGGCTGATCAGAAAATATATATTACATCCACCTATAGTCCTCAGCTGGGAAAGAGGAGGGAACAAAAGGGGCAGGGAATGGAGAAAGGAACAAGGGACCTTATTTAATAAAACCTTTTTACAGAGACATGTTTCTCATTAAACTGGTCCCTCTATACCAGAGCAGCAGATTCAAAAGGATTTCTCCCATGTAAGGTTTCCCAAGACCATTGAACACACGCAAATCTGCAGAGAGAGGAAGCAGAAGAAAAGCATTTCAAGCAGCAAAGCTCAAAGAGCAGACAATAGGTGCCACCTCCAGATAGCAAGGAAGCACTTGCCCCAGAGATGCGTGGCCACCCATGTTTAATGTGGGTAACTGAGAACATGCTCCATTCTGGCCAACGTGAGACCCACCACCACAGCTGCTCACTCAAAGCACTGGGTGGCCCTGAATGCTTTTAAATGGAAAACATGAAGGCAGAGATCTGGGTGGTGTTCTGTGTGCAGTGGCCTGAGAAGGAGGGGGAGGCAAGCCTGTCCCCTGCCAAACTCTGAGTCACAGCCCCGTGCCAGGGAATCCCATGCAGAGCCCTGTGCACTGAGGTGCTGGGCTGAGCATCAAGGAAACGCCACCCCAAACCTCCTGGTAACATCACCAGGACTACCCAGCTGTGACACAACCTTTCTTAAGTCATGTTTTAGCTACCCCAAGTGTGACACTACTGTTTTTGGTAAGCAGAGAGCGTGAGAAAGGAGCTGTGAGCCAGGCTTACTCTACGCCCTTTTCCTCACCCTGTCTTCACAGCGCCACGTCCAGGGTTACTCATCACAGGTCCCCACCTGTCCCTTGGAAGTGGCTGTGCTTGCAGTTCTTCATACTAAATCTACTTCTGAATGTGAAGTGGGGAGTATTAACACATGAGCCAGTCTATGACGAAAAAGGCACTACTTTTTTTTCCCCACCAAACAGGGTGAAAGGGAAGTATAAAGTTACATCCAGAAGAATATAATTTCCAAGTTAGACACCTTCAGTTTTAAAAAACCCTACGAGGTTCTAATTTATTAATGAATAGCTGCTGTCTTTGTAATTTTGTCATACTTATTCCATTACTGCCTGACACTTCCTATTGTCACTGCTTGAATTTTTAAACACTTCCACATGAGTAGTGCTAACCTCCATATTTCATGGAGGGCTGCTAATAAAAGAAGGGAGATGCATGAGTGTATAAGAACGATTATAGCTAAACATGCTCTAAAGCCTGCTCTTAACATCTCTCAATTTCTAGCATTTCTCCCTTCCCCCTAACTCCCAGCATCTGAAAGGGAAAGAAAAATGAAGGAAAGCTATCTTTCCCTTTTATTTTGGGCTTGAATGGGATTTATTCCTGATCAAGAGAGAAAAAGAGAACTCCTCAAGGCAAAAGGCTCCCAGGACAGGGTGCAAAGATTCAGGACTCTTGTGTGAAACAAACCTTGGCAAGCAAACAGCAAGCTTTGTATCTTGATTTTTCTTTCAGAAAATCTTGTAGAACTGGTACAACAAGCTATTGTGAACAGCTGTTTTGAGGATACAACCTCACAGTAAACAACCTCTGATTTAAACACGGGACTACGTTCACCTAGACAGTCTTTTATTTTTTTATTCCCGAGGATTTCAACACCTCTTTTGCCCTGATTCTCTGTACCACAGATTTCCAGCAGGTAAGTACAAAGACCTTATGCATTTGGAAGCACTGTTAAAGCAGCTTTTAACTCATATTTTCTTAAAATCCTCCTACCCACACCTTTTAAGAACCATCAAAGCACAATACTGAACATTTCCCTCCCAGCCTGCTCTGTTGGGTCTGTTTCCCCTCCCCAGATTAGGTCTTAGGTGCTTATTACTGGACCATGTAATTCCACACACACCCTCTTAAAAGAGTTTAAATGTATAAATGTGAGCAGGAAATTTTCTTAAAATTCTACAAAATTTACACCTTTACCACAAAGATCACCATGGTAAACAGGGAGAAATGACCTGACTGCTGCTTAAACACATGTATTTTGTGCAATCAACATTGTTTTTCAGTGCCTCATTCCAATAGCACCTTCTCCCTGCTCTGTGTGCACTGTTTACATGGGAAGCCCTTGATCCATTTAACAATTTGCAAGTGACTCTTGCACTTGGTGTGTTGGGTGAAGAAATATTCTCTACTTTACCATGGTCCCCTGTGTCAGGTAAATGGGGCTCAGCCTATTTTGTATTTCTGTCTTCTCAAGAAGAGAGGACCTGTCTTCCAGTAGCTCTGCTTTTAACCAAATGAAAAGAGGCAGTAGCAAGCATCACCCCTAATCAGTCAAGGGCAAACCAAGAGAGCTCACTGATGCAGAGAGTAAGTTTCAATTAGATACTAGGAAGAACTTCTTTACTCAGGGAGTGGTGAGGCACTGGAACAAGTTGCCCAGAGAAGCCGTGGATGCCCCATCCATGGAAGTGTCCAAGGACAAATTGGATGGGACTTTGAGCAACCTGGTCCAGTGAAAGGTGCCCCTGCTCAAGACAGGAGAGTCTAGATCAACTTTGGGGCTCTTAGGGGCCTTCCAAACCATGCCAGTTTGTGATTCTATATCTGAAAGACTTGCATGGCACACCTGCTCCAAAGAGAGGCTAATACAACTGCTAAAAGACGTTGCTTAGCTGTTTGGATATTAATCTAAGAGCAATCCTGAACTGAAAACTTTTTTCATAAGAAATAAGGAGCTTTGGTTTTCTGTGACTTCTACAACTACCCCCTACCCCAAATCCCAACTCATAGTCAACCCACTTTACTTCCAGCAAAAGTAGTATTTCTAAATGCTACTCCTACAACTAACAGTGCTGCACATAAGTCAGAGCTGTCCAATTTTAATGCACTGGCATATACACTGACAATTTAACAGCAGCCCTAAAGCTATGTCTAGCTTGCATATGCACACCTATTTACATGAATTGTTACCAAAAGAAATTCAAACCCTGATTGTTCTCATGATTTCTCTTCAACATTAATGAAAAGCCTGCAAGCAAAAAAATGTTCTTCTCACCTTGAAATGACAGGGAAACTGAATATGCAGGCCAGGCTTTGAGGGCTATACACAGCTTTTAAAGTTGAACCTGGACCTCCCAAAACAAAGTTTTCTAAACTCAAAGGCCCTCAGATCTCATCTACCGAGCTCTTTCAAATACAGGACAAAGTCTAAAATGTACTACTCTTCTCACTACAAAGAAAGAAATATTGCCAATCCTCCAGGCAATGCTTTGAAAATTTATTCCTTCGTGCCTTTATATTTAAATAATGACATTTGTCAAAAACTTACAATGATTGTATTTAAGACCTTTCAATTCGTTTTAGGTAACAAGATCACACTAGCACCGGTATCTTTATTCATTCCTAGGAATCCCTAGGTAAGCTGTCAGAAGGGACAAAAAACTCTGAAAGTCATGAGGCAACATGATCTACTTGTCCAAGGATAAAACAAGAGATCTTCTGATCATGAACCCAGTGCAGGTCAAGTTTACAATGTGGATCAATTTTCTGAATGCAGGGACTGAGCCTAAAATGGCTTGCACTTGCGTGGTGCCCTAGTATAATATAAAACAGTAACTGCTTACTTTCTAAACCCCTCTCTCTTTCATTCCTCTCCTCCAGGAAATAGTTACAGACCGTTTTTTCCAAAGATACCTAATTGCCTACTGCAGGCTCAGATCAAACAAATATTTGCATGCTTTAATTTATGTCTACAAAGTTACTTCTGGGCACAAAATAAGAGCTAGACCAAAGCTAGCTTAACCAGTTTTTGACAGCCAAATATACACCAACCAGCCTTATTGCCTATTTTGCATTTGAAATTTAGTGTTGATTCACAATTTAAAAAAAATAAAATTAAACTGTGCAGTCACAGCAGAGCTGTGTTGTAAAACATAATTTGAAACATATCTGCCCATTCAATTCATGCACAATATTCAAATGCCAGGCTGATTTTTCTCTCTACCATGATAAGGGCACATGCACAGGGCAGAGGAGCTCATGAATTCGTAGGCCAGCAGGTGCTCTTGGGAATTTCCCTGATAGGCACCTCTGGCACATGGGAACCACCTTGCACTACTTCAGATTAACCATAGGTCAGAAACATGTACTGAGGCAGTAACCAACACTGAATTTATAATGAACTCACCCCACACTAACGTGTTTTACAGCCACAGCCACAGTTATGGGCACTAGCGCTGAGCTGGCTCCTCTCCTGCTATTATTTTAACATTCACATCCTTCCACCTGTTCTCATCTGTCCCATTGAGTGAAAAAACATTGCACAGTTGTAGATAAATTTGTCTTTTTCTATTTTGACAGTGCAACAAAATGGAATTGTCCTACATAACAAATACCACCGCTGCACTTACCACACTGAGATCTGCCAGCCTCCCTTTCCCCCCTGCAAGGCTACGATGAGCAGCAGTAAGAGCACACTGCCCTTGCTTGATGAGGTTACTCCCTAAAGTTTAAGCCAACAACAAATAAACAATTACGATTGCTATACAAACTCTGTGAAGTTTACATACATCTCAGCAAGTTTGAGGATCTGTAATCCTTAAGCTGTTTTAAGCTTGTAACATTTTCCTGAACTCAAAGATTAATATCTAGGTTTCTTCATTCAACTCCACTTTTTGAGTTATCAAAGTTCATAAGATTGCCTATCAGTCCATCTATAAGATACTGAAACAGTTCTCTGACCCCAAATGGCAGGGAACCTGTGGTATATTTTACCAGAGCGTTTCAAGTTCATTTTTGACCTTTCCTTTATTCCTTCACTTTTCCATACTCCCTGATTACTTTATACTTTGTCTTCAGTTTCTGCTCTCTTTGGTTTTCCCCACACGGTGTTTTTTTCTTTTTTTCAGAAACTTGTGGTCTGTTCCCATCTCCCACATCTATATTAATGTGCATCTCACCGAGCAGAGCTGAGCAGTCAAGATGAAGCTAAGATCTACAGCTAGCACTGTCCAAATGGATTTCAAGTAAAGAACAATTCTTTTTATCACTAACAGCAACATGGTAGAGAATGTACACATGATTAGAGAACTTTATAAAAGGGAAAAAAGTGGGTTCCATTTATGTTGAAGTTATTCTTACACTACACTCTGCTCTTAAGTGGATATTGAGATGTTAAACATAATAGAATTTCACAGAGATTTCATAAAATACTCTGCTTAATTATGTGAGCCTCTTTTATTTTTAAGCTAATAGTTAGTATTTTTCCTCCTTACTTCATTTATTAGAAAAGATAAGATGTTACCATCACCCAATACCAGTTTGCACTTGTATGGTATTTAAGCTGCAAGTTTTTATTTTGATTTTCTGACATGCTGCCAGTGATATTTCTTCCCTGGGCTGTTAAAGTAAGATGCTGGATCTCCAGAGAGTGCAATGTGAACTACCAGTAGTTAAAAAGGTGCCCAATGTTCTTGACAAACCAAGGAATTTGAGAAAACACAGATATAAATCTACAAAACTAGAAGTCTGTCAAAAGGTGGCCTGCTGCATGAACAGCAAATTAAAGTGATCAATACCAGAGTCTGGATTCCCAATACCCAGACATTCTGTATCCTTTGCATCAGCAATAAACAGAAATTAAAAAGTCACAGAATTGTTAGGGTTGAAAGGGACCTCTGGAGATCATCTTGTCCAATCCCCCAAATGTTGACTTAATTTGCAAATTTGGATACCACAATATTTTAATTAGGTGTTCAAATATGGAATAGTATGGTTGTTGGTAGAGAAGCTTTTTAGAGTTTGTTTGGAAGTTTTACACTCTCTTAGTAATTTGGGTGAAATGCCAGGGGAAATAATGATTACAAAAGAAGACTGCTCTCTTGCAGATGCCAGCTGTACTTCTTTGAGTCACAGAGAACCATCTGGTCATCTGGGTTTGATGTTGTCATGATGTGCTGTGATATTATTAGACTGTTTAGCTTGATGCATGAGAAATATACAGACTTAAGGTAAATCAAAACATGCCTCATATACACATATTTCTGATGTCCAACTATGCATTACTTTCGGGGCCGAAAGCTTAAGGATTAGTTTCACATGGAGTGAAGCCAAGGCAAAATATTCTCAGTCCAACAATTTCTGAAACAACAAAGGTAGATTTAGAATTGATCCTCAGATTTTTTATTTTCACCAAAACAAACAAACAAACAAACACCTCAGTAAAACTTTGTTCAAACACATTTATCTATTTCTGCTGGAAGTCTTCTCCATCACCCTTACAAACACAAAGCTCTTAAAATCTCCTCTTCTTAAAACACAATTTCAACATCAGCTACCAGTGTTTTGCTCCTAGATGTAGGAAATTAGCTTTTTACAGCAAGAAGAATCATTCACTGGCACAATCTCTCCAGGGACATGACAGAGTCTACATTGGTGGAGGTTTTCAAGATGCAAGTGGACAGGGGGCTAGATAATCTCACCTTCCTTTGCCACAAAAGAAATAACAGCTACATATAATATCTGAAGTAGCCAGTGAGAGCATCTTTCCACTAATTTGTGTTTTAGAAATCACAGAAAACAGAGGAGCAGTATATAAGTAGAAAGACTTGAAAACCTACTTCAAAAGAACTTTTTTTTTACAGTGGCACAAGGGGTTTTTTTCCACAATATTTACCATGAATCAACAGGACCAGAGAATTATGTATTTGAAGAATAACATGTTTTTAAGCTGCACGAAGTAAATCACCTAGAATGTGTATACCTCCAAGGAAAATTCTACTATGCAAGAGAGTCACTGCAGATTACTGATGCTGTGCTATTTCCAACTGTTCCTCTTCCAAAGGTAAGTGAAAAAAATATAGTTCAAGATGGTGGCAGGCAGTGATTTGAAGCTAATTTTATATTTTCATCTCCTTTTCCTCTACTCACCTTCTCTTCGCCCAAAGTCAAATTTTCCTGTAAGACAACTGGTGCTTGCCCAGGAAACATTGTAAAAAGCTTTTAAATTGGTATGTCATGACCATGAGCCAACTCCTAAGGAGAAAGAACGCATCTCACAATCCCAAGGCTAGCATGCTTCCAAACCAATGTCAAGGTTATGACACGTGTCAGAATCCATACGTAGAGTTCTTTTGATATTGAAAAAAAAAAACAGCTTGCGTCAAACGAGCTGGAAACAACAGTCGTTTTATTTTTCTCATGTTACTACTTGTCTACATCGTGTGATTTTGATACATAAGAAGTATAATAAGTTTAAATGAGGAGTTCTGTGTCTTGCAGACGAGACAATTATTTATTATTTTTTAGAAAGAATTTATTCCAGGATGTTGACTTCAGTTCAGTGATTCCTCCTCTGCCCCACTTGAGGAGAGATGAACATGTGTGG
Source organism: Nicator chloris (assembly GCA_013400495.1). Classification (NCBI taxonomy): domain Eukaryota; kingdom Metazoa; phylum Chordata; class Aves; order Passeriformes; family Pycnonotidae; genus Nicator; species Nicator chloris. The sequence continues at coordinate 228,655 of WAAE01010015.1, read as the reverse complement.
AAAAGAAGGGAAAAAGACTGTCTTTGCACAACACAGAGAGGGTGGGGACAAAACTATCAAAGATACATAAATATGAAATAAAGAAGAAACAAAGATTATGGAATTTTTAAATTACTACTGCAAAAATAAGCAGAGGGAAGCATTAAGAGGTCAGCAGCTAAAACAACTGCCATAATAATTAATATCAGAATTATGGTTACCAGGGAAACAACAGCTCCCCTAACTTTTCTTCTTTTAGTGTATTTATTATTTTCACTGAAAATCCCTTTCTTTTTAGTAGCTTGGAATCTTAAGCATCTCTGTTGGTACAAAGCACCTCTGAGCACTACAGGATCCTTTATGGGAATCCTGTATATTCAGCATGGAGCTGTCAGACCCACTACACACACTTTTACCTTCTCAAGAGTTTACCATGTTAAACTGTTTTAAAAGCTAGAGCTCCATATCTTTCTTTCTAACATTCATTGCATATTTCTAGCACTTGAAAGTCCCTAAAAACTTGTTCTCTCAAGCATCATCGTCCCGTTTCAGGACCAAAAGGGCACATACTTCCATCCGTACGGTCACCCTTGAAATCGACGAGCAAAGCAAAGCTTTCTCCCTGTAGAGATTAAACAAACCACACAAGTTTGTTCAGACCAAGCCTGGGAACAGAAACCAGGTCTTTTGCATGACTGCACGATGCATTACTGAAAGGTTACTGTGCTGACCTTTAGTCTTGGTCACAAAACATTACTGATAAATCATCCTGATTAATATATTTTGTTTGGGTTTTGCTTTAAGGCTTGGCCTGCTGTTTATTTAAATGATTCTCAGGTATTCCTGCCCTTGTACTCACCAGTGCCTATTTGCACTGTCTTTTGAGGAAGAGTTGTTGCATTAAATCTCAGAGGAGATGCAATCTTTAGAATTATTATAGGCTGAAAATTGAATTGAATAAACAAGATGTGCTACTGCTACACTGCTTGGATGATTTCCAAAGTAACCTGCAGAAATGCAGAAAAGCACATTACAGCTAGGAACAACAAACATGTTGGAGGGACAGAGAGAAGGGCAAAAGAGGTGCCTTTCCCTAGGATTTCCCAAGAGCAGCTTGGGGAAGGCCCACTGTGGGGAGAGGAAGCTGGTGCACACTGATGAGGAATGCTTGAGTGGAATAAAGTTATGCTAATCATAAGGCTGTAAAATATGCACTGCACAGCTGGAGGCAGAAATCAGAGCGCTGCTCTTACCAAGCTGAGTGAACCAAAGAAATTTAGATACAAGACTGAAAATTTCTTGAGAATTTCACACTGTGTGATCACACAAAGAACTAAAATTTGCTAAAACTGATAGTCTTAAGTTTTGTCATTTAATTATACCCCTCCAATACGATCTTGGTGCTCTGCTGATAATTACAAAAATATTTCAGACTTTTTTCAAAGACCATTTTGAGGAAATATTAAGGGCGCTTTTTGTATTGTTGTTTTGCAGAACCAAACTAGAAGACACAGTCTCGAATTGCACCAAGGGAAATATAGGTTGGATATGATGAAGAAGTTTTCTATGGAAAGAGTGATAAAGTACTGGAATAGTCTGCCCGGAGAGGTGGTGGAGTCACCACCCCTGGATGTGTTTAAAAAATGGCTGGATGTGGCTCTTGGTGCCATGGTTTAGTGGAGGTGTTAGGGCAAGGGTTGGACTCAATGATTTCAATGATTCCAACCTAGTGTTTCTGTGATACTAGAGCCAGCATTATGATCCAAATACCATCACTGCTTCATATTCAGACAAAAATATGAGCAAAAGATTTTGCACACAAGAACATATTAATTAAAAAAACCCTTTCAAAACGGTAATAGAAAAAATACTGGCAGCTGCCCTACAGTATCAGAAATACACATGCTCCAATACTCCCTAAAGACTGCATACTGTAACTGCCAACTACAACCATAAACATATGACCTCATTCATAAAAGTATGATCTCAAAGCTCATGCTCTGTATCTACTGTCTTTAAATTAGCTGACATTAAGGACAGATTCCAGATCTGAGGAAGCCAATCTAGCTTTGAAATGTTTGCAATGCTGCATCAGAACATTGTTTTGATTTCTCCCACCAGGCTGCTAGATAAATCCTAATCTCACCATCAGTTATGAGAGATTCTTATGACAACCTTGATTTTACAAAATTAGGTTATCTTCCAGCCTGTGGACATTTTCCTGTTGCATTCTGGGTTAATCCACGTGTAGAGCTCACTTCTGTCAGAATGAGAGAAACCAATTGATTTTGTTTCATGGTGTATTCTTATCAATGCTCTCCACTGCTCTTACCCAGTCTTTGACTGATAGGGTGTTAGAGGAAAGGTCCATTAATTGATTTGTAAATAATTACAGCTAAGTCTTCACTTTTGACTAGATATCAATAAAGGCCTATTCTTTTTTCACTGTTGAATGCTTTTAAATAAGCTTCAGTGTCCAACTTTCAGCCACAAAATTCATTAAAATCATTAGATACTTTTAGAGTAGCACCCACTTGTGATAGCAGAGGCAAGAGTGTGTCAGCATTTCTCTTACACCACTTATAGGGATGGATTAGATGGAAGAAAAAAAAATAAATAACATGCCTGGAAAAAAAAAGAAAAAGCAAATCAATTATTTCTTAAAGTGGGATTTCTTTTCAGACCTGGTGGAATTTCATCAGCTGTACAGAGTAAAAACAAATCATATGCAGTACTTGGTACACGTGTTCCTACACATGCAAAGCGTAACTCTTTGTTACCTGTGGACACACATGGACACAGGTAGCCTGCCCACCCATGTTTCCAGCAATTTTTGAACCTGTTGACTAAATTCAGACACATTTAACAAAGGACCCAGAGTCTCAAAGCCAGTAAGTTCCCCCAGATTTTGTGAAAATAAGCAGCAGGGTATGCGCAAGGGAGACCTGCTTAGCGCCCCAACGGAGCAGAAGTCTGCAGAACGAGCTGCGCAGCACTGAACACTTGAAAATTAAACCCATCTGGGGAAAAACAACATAGCCAAAGAGGCTAGAAAGTAGACACACACATACACACACCCTGTTTTCTAGGCCCCCAAGTGAGGGGACAAAATAGTAGTCAGAACTCACGTGTCAATCAGCATCTGTTCTCAGAAACCCAGGTTTCACTGATTGTAACAGTTCTGGGTTTAAGGTTCCCATCTTCTCCTTAGCACCTCATGCATAACAGAAAACCCTGCACACAAATGTGAGTTTTCAGAGGAAAGTAGAAACTCAAGTAGGAAAAGCAGCTATATTTTAGCAACCTTTTCATAGGCTGTTAATATATTGAAGCTGCAACAAGACCATATTGAAGTTGCCACACACACAAAGTACAAATACCATTGATAGAAGCTACTGCATCATATTTTGAGACTGCATTTCAAGTGGTCCGCACAAGGCAAGGCAAGCTATATTTAACTCCCTGTACATAGTGCCAAAAATGAGATATATAGTCATATCAGGAAACTGCTTGTTCAGCATTATAAAACAATTGATCAGAAAACCCTCTTTATTGCTGCTTTTCAGTGATAGCCACTGAAAGTTTTCAGTGATAGTCACATTAACAAACACATACAATTTCAACAGCAGAGAAAGGTGCTCCTACAACAACTGTGTGAGTTTACTTTGTAATTTTTGTTCCTAATATCTCTTCCTGTTGTCAATCCATGCTTTCTACCTGACCAATATCTGTGAGACATTCAGTTCCCCCCGCCTTCACTGGAAGCAACCTTCCAGAAAGAGCTTAAGCTGCAGTGCACCTTAGCTAAAAAGCTGTGTGTCAGCACACCATCAGGTCCATGTACAAAGCACAGAAATAGCAAAGATTTGTGGGTTACAGCCTCTTTCCTGTGACATTTCCCATTTCACGCCCAGCCAGTGCATGCTGAGCATCCCACACATTGAGCCATTTCAGGTACATTGCTCACAGGGTAAATGTATGAGTCACTCTCACAGCACATTTGGCCTAAGACTTATAAAGAGAAATTTATTAAGAAAAGAGGCAAAAAATCTCCCTTGTTCCAATAGTTGAAAGCTGGAAAGCTCAAAGATTCCCAGTCTCACAGATTCAGGGGAGGTCATAGCTGGGGACAGTAAAATCACACTTCTCAAAGTGTGATTCCCAAAGGTCTCCCAAGGCCTGGTCTCCTGACCCAGCCCGTACTTGTTCAGCTGCAGTGGCACCTATGGACACTGTTCTGCTACCAAGGGGAAAGTCCATAAAAGACAGATCAAGCCAAGCCAGAGGGAGGCTGCCAGCTACAGCCTGGCCATCTTGCATGGTCCTTGTGCCCTTGTCCCACTTACGGGATTCGCTGGGTTGCTTCAGAAAGATTTGGGAAATGGGCAGATGTATTAAGTAGCTTCATTGCACCTGAAACATAAATAATCTCACATTTGACGTCAGGCCTACACATGGGGAAGGTTTTCTGAGGAATACTTTGTCAGGGACAGCAGTACAACCTCCTACCCATGAAGCAAGAGAACCTCTTGCCTAATGGGTATTTTTCTTCAGTCATAGTAGGATTCTTGGGTATTGTTAAGGATTTAATGGGAGACCCAAATGTAACTTAGATAAACACACCGTGAGGAAAGAAAAGCCAGCAATGTGTTTCAGTTAAAACCTCTCTAACCTAAGAGTCTCTCTTTAAGCCACTCAGAAAAGCCTTTAAAATCTGATAATCACTTAATAATATTTTACACTTGCTGCTCAACCTGAAAACCTCAGCTACAGCTTTTGTAAACTGTGGCACCATTCTTGTTCCAGATGGTTTGCAAAATAATTTAGAAACAACAAAGTTCAGCAGGTTCATAGCAGCTGTTCAATTCGAGCACTTTGGCCACTCACTTCAGCACAACTGAGAGCTTTCAATCAGTTTCTTCCTCTCATGGGGCCTTCAAATAGCACCAGAGCATGTGTTCAACATGTTCTCAGAAAGTAGCCAGCCAAATAGGGAGGGTCAGTCATCTGGGCAACTCTGTAGCATATTCACACTGCCTTTTTCCTTTATTTTTTTTTTAATCTATAAATCTAGTTGAGAACAAGTAGGAAGGCATCCCAGAGTTTAAAACACACCTTTGTTAAAACACAGTTCCTACAAAACAGTTCCAGTTTGCCATAGTTCAAATGCTGAACATACTTCAACATCTTCATAGCACAAATATACTGTAAATGCAAGCATAACATCTCACAAGGTCAGAATGGCTTTTTTTACTGGTTTAACTAAATGTATGCTAAGTGTTATAAGAAATAGGGCATGTCAAAAAGGGCCTTCTCTGTACCTGACAGATTTCCATGGCTATTTCGGTTTCTTCCTCTCCTCTTGCCTTGCTGGTGTTTACTTTGGCTCTGTTTTTCTTGTGTCCCTTCAAAACCTCCTTGTCCTGGTTTGGCCTTTGGGGCACAGAGGAAAAAGGAAGAGAGATTGCTTCACAGTTGCTTTAAAGGTCATGCAGTCTGAACTGGACAGGGACAAATTCCAAGTCAATTTAAGCTCCTCTGATCATGGGCAAAGCCACACAAAGTATTCTGGAAACTGCACGACAACATTAAGGTTGCATTTAGCCCAATAAAATATACCCTGCCTGTCAACATAGCTGATTAGCCCAGGCTCAATGCCCCATGAATCACAGACATATGGTTTCCAGGAGGCTCAGGATAAACAGAGCAGTATGGAAGCATAAGTACTAAATACGTCTGATGTCTGCAAAGGGTGTCAGGGCATCAGCACATTCAATCGATCCAGGACAGCAGCCCCCAGTGTATCTCATCATTTCAGCTGGTGAGAAAGAGGCAACTTGTCTCCTGGGGAGCCTAGTCCTAGCTTGGTAAGCTTTTTACAAATTAGGGCTGATTTCAGCTTGTTTGCTGGCCGCTGCTGATAAGATGCAGCATGCTGTGGTCTGCGGATATGTTTTCTTGCTTCGGCTTACACCAGCACGCTGAGCCTGAAGGGATGACTGGCAAGAATAAGGTGCTTGTGGTGGGGGAGACCAGCTCTAGGCAAGCATGCAACTGAGAAAAGTGTTCCTTAAAAAAACATTCAGCAGCCCATGGCTCCTGGAGCAATAAACAAAGCCAGTCTGACGCCGAGGTTTGTGTACCATCTCAGTAACCAATGGCCAGTTAACGCTGGATTTTTCTCCAAGGCATTCTCCTCCTCCCATAAATCCTGTGGTTTCCACAGCATACACAAATTTGACAAAATGAAAATAACACAGTTTTGCTTTATGCTAATGTTTAAACATAATTTGTATTGAGCTGTTGTATAAACATTGGTTAAGAACTAATTGGGGGCTTTTAATGGGTTTATGTCCTGCTCACAATTGCCAGGAACTATCAGTGTGTTGAGGAGAAAAAAAGATTCCTTTAGTTTTGACACACAGCAAAGGTTTTTAAGTAAAGCAGACAACTGAAGCAATCATAAGATCTCCAATATTTGTAAGGAGATTTTCAGTACAAGGAATGTCTGCCAGCTGTCTTGGTAGTACCCAGGAACCTTAAAAAACCCCCTCAGGCAACAAGTTCCGCCAGCAAGAGTAATTTCAGTAGCATAGTACAATAAAAGAGTCTTGCAGAAGCTGGAGGACAACACAAACAGGTACGAAGCCCACAGAGGGATCCCAAACTGCAGAAGCAACCCTTTCAGCTTGTGGAAACAGCCCAAAGGTCTCCATGGTGCCTGCTGTTCCTGTGGTGTGCTCTCAAGGAAAGGTTGCTCCATCGGGGCTTTCCCACACCACGTCAATGGCCAGCTGCAGGTCTGGACAATTGAAGCTGGACAAATTGAAGAAGCCAAATGCTTCTCTGGCATAAATGCCAGAGATTAGGATACAGTGAGTAATTAATAATTTAATAATAATAATAAGGAAAGAGAAGGAAGGGCAGAAGGAAAGATTCTGCAAACAAGCACAACTCTCAGGGGCTCACTGAGCCCTGGAAAGGTTTCCTAATAGGACAGTGAGGGCAACAGAATACAGCCAGGCATCATCAGACAGACAGTTGTCAGGCATTCTGGGATTTTAATCCTCCTGCTGCTTGATGGGCATAGCGTTAAATCCCCTTTTTCAGGTGCAAACTCTATTTTAACCCTTTGCCCAGGAAAGTTAAAATTCATTTCTATTCAAAATGTAATTAAACCACAAAATGCAGAAGTGTCTAGGGATATACAAAACAAAAACCGTGTAGGTTTAAAAAGTATAAAAGTCCATCTAGTAAGAAGCTAATTACAAGGAATCTGGTTGTCGATTAGCATCTTGTGTAGTCAGATCAAAACCAACAATTCTGGTGTTATCTAGATAGTAATAAGAGTTAAATCTGCATTCATGGAACAGTAAAGTCAGAATTTTTAAGCACAATTGCCACTCTATTGTAGGTCTTGACTTATGCTTGAATACAATCCCAAAGCAGCAGGTTTTCAGACTGACATCCAAAATTACAGAGAACATAGTTTTGTTATCATAATGGGGTTTTTCACCCCCTTTTGCTCAAACCGAGACAGGCTGAATTTAACCTTTTTTTTTACAGCACTAAATATGAAGGGATAGGTGAAAAGGGGGAAGGGAAGGGAAGGGAAGGGAAGGGAAGGGAAGGGAAGGGAAGGGAAGGGAAGGGAAGGGAAAGGAAGGGAAGGG
>WAAE01010015.1:86896-220704 GCA_013400495.1 Nicator chloris | reverse complement strand
AAGAAGGAAGGGAAGGGAAGAAGGAAGGGAAAGACAGACAGACTCCTCTGGCAGATGTCAGACACCACAGCAGTCCTTGTCCTCAGTTTGCAGAGTTAACAAACGTAACACAAAGTCTCAGCACCGGTGGTGGTGGAAGAAATAGGCTGGACTAAGCTCTGGCTGACCACACAAGCACTCCACGGATGCATTTTCTCACATGCCATGTGTTAAAACCCTCCTTAGTCCTCTGCAAGCCATAAAGATAAGGCAGCAGAGCAGGGCTGCTGTGCCTCTCGTGCAGCATTAGGCCTGCGGCTGAGGGCAGACAGCTTGCAGCCACAGAAATAGCTCGGGTAGCCAGTAAATCAATATCTGTGTGTTATTGTTCTCACATACATCCCATTTGCTGATCCAACACTTGTTCCCGCAGAAACAGGATCAGAAGCGGCCGCCGGCAGCCAGCAGGCAACCAGAGCCGGCTCCCCCTGGAGCCGGCACACAGGTGTGCTGCCTCCAATCTGCAGGCAAAGATCTGTGACTCCTTTTAATTAAGGAATAATCCCTTTACATTACAAAAAGGACTTGTAGAAGGGGGCACAGTTTCCTCCAGCATTCCTCCTCCTCCTCGGCAAAACATCACAGCTCTCTCTCCGAGCACACGGCCGCTGCCTTGTGTGACTCCTTGTCCTATTTCTGAGCAAACCAGACCAAGAAGCTCCATCTTCATACGTGACTGGCAAAGAGGTTCCCTTCCCTTACAGTACAAGGAAACAGAAACTCAGAGGAAACCAAGGACTCTTCTGACAGTGTGCATTCAGCCACGCTTTACGCCTCAGTCTAGCAGAAGCAGTCATCACTTTGGGACAGCAGCAACGCAGCAGCTGTGAGGACATCAGAGATGGGCTGCACCCCAGCATGCTGAGAGAAGAGGTTGCTGTTGTAATGCGTCTGCTCTCTCGTCTTTGAAAAATCACAGAGACCAGCAGAGATGTCCCACACCTGGGGCAAGGCATGCATTGCACTCACCTCCAGAAAAAGCTTAAGGACAATATAGTGAGTTGCCAAAGAATGGGTATAAGGGATGGCTGGCCTGCCTTGACCAGAGGAGTACAGCTTTTAATCATACAAACAGCCCCAGCACTCCCCCACTGTGTTCTTACATAAGGGAAGTTATGGATGCTATTACATTACCAAAAAGAAAATAAGGTAGAAACATGTAATTCCCCTCTACAATCCCAATGATATATTTGTAAGTTTTGTACAAAATAAAAAAATCTTCATGTGCTTAAAATCTGCACAAGATAAAAAAGTCACCCCAAGTAATCCATCTGCAATCCAGCCCATTAGAAAAGCCCATGCCAGGATTATCAGACCTGATATGACAGAAAAAATCTTCTAGAAAATACACACATGGATGACCAACTTCTAGAAGCTTTTCTCAGCCCTACATTCCTCCAATAGGCCCAACACAGCAGCCTTCTTTCCTTTCCTTATCTCTCCCGGTAAATGAATGTTATTAAATACACAATCTTTCTTCAGTGGGCTACACAAACAAAATACACTCAGTTAATGAATGCTGCAGTCATTTCTTTGATCTTCCAATGAAAACAAAATTTAAAAGTCATACTATTTCAGCCTAGAAGCTTAGAGTTAAAAAGCTTAGGAACTCATCCGGGACTTTGAATCCAAGAATCATTGGGCCGATGTCATTAAAAGAGCTGAATGAGACTTGTAGTTATTCCCTTATGGGTTCTGCCATCTATCTGAAAAATAGGGATACTCATTTCTGTCCTCAAAATTGATTTACTTTAGTGAAAAAAACCAGAAGGGTTGGGGAGAGCAAGAACTTGGTTTTACTGTGCTTCTGACAGAATACAAGAAAATAAGTGTCGATAGTGAACAAGGTCTCTGCCAGTCAGTAGGAGCCATACCTTCTGTTTACATGGCATGGCAGTTTCCCTGAAATCCTCAGCATAAATCCTATCTCCACAGCTCCAGCTGGCTGTCCACTGCTTAGTGCAGCAGCACTTCATTAACATGCAAATGCTTGACAGTTATTGGGCTTAAGTACATCTGCATATTTATAAACAACCATTCCAAACCACATCCCCATTTAAGGAAACTGCTTAATGACACTCAACCTGAAGTCTCTCTCATATCCCTCAAACAATAAGCTGCAGCCAGACTCATTCATTTTATATTTGTATGGTACTTTTAAAAACACTTCTCACATACCTAGGTCAAAAAAATGTGTCACTCCATTTGTTCTTTTGTGGATATCAAACTTTTCTCTTTATTAAACCCCATTTTTCTATTGAAAAGGCAAAAATAACTCAAAAAAAGTTATGCTGTAAAAATCATTATAAGGTAAATTTACAGCAATAAACCACAAACATCCAGTAAACCATATTTAATGTTTTATACATAATCTATAAAATATTCAGTCAAAATATGTAACCTCTGTATTTTCAAAGCAAAAGTTTGAGAAGTATCAGACAACTAATGCACAGAATTGAAAGTTGCCCCCAAAACCTACAGACTTAATTTCTTTGCTCACAACAATAATTCTGCACATCTAAGGATGACTTCTATGTGTCCTCCGATGTCACATCACTGAAGGCACATATCAAATCCAGCAAAGACACTCCTACTCCTAGCAGCACATTCTATCCAAAGTATCTGGAACTTTAACATGAAGTCCCATAAATCTGGCAATGAACTCAGATTTCTCAAAAACTTTCAAAAAAGTTAAATTTAGTGATAAAAGTATTAATATATATATATATTTTTTTTTTTATTTTTTTTTTTAAGTGGACAAACACATGCTAAAACCACTATGTCACAAACCAGCCATGAAGTATCAGAGACAACTACATGGACAGTTCCTGCACATCAACTGTAAAACTTGAGTATTTTGTTACAGACAAGAGGTGGACATGAGCTGCACTTGCACCTGTTAAGAAAGTACAGGTCTGAAAGCCAAATGTCTTCTCTGTGAAGACATAATCTGGACAATCCCTGCCATACAGATTACGTCAAAAGCTCCACTGCATCTCCTGCTTCTGGCCCACCATCTACAGAAACAATTTTAAGGATAATGGTGATGAGGAGACACTGAAATATCTGAAATGCTAGCACAATAATCTCAAGTGTTACATAAATACCACAGTAAAATACAGAAGCATAAGCATTGCAAGCTTCATTTTGCTCATATTGGCTCTATCTATATCACTGTATCAGAGTCAAGTATGTTCTCAGCTCTCTCTGGAGTTCCCTAAGAAACATCCAACAAATGAGAAGTGAAATCCTGGAACAGGGAAGATATGCCATAACAACTACCATTGCACAAAAAATTAACTTACTAGGACAAAAATACAAAATATCTGTGAAACTGAACCTGAGAATTCATGGTGGGGTTCTCGAGGTTGTGGGTTTTGAGGAGTTTTCTTAGGTTATGAAAATGTGCAATAAAGCCAGATATGCCCAAATGAACAAAATATGAAAAAATTATAGACAGCACTCATTAAAAATAAGTGTTTTTCATTTACAGGAGCTAAATTTGCTTGCATATTTCCCAATCTGTGTATAGGAAATGCTGCAGATGAAAGTATTTTTGTCTACACATGGGATGTTGAAGCTGAATTACAAGATCATTCCATATACAATTCACATTATATACTATGATCATTCTCAAAATAAAAGAAAAAAGTGAAGATAAAACATTTTCATGAGAAGATACTTGTATTGGTTTTGTGTATTTAAGACGAAATTTGTGCTTCCTCCACACTTTGATTCATTTTTCATAGCCTCCAATTAAGAATAAGGATGCACCCAGCTAGGACTTTCTTCATTCCCATTGCCTAAAATTTGGCCCCATTACAGCATATAAAGGTAGCATTTTAAAAACTCCCAATACATTTTAGCATTTAAGGATCTTCCTCAGAACCATGTTCAGAAACTTTGTCTCGCTGGAAGTCAGTGAAGAAGCCTTCAATGTCCAAATTTTTTATAAAAATATTGGCCTTAGAAGCCTTCAATCCATTTTTAATTTCTGAAGGTTTTACCACCAGCCTAGAACTTTTCCCTCTGGTATATCTTCCTATAAAGACAATCAAAAGGGCAGGTTTTTTATTGAACAAATGCTTCACAAAGAAAATACTAGAATGTATGGTGGGATGGTTTGTTTTATGAGCAACCAGTTTGGGGTTTTTTGAAGATAAAAGTTTAATTTTGTGGTTTGAATTGGCCTGTGTACCACTTGGGCACTCATTTTCGTTCTTGTACCAGTGATGACACAGCTGATGAAATAAAGACGTTATTGGAGGCAATATACTAATGGCATCTCATCATCAGGACAATTTAATTTTGTGGCAGCTTACTGTTAAGACAGAGAGCTGGTTCTTACATGGGCCCTACCTTTCTACCTCAACCTCCAAATGAGAGAAATGTTGCCTACATGAGATTTAATATCAACGTGACAAATCACAACTTCACATAAATGATGAACACAGTATACCAAAATAATATCAGCAAAATGGTGTGGGAGATACAATATCACATCAGTGAGTTTCTCCTCCTGAACCTCGGTGTGTGCTTACAACTGAGGTCTGCCTGGTAAAGTAACAGAAAATAATGTTCAAATGAAAGAGACTGCAAAAAGACATCAGTGTCTTGCACTTCAGACATGCCATGACCTCTGAATCATGTAGTGTGTGCTCAGGATGGGGCAAAAAAACAAGGACACTGAGTAGACTTTTTGGAGTGCACTATGGTTAAAACAACTTTTTATCAGGAGTGCCAGGTGGAGAGGTGTTTGGGAGCAGTCCCTTCCAACTGAGGCTGAGCTATATCTGCTCCTTTCGAGCTTCACCGCTTTGCTTAAGGTCAATACCCAGGATTTGGAAGATTATAAAGTCCAAGAAAGCAAAATATCTGCTCCAAAGAAATACTCCTTAGTTTCTCCCTTTAATGTAAAGTGTTAACCAGAGTTTAGGGTCTTTGAAAAGACCCTGAAAAATCATGTTGGCCCTTTTGACAAAGACAGCTTTGAAGACCACTGAGTAAACAATCTCATTTTAAAAATGAACACTCGCGCTGCCTTGGATCAAGTTCTACTTCATTTCTATTACTGAACATCATAAAAAAAAAAAAGAAATAGTGTGCTTATATAAGGCACAGACAGGAACCTGAAATACAGAAAGCAGATCAGACCCAAGGCATATCTGACCAGCATACTCTTACCAGCATAGCACAGCTGATTATTGCCCACTATGTGCAGAATACTTTGAATATGCTAACAGAACCTTTTGAAGAAAACCAAAGTTTATTACACTTCCTTAGTCTTTTACAAAACTAATACTTTTAGCTAAACAGCACCCTCAATTACCAAGTGGGTCAGATATTTTTATTTTCAAAGACCTATTTTCCAGCAAATCAAACTGTTTGGCCTGAAATTCTGCTTTTCTATAAATATAAACTTCAGTTTTCACAAACAAATGAATTGAAGAATACACACTGTAAAATCCTGGTGCCCTTTCCTTTGGGAAGCCATAGAAGACACTTGCTTTGGATCAGGAACTGGCAACATGCCTGCTTTTCTTTCTTTTTTTTTTTTATGTTTTTAACTCAGAATCTTCTCAGATCTCTCCACCTGGTAGAAAATTTAAATCTGTGCATAGACACTTTGTAAAAATAGCTTAAAATCAATACATAAAGTCTCTAAATATGTGCTGGCAGGGCTTTCCTTGCAATTGCACTGAAAAGCTGCTGTTAGGCTGTAGAGGATCACTCTGCTCCTCACTTGGTGAAGTACCACAGAGAATTGCAGGAAAGAATTAATTATTTTGCCCTCATATCAGGGCTGGAACAGCACACAGTTAGTGCAATTTGCTCTTATACTGCATAAAGGGAAAACAAAACATCAAATAGTTTGTCAGTTTAAAGACTGCTTTCTCTTTGAGGGGAGGGAGAGGTGAGAAGGGATGTATATGTAAATGAGGCAGAGAAACTACAGAGAAAAAAGATGCAAGCATATAATTAAAATCTGTATCATAATGCCTACATACAACGTACCCACTGAGATTACAGGACCAATATTGATTCTAGCATCAAACTTTTCAATGTTACATTTTACCACTTAATAACTTTCTTTTAAAATACGCTTTTCATGTGTAATCTCTATTATAGCACAATGGGCCCAAGATGATTTTTCAAACAAAGATGGACTTTTATCGAACAGAAAGTGAAAACTTCTTTTAAACTCTGATCCCAGCTCTTTGCTGTGATCCAAGCAGTTGAATGTCTGAAGCCACACAGTTTCATTTCAGCTTGCACAAAACCAGGAGTTCTCCTGCATGTTATGGTGCACACCGACATAATGAGCATTTGTAAGAGCTCCATGGCCAGGTGTTAAAGACAGATTCACATTCAGGTGTGACCTGAGTACATTTTGCTATTTGAAGGTGACATCCCTGAAAGTATTTACTTCTGTATTCAAAGGCAGTATTAAAAAAGGGAAATGGTCCTCTGATATGGGGAAGGTATTTATTTCCCAAGCATTTTTACCTGTGTTTTGTTTTTCCAATAAAATCAGGACTTTTGACTTGGTAAGAAATAAGTTTCTTCAAAAAAAAGGAAAAGTGGCATCTTCATTAAATCAAAACAGATTTGGACACTTGTCATTCGCCCAAAATGCAGATGATTATGAGGCCTAACACAAGAAGCATTAAGCTTAGCAATTTTGGTTTGTTTTTTTTTCTAAAGGCTCTGGCTGTCTCATATGTCAGACAGGCATGTGTATTATGCACATCCAGCAGGGGACAAAGATCAGAAATTTAAAGGAGCTGTTTGTGATTTTGGATGGGATGTGGCACACAGATGAAAGAACAAACATTTTTCCTCTTGGTTTAATGCTAGCACTAGATTCCTAAATTAAGTCCAGCAGGAAATAAACATCTACCACAGATTTCAAAAGATATCTCACATCTTTGTAATAAAATGTGTTATTTTAAGAGTCCCAAATGCTGCATGTCTGATTTTTATTAAGTCCAGAGCCAACATAGGAAGTGTTATTTGACTTTATTTTAAAAGAAAGCAGAAAATGTCAGTGGCCAATGGGATGTAAATTGCAGGAAGCCACAACAAAATTGAAGAATAAGAGATAATGGGCCTCATGCTATTATCTATAGGAATACTAGAGTCACAGGTTTCAAAAAATTACTTTGATGACCTTGAGAGCTCACTCAGACTACAGAATATCAAGTTAGCAGATTTTCCAGGGGGAGTGGAAGGACAACAGTCTCAGTTTTTCTCTTCCAAACAGACTGGGGATATGTTTCTGACATGCGTTTCTGATTTCCTTCTATGCTAAATAGCTACAGTGTTGTACTCCAAAGGAGAACAAAATTAAACATCACTCTACATGTTCCTCACACATTTCATGTGTGTAGTTCTCGGTGAAAAGAATAATTCTATGTCCATACACCAATGCAGTTAAAAGTTCCAACTCTGAAAATTCCCTATACAAAGTCTAAAACTACCAGGACAGTATTTTTCCCAGCTCAATCACAATACACCAAGCTTTTATTTTGGAGTTTGCAGATACTATTTTTTTTCCTCTTTTTTCCTACTGACTTTGATGATGTTTTGGGATTAAAACAAGGAGTAGACAGCTCCCATGAGATGAAAGACATAACTGCAAAGAACACCTACTTAGAAGATTAAAAAAAAACCAAAAACCTCTTGGAGTTTGAGATGCTGTTAGGTATTTATTTAAAGAAATACTCCCTTGAAGGGGCTTAGAGTTCAATATTTTAAATAAGTTTCTGCTTTATCAACTCTAGTTAGAAATTAAATGCCTTTTTTTAATTGCCAAGATGATCCAAATTATAACACTACATTCCCAAGTAGGCTAAATGCATTTTTACAAGCAGAAAGAATAGCTCCAGGTTCTTCTGCAAACAGTGCCAGTAATAAAACCTAAACTTTTCTCATTTACGGCCAGTTACAACTCCCAGCAACCCTTACTGCAGTGACACCACTTCAACCAGGTTCCACACATCCCTCCTCCATCAGCTAACTCCCAGCCAGGCACAGAGGCAGCCCTGCTACAGCAAAGCCTGAGCCACGGTTCAAGAGGTTCAGCCAACATCTCAGGCCAGAGCACAGAGCACAGACCTGGTAGGCTCACACATCTCTCAGAAAGGACTAATTTATCTTCCTCTTCTAGCCAGTCCCATATTTCATAACATTTTTATTGCTTTCCCCTTCCAACTCTGCCGAAACCTCCTACGGCCAAGACAGTCAAAGGTTATTGGGTGAAGGGATGAGGCAGAAGAGCTGAAGAGGGAGGGGGAAAAAAAAGAGAGAGAGAGGAGAAAAAAAAGAAAACAAAAAGAAAAAGTCTACTTTTCTTTGGGAAGTAGGCTAATGACTTTGACAGCAAGCAGAATTGTGTGCACATGAATGAGCTTTCTCACACTCCTGGGTCAGCTGACCCAGAGGAGAAAGACGACCTTTGGTTTCTGTTCCTGACACCGCTTCTGCATCCAGTGTAAGCCAAGCTGATTTATGTTTCCGTTTGTGCAGGCTTAGAATAAGCCCATAGTAAATTACATACATCTTCCACATTGTGGACAAGAGTAATTTATTAGGTATAACAGGCTTTGAGATCCCTGGGTAAAAAATGCAAAGAACTAACACAGTAGTTTCTAACTCAGGGCCCCATTGGCATCAGCAGATTTGCAGACTACTTCAGGTACCTACATTCACCAGTTTGTGTCTCCAAGTCACAGGTCTCATTTTAAGTTTCCATTACCTGCAAACTTGAGAAATCCACCTCTGTGAGGCTTTGGCTGTGAAACTGAGGAGGTATTGGATTTACTATGAACTCAGTTTAAAAATTAAGCAGGACCTTAAGAAAATGCTGACAAAAACAGAAGCAAATACCGGTTAACATCCAGAACTCATCTCTCATAAAAGACAGTGAAACTACACTTAGAACTCCCTGAATGTTTCAACCTACAGGTGTAATAATTTGGCCCATCTTTGCAAAAGATGAGTTCATCCTTTGCAAGTTTTCCGTTTACAACCATTATAGTAAAAAAAACCAAAAATTTTGTTTGCTGTTCTTTGCCAACTTTGGAATCTAGGAAAGAATGTTTCTTCCTTTCATTACATTTCTTATCTTGCTAATGTACTTAAAGTTCACGATTCTCTACAATCCTAAAATGCTGATTTATCCCTTTATATTTGATCCTGTGTTTCACTCCAATCACTAGGTTATTATGCAAGCTTTGCCCTCAAAATTTGCCCAAATATTATGAAGCAGTAGCACTTTGTTAAATTGTTCCAGAAATGTGAAACACGGAATTGCTTTTTAAACATGATTTGTTTTTGTTTTCAACAGCGGGTGTGACATAACTGCTATTTATCACACTGAGTGATGTCATTGTATTAATATGGGCTGTGGCTCTCTCTTGGACATGTCTTTGCTCAGTGGTCTTGGATTTAAAACATAAAAAAAACCCAGTTAAAATACTTTTAAAAATACAAATGTGAATTATAACAGTTCTCATGGAAATTCTAGTTTATTTTTAATGCTGCGCTGCCAATAGGTTTGTCACCGGAAGCAGTAAAATTATAGACGTTTGGTATCATTACCTCAGCATATTCAGGATTTTAATCTGATCAAATTACAGAATTGATTTTTAAAGATTCACCTTAGGGAAGTAGGGAGGAGATGCCTGGGAAAAAAAAACATCAGTTCCATCTGCAGAGTGCAATCGATTATATGTTCTGGATGGCTTATGCTCTAGGACTATAAAAAATTGCAGGTGACTTTGGTTACTAGAGGAGCTATTAGTCAGCCTGACTTATTGACATATTTTTGTGTAGTATAGCTGCAAATACCTCCCTCAGTTTTCTTTTTTGCTCTCAGAATGTAAACATTCAGGGCTATCATGGAAAGGAAGGTCAAAAGGTTGAACACAGGGACAAGCTATTCTAGAACCTAAGATTCCATCAAAACGAAACTTTTATTTTGCAGCCAGTACACAGGAGAAAGTTTACATCTCCTCCTCCATTAGCTGCTCTTAAGATCATTTCATATCAAGATATATTAAAAAAAAATAAATATATGTATTCAAAGACTGTACCCCAGAGTCCAGAGAAGGTGTTACACCCTTCCTTTGGTGCTTAAACACCAAAGACCAAAACGATTCACTGGGCAGCAGGAAACTATGAAAACAGAATTAAAGAGATTCCAATTATCCAATACTATTACATGTGTGTAATAGGAGATACACAGACTTAAAATTAGGCAGTTTAGGAAGCCTAATACACTTCCTCTTTACTCCAAAACACACATCATAACTAATACTAAAGTTCACTGAAAGAACCAAATAGAAGAAAAAACATAAACTATTTTTCTTTATTTATCTTTCCCATCATAAACTAACACCCAGTCTCTTAGGACATGTTCTTTAGGACAAGATGCCATTCACTTTCAATACTCTGAATCAATCATGATAGTTGAACAAGTGATCATTAATTATTTGGCCTTACTCTTACTATTAAGTGTGAAGTCCCATCTCTTGTTTACCATGTACTGTTCAAAGCCTGATTTGAACAATGAATTATTCATTTGCTTGTGGGTTTTTCTACAGTGCTCATCACAACATCAGAATGCATTACAAACATTAAGTGATTCATTTCCACATCATCTTTGTGTGATGATATGAATGATATCATTGTATGCACATTACAGAAGCGGGGGCATGACATGGGGATAGTAAAGCAACTGTTAATTCCAAGTACACAAAAGGAGGCTTGCAGGGGCAAGTTTCTTCAAAATACTTACATTTGTCACACCATTCTAGCCAGCTTCAGTAGCATATGTGGATCATAACCAGAGGTGGTCTCAGAGCAGGCCTCTAGAAAATGAGGACAACAATCAGAATTCCCTTATCACAGGAAAACATTCTGGTTTTAAACTACACTGTACATTAGATGTGATGAGTCAAAAATGTACATAGTGGAAGGAAAAAATTCCTAGAAGAAGCTGTTACACGGCAGGGATATAAAAGAAGGTAAACAGCAAAAACTCAGATACAATAGGTGCGCCAATGCACAATAAGAATTTGCACTGTGCTGCTTTTTCAGAGACCATCATATTTCAGAGGATATCTATTTTTCATTAGACATAGAGGAAATGGAGTGATGAAGGATGAAGAAAAGGCTGAGGTGCTTAATGCTTTCTTTTCCCGTATTTTACAGTCAGACCAGTTGATCTCGCGCTCCTCAGCTCCCTGAGCTTGAAGACAGGGAGCAGAATGGTGCCCTCATAACCCAAGGGGAAATGGTCAGTGACCTGCTATGCCATTTAGACACGTGAGTGCATGGAGCCAGATGGGATCCACCCAAGAGTACTGAAGGAGCTGGTGGAGGTGCTCACTAAGCCACTTTCCATCATTTATCAGCAGTCCTTGCTAACTGGGGAATTCCCATGGACTGGACTTTAGCAAATGTGATGCCCATCTACAAGAAGAGCCAGAGGAGGATCTGGAGAACTACAGGTCTGCCAGCCTAATCTTGATGCTGGGGAAGGTCATGGAAGATCAGCTTGAGTGCCATCATGCAACATGCACAGGATAGCCAAGGGATCAGGCTCAGCCAGGATGGGTTTATGAGAGGCAGGTCCTCTTTGGCCAAACTTACCTCCTTCTGTGACCTACTTGGGTGGGTGAGGGAAAGCCTGTGGATGTTGTCTACCTGGATGTTAGTAATGCCCTTGACACTTTTTCCCACGGCACTCTTTCAGAGAAACTGGATACAAAGGGGTTGGATGGGTGCACTGTTCGCTGACTAAAACACTGGCTGAATAGCCAGGCCCAGACAGTGGTGGTGACAGGCCAGTCCTGTTTAGTATCTTTACTGAGGACCTGGACGAGGGGATCGAGTGCACCCTCAGTCAGTTTGCAGGCAACGCCAAACTGAGTGGGTGGGAGTGTCAGTCTGGGGGAGGGTAGGAAGTCTCTACAGAAGGATCTGGACAGACTGGATTGATGGGCTCAGGACAGTTGTATGATGTTCAACAAGGTGAAGCTCTGAGTCCTGCACTTGGTGACAACAACCCCAGGCAGTGCTACAGGCTGGGGGCAGTGGCCAGAAAATGGCTCAGCAAAAAGAACCTGGACATGCTGGTTGACAGTGGATGAACATGAACCAGCAGTGCCCAGGTGGCCAAGAAGACCAAATGGCATCCTGGCCTGTGTCAGCAATAGTGTGGCCAGCAGGACCAGGGCAGTGATTGTCTCCTGTACTTGGCACTGGTGAGGCCACACCACGAGTGCTGTGTTCAGCTCTGGGCCCCTCACCACGAGACACTGAGGGGCTGGAACATGTCCAGAGAAGGGCAATGGAGCTGGGGAAGGGTCTAGAGCACAAGTCTGAGGAGGAGCAGCTGAGGGAGCTGGGGAAGCTGAGGAAGCTGTTTAGCCTGAAGAAAAGGAGGCTTGGGGGGGTCCTCTATACAACTGTCTGAAAGGAGGGTTTAGGGAGGTGGAGTTGGTTCCTTCTCCCAAGGGAGAGGGACTCACTTTGCAGCCAGAAGCACACCAAGACTGCCATCAGAGATTAAAAAGGCTTGAGACTGTGTGTGTTTAAACAATAGAGACCATCTTTAATCTTTCCCCGCTGGATGTAATTCACTCAAACACATCTGACCTCATTTAAATATAGTTAAAAATTTCTACATGCTAGTTGTAGGTATAGTTTCTATTATGACAACTTTTTCCACACTTTGATTCTTTCCCCGGCATCTAAGCCTCACAAAATCGTACATCCAGGCCATCTGCCATTTTACTTAGCATTCCAATAAATGGCTATCCTTACACAGGGTTTACCTTTCTACAAGTGAAAACAGTTCCAAATGGAGTTAAACTTTCCTAAGTGGCAGACTTGAAGACAAAGCTACTGTAGTGCAAAAAATCCTTCCACAATTACTGTACTACAATAATAAGGGGGTTTCTGCTTCAGTTCCAATAGCCATGGTATTTCCATGAGAAATACAGCTGACATGCAGGGCAGCACATGTTTTGTGTTTGGCAGCTGTAACACAACCCAACAGGCTGCTAGTTCTAGACCAACATCTATTTTTCGGAAGTGACCCAGAACCTGTTCTTAGTTCTGCAAAAGGTCTCTTACAGAATGTGAACATGTTATTGGAAGATGTCTTCCCCCATGCCTTCAAAAATCTGATTACTGTAAACCAATTCAAATTATAGAGGAAGGATGAGTGGGTTTGTCCTATACACACTTGCAGTGTCTTTCATTCCTTGATGTCAGGTTTTTTCATGGCTTTCCAGACAGCCTGGGAAAACTTCCTTGGAATTCCGTTTTCCAAACGAATTAGCTGCAAACCCAAATGGCTCCTCTATTCTTTGCAGAAGTCCCTATTCATCATTCAGGAAAACAGGGTTCAACACTGAAAGTAGTGGTGCTACCACAGCAGAAACAAGCTACTTTGGGTTTATGGCTCTCTGTGAAAGACTTCTGAAATCACCTGGAATGTCTGTCATATAGCTGACAGAATCACTGTCACACACCAGACATCAGTGCCAAATGTACAAGTCTGAATCAAGGTCTAGTGGGAGGGCTTTTTCCCCAGTGGGAAGGCAGAATGTCTAGGAGAAAAAGTTGTAGGGAATTCAGCAAGGAGACACATACATCAGTCTCCTGGCATTTCTGTGTTATCATTTGCTTGACTCCAATGCTTCAGTTTCTATCAGTCACTGGTTTTAGAGAGGCTGAGTTTAAAATGCTAACCACTGCTGAAGTCACAGGCCAGCCATCAGAGCACACTGACACCAACCCTGCTGGATAGGAGACAGCATGGAAGAATTACACCCACATGGCTATTTCTGCTCAGGGCTTGAGAGAACACCCAGCTCTTACTAACTCATGCCACTCATGATAGCTGTGTTTTGCTGTTTAGCCTTCTACCCATTTTTTTTGGTCTCATTACATGTTACACTAAACTAAAAGACACTTTGTCTTAAGTAGATCAAAAAAGGAAAATTTGCTTTGGGAAATAAACTTATCTCAAAAATTCAGCCCATCTCAATTTTAATATAACACACCCTCCTAACCCCTCTACAAGCTTTAGGCTTGTAAGGAGACTGGGGATTTTTCAAACACCATTTCCTTCTTCTGTCTGACTGTTTCAGAAGCAAACTTGATATGAGTTACCAGTGAGCAAGCCCAGGAAGAAATCAGATCTGAGCACTTCCTACCCAGAAGAATGGAGAAGCTAAAGCAGACAACGTGAATCGAGGGCTTTATGATAAGACTCAGCTTATGCTTCAGCTTGAGAGAGAAGAGAAAGGTGAAGTAGTTCAAGACTCAAAAGTGTAAGCTGGTTTACACAAGAGTCACCAGTAGGCAGTTTTAACTGGAACAAGGGCAAATACCAGGTCCACTGTAGCTGTCTATGAAACACCACTTAGTTTAGTACATTCAGACAAAAAATCTGCAGCACAGGCATTTGATAGTTATAAATCATGTAAAAAGTCTTTGTATTTGTGCTGAAATCTGAATTTGCTGTTACTTTATGCTCACCACAACATTTGTAAACAAAACAATTCCTTAAGAGAATTCAAACACCTGCTAATTCATAATTGTGTTAATAGTTTCACTATGCACTGGTATTCAGTAATAATAAAACTATTTCCTAATGCAGTCCTACTCCACCGTAAGCAGTCATCTCATTTAAAACTTCTATATTACATATATATATGTCTTCCCTTCAATACCTTGTTTAGTTTATGGTTTATGTTACACCACTGTATAACACAAATCAGCTTCTGCTTAGGGGAATAACTAGAGGAGGCAGGAATAAAAAAGGATCATTTCTTTGTATCTACTCAATTTAAAAATCCATATTTGAAAAAATCCAACAACATTATTGAAAGTAATTTGTATATTGAGCTATTCATTTGGAAAAAAAAATGGTGTAGGCAGTTAAAACACTGTAAGTAATACCATGATTTTAATAAACTACTTGGAAAACTCTTCCATAGTATTAGGCAAGTATATAAACCTTAAGTGTTACAAAGTTTGAATACAGTAATTTCGCAACTGTGTTTTAACATGGAGCCCAGGTTCCACGGCTGTGACAGATTGAGCACTACAGAAACTTTACTCTTCCCCTCATCAGCTGCTAGAAGATCACTCTAATGCCTCCCTCAGGCTGGGTTGAAGGAGCAACAGCAACACTACAGGAACGGCTGCAAAATTTGATACCTTCTTTTGTAGCCTACTTCCCTCAGGCCAAACTGCAGAGGTCTTACATGAAGGGGTGAAGGGAATAAAAAGGAGACTTTTGTCTGTCTTATACACAACAAATAAAATGGATTTCCAGTCTCACAATAGAGAAAAACACCTTCCTGTCCCATCACAGGTTGAAAGACTGTGGCCCTACTGAGAAAGCCGCTGAAGGAAGAAGCTTTTTGCTAACTGTGACTGTAGTAACACTGCTAATCCATGAACATTCAAACCACAGCAACAAAACAGGAATGAGAATGGCCTAAAATCCTTATTTTTAATAGATTTTTAAACACATTTTTTAAAATATGTTTATGCATTTTCTCTATCTTCTCTGTCCTGAAGTTTTATAATAAAATTCAGTCTTCCTGTAAATTGTTTTCACTCCTCCTCCTGAAACTGGAAGCGCTTGAAAGAAACTTAGCTTTTCATTAAAAGGAGCAGCAAATCTTCACAGAACTGTTCTTCTCCAGGTGCAAAGATCACAAATATCATCTAGAGGCTACAGTCTTAGACTGAAGCTGGATTAAGAGCTTTGCAAAATACTCACTTCAAATTTTTTTTTTTTTAAACAAGCCAGCCAGTGCCTGATTGGAAAAATGCTGGAAACATGCCAGGTACTCTACTCAAAACACCTTGAAACAAACTTCACTACTGTCTATATTTGGAAACCATAAAAAGTTGCAGAACTAAAACCATATACTTGTAAATATAAATGTTCAGCCTTCATGGTTTTCAAAGGAAGCAAGTACAGATAAACTACAAGGATAACATATGGTTGGATATGAATGTGGTTTACATCTGTTACTGGTTAATTAGCTCAAACTTTACCCACGGTGGAGTTTTGAAGATGCAGGGACATGTGTGAAATACACGAGACATATTTTGGAATGCTGAACAGTCCTAAAAGTCCCAAAATCCAACTGGTAAGTCTTTCAGCCTTGCAGAAACACCTTGCTTTGTTGGAAGACTTCTTAGTGGGTTAGGCATGAAGAACCCTCTCAGGGAAGCTGGATCCTTATTCCAGTTCCCATCCATTTACTCTTGTCTCAAATCAGTCACCCACACTCAGTCTCAGTTCTGTCATGGGGAAAGGACACTTGATGTCACAGACTTGCTCAAGTAATGCACATAACCAAAGCCAGGAGACAACATATCTCTGTGTTTCTCAACCTAGGTTTTATTTGCACTCAGTAGTCACAATGAGCTTCACGTACACCCTTCTCAAAAACAGCAAACAGAATTTTCCCAAAGTAGTCTCCCTACTTTGCAGTTTAACATAAAATACAGGGTTTGTTTGTTTTAATGAGTCCATCTATTTTACTGTCATTATGAATGTGAAAACAGTGAAACTGTGTTAAAGCAAACTATTGAAATGGTTGTATCCTAACCCCTTTTTTTTTTTTAACTTAGCTAAGAAGTTAAAGCTAGCATTAATATGTATTCAGCAGAGGACATGCTGGCTAAGTGGTCACAATATTACCCTGTGATAGGGATTGTTATAAGGCAATAACTTTCCATCCCCAGAACCTGATTTTCCATTTTTTACATATGTAAAATAATAGCTATAAAATGGCACTAAGACAGAAAATTATGTGGCATCATGATCACCTGGCATCTCCTTAAATCTCTTTTATACATATCTAAACTTTCAAACAAAAAAGGAAAGATTTGATTGTAAAAGATGCATCATAGTCATAGCCCACTTTTTTTTTAATTATCTTAGAATTCTTCAGAGGTGCTAATTTTGCTGCAAGCTCTTTAAGAAAATCTTCTATCAGCTGTGTGAGTTGGTATTGATTGTTGCTGAAAAAACAAATGGGAAAAAGAGAAGTTCCCAATACTGGGATCCACATTCTGAGAACTAACTATAGGACACTAGAATTTATTGATCTCTTTTTACTACAACATCTCCATTTCAGAATTGTATCAAGGAGTAACTGTAGAGGGTTTCAGAACCAAATAAAAAGAAAAGAAAAATACTCCAAAACCTAATGACAAAAATAGAGTCAGTCAAGACTGCTTCTATTACCTGTTTCTCCATACACTCGATATAGGCATTTTGGAAAGATATTTTAGTGCTGTTTCTTTTTTTGTTTTCTATTTTTCTTTTTTATAAAGGCTCAGTGTTTTAGATTAGCAATTCATATTGACATCAACAAGAACTCATTTTAAAGGAGGAAGCTACTTTCCTCCCACAGCTTTCCCTCATGAAGTCACCTCATTGAGTTATGAAATCCTGTTAAAGAGGTCATTTAAACAAGACATAAATCAATAGAAAAAAGGTCAGCTTTCCTGCACAGGTGTAATTTCTATTTATTTTGAGTGCAAACCCCAACAATCACAAGTTCAGAAAATTTATACTGCAACGTAATCCTCACAGCCCATTGTCAGCTGATAGATCTTTGTTAAGTAGAGCAAAACCTCCATCAGATCCTGACAGTTCTACAGGACTCCTAGCAAGATTCTCCAGCAATAAGATGCCAAGAGGCCTTGCAGTCTTGGCTTCCTCAACACAAGCTGATGTGAACTCATCTTTGTGCTATACTCCATGAGCCCCATGAGGTCAGACAACTCTGAGCACTCTGGTCCATAAGAGATCTCCAGGCACACCTGGATCACCTAGAAAAGGAAATATTTGGGTGCAGAGGGAAACACCCATGTACCTAACCTAGCCAGAACAAAGCCATGGTGCACCTCACTACCTTCCATCACAGCACTCAGTAAGCAAGTGCCTTCACACCAGACTATTTGGCTGTGTTCATTGACTATGAAGGGTCAGCAGTGCTAGCAGTAGGGATTTACCAGCACAGCAGACAAATGAACTGGGGAAAAAAATCCCAAACTTCCACGTCTCCCAGGACTGAGCAGGTATGACAAGGGTTGCAGATGTAGCTGCTGCACTGTAATAAAGTGTTAGAGGTGCAGCCTGCTGAGCAAGAAGCTGGAGGCAACACTAAGTGCCAAGTCATGGCAGCCAGGCAGGTGTACCTATAACCCTCTCAATGCTCCTTCTTTACCGCTTCAGTCAAAAGCAAGTGAGATATTTTGTCCCACAGCATTCTAAGCCTTTGATCTGAACTGCGAGAATCTAATAGATCATTTGCACAACTGAGTTATTTCCTCCCCTGCTCCATGCTACCTCCCTCACAGCAAATCAAATTGTTTCAACCCTGTAACACATACCCTATCTCACTAAAGGACACATATCTATACGGATGCAATGTTTATTCGAAATCTCAACAGGATAAAGGTGTTGCAGTAACAGAAGAGTTTCCTTTCCACGCAGAAAGTGAAAAGACCCACCAAGTATTCAAAAGCTTACCACAAATCTACTACAAATCATATGAATAAAAGAACAATTCTGATCACCAGTACTGGAAATTTTACCCTCATCCCAAAACAATGTATTTCTGCCAAAATCTTTCTGAATCTGAATGCTGCTTGCTGAAGTATCATTAATATGCTTCCATCCAGTAGCACAGGAAATGAATTGTATCTGGTCTGCACGGAATTCTTAAAATTATGCACATATTTATCAGGCTCGTCCTACATGCATAAATCTACCTTTACAATTTCTGGAAAACACTGATAAACACTTCTTAGGAGACAAGAAATATACAAAGAAAGAAAAGGAATGGATTTACACGGGAATTTACTGTGTCTGCAGGTCATACAAATGAGCCCAATTTTTTTTCCCACAATTAAATCTATGGTGTTATCAAGAAAATCAGTTTATTTTAAGACTGTCAACCCAATATATAAATTTCCTTTTGTGCTTGAAATGCCTTTATCAGATAAGATATGCTTTTGTTTAAACTGCTATTTTCAGCCTTTGCTTTGAGGGTTTTGAATACACACAGTGAAGTAACTTGAGATTTCCTACCCTGCTTTAAAATCTGTTTCTTCTGTCTGTTTGTATTTTGTAATTTCCTGTCAAATAACCCCACCATAACTAACTTTCCTTGCTCGAACCTACTACTTTTTTTTTTTTTCTTAAGCCATTCCCACTTCCTGAGGATGGTAATAAAACACTGATTACATTCGGCTGTTATCTGTCTTTTCTTCCCCTGCTTCCCCTTCTCTCGCTCCCTTTGTCAAAGCCAGCACTCCGGATTCAGCTCTTCACGGGCTGAGAGAGGCACGTAAGCAGGAGAGGAAGCAAATCAGACGGCAGGAATCCAGATTCATTGGAGTTGATTGGGTCACTCAGCAGCTGGAGCAGAGCCAGACGATGGGGCCCCGAAGCCTGGCTGCCCTCGCAGAGCGCAGCGCTCCGCAGCGGGGCACACGCCGGCACCGCGCCCGCTCGCCCGCCCGCTGCGGCCCGGCCGGCGCAAGGAGGGACAGCGAAGCAGCAGCGCCTTGATGCTTCACGTCAGCCACCGCTAACCGGAGAAAAAAGTTTGTTTAGCCAACTCCTTCTTCATTAAGCATGAAGCTGCTGATATTTCCAACTCTCTCGTTGGTTTCCTGCCAATTCCTAACAAAAATCCAGTTTGTTAAAGTATCACCACACAGAGCCTATAGGCTATTCAGCTTCATCGGAAATTGTTTAACATTTTCTATTTGTCTTTGACTGCACATTTCTGTTTCAGCCAAGCTTAGCCCCCACTTACTGCTCTCTCTCTCACTCTGTTCCCCCTTTTCACTACCCACAAGCAGTCAGCCCTACATATTTCAGGAGTTCTTTTCCTCCTTTCCGTTCTCAATAAACTTGTTGCAAGCACAGGCTAAAGCCACTGCACTCGCTTCCTCTCTTCCAACTCTATACTGGATCTTGTCTGGCCCAGTTTCCACTGTTTCCCTTTGAATGAAAGTGCTTTCACCGCAGTAATTCATGATCTCTTCCTGGGCAAATCTCAAGGATCTCCCTCCCACATGGCCCTTCTGGTTCTTTTGATATTGCTGGTCATCATCCTTGCTCTGACATCTCATCCTCACTGAGATTTCAATTCAGTCTCTCTTTCCTGTCAATGGTACTTCTCTCTTCTGGGCAGCCCACTACATTGATGGCCACTTCTGAAAGCTCTGCCACTGTATTCTTCCCAGTTTAACACAATTAGGGGATCTCTTTAGCCCTCACCTCTGCACGTATGGTTCAGATTCCATTTAAAGATTGCCAAAGCAGTCTAAGGTGGTCTGGAAGGAATAGGAGAGGAGCATAGGCCAGGAACCTTAGATCAGATCGAGAAGCTTATGAAACCATGTTGTTAGACACACCTTTTCACCTTCCATGGCATCTCCTTTGCCCTGAAACACGTCATTTTAACTCCCAAATTTTCAAACTCTACATTTTGCCAAAAACATAAATTAACTTCCTGTAACACTAAATGCCTTCTCTGTAAAACTTCCTCCTCTTCCTTCAGTTGATGCCAACTCTGGGAGCTGCTTGCACAGCAAATTTAAAGTCACTTGTGATATTTCATTCTCTCCTTCCGAGTATCAAGTTCAGTCATATCCTTTCAGTCACTTTCTTTCAGTCTCAGCATCTTAAAGCTCTCACTCTGTACTTTATTTTAGCCAGTCTGACAGCATTCTCCCCAAGCGTCCCAAAAATGCCACTGTCTTCTGACAGCGCAGAAAAGGTACAACAGCTGGTCACGTTACCATCTCTGTTCAGTCAGAAACCCTCCAAGTAAACCCCTCAGTTTCCTAACGTGACATCACATTTAATGTTCTTTTCACACCCTCCTCTTCAACTTGTTCCTAAAGTTTACATACTTTAAACCTTCCTGAACTGATGCAGTGATACTCAAGAACCACAATGCCACGCACTGCATCACCCCAAAACTACTCCTGTTCCAGAGAGCTGACACAATTAAGCACAAAGCATAGACCCCAGAGGTGGGCAGTGGGTGCTGAAGGATTTGCTAAAAATCCTTGCACTCATACCTTCAATTTCTGGCTGTGCACTTATAAGGTTTATCTATTCCTATGTGATTCAGGAATACTGCCATGTTCAAGCTTTCTTTCCATCACATTCAGATTTTTTTCTCCCAGCAGTTGCCATGTGGGTTTCCTGAGATGGATATGGGGGGGGTTGGCTTTTTCACACAGAGGCCACCTCTAAATTATGCTTAATTCCTGCATGAGCAGCAGTGTTACATACTAGTCCTCTTGCTATTTGAAAGTGATTTATATGGTTCAAATGTTCTTTTTCTGTGTGTATAAACATCACTTGTTACCTTCCATTCAGCCTGAGTTCTAGCAACTCTAACTTTCACCCTTTTTCTGACAACTTCTTTCTCGGGACACAAAATTCAGACTTCTGGAGTACTTGCAAAAGCTCCCAGTTTCTGCACTATTCAGGTCCATGGGTTCTCAGTGAAGCCAGCTCGCCTTGCTAGCAGCTGGCATACTCACATTAGCTATCTCTCAAAGACAAATTTTAATTAAGGACAAACTTTTAATCCTCCCTTCATTTTAATTAAATCGATTCCTGATCACTTAAGTTACTTCCCAAGTCTAGCTTTTCTATGATCTCATTATTAGCTGCTAAAACCAGAACAGATACTCTTTTATTCACTATGTCCTTTCTTGTTATGTTTGTGGGGAGGGTGATTTGAGGTTTTTTAAATGATCTTTCACAGTTTCACTCATGGACAGTCTACTACTTTCTCTTACTGTTCTTCCTTAACACAGTAAATACTCTTCCAGCTAGATTATTATTCTGCTATGCACCTACTGTTCTCTACAACAACAGGTAGTTCAAATTCCCCTTCCCTAATGACCTGGTACAAACCTTTTCCTTGTTTCTAACTGACCATAACCAACCACCTTGTCTAGTTAAGCACAAACCTTTCATTAAATGACCTGGTGGTCCAATGAAGATCACTATAATTTCTATCACTTACACTCTTCTTTCATTATCCATTAATGTATCTTCTCCCTTTTTGACATCTTGCACAGTAAAGCCAGGCATGAATATCATATGATCGTCTTCAGACCCTTTCCCATCCTTTCTTGACATATTCCATTGCTGTAACAACCTCAGCAAAAAAATACTGCCACTTCACACAGTGACACAGACCATCCTTTAAGAAATACTCTAATTTCTTGAATGTAACCCAGAAGAAACACAGTCCAAGCTTTTCTCTCATCTGCCCATATTACCTACAGGCTTCCTCTAGGAACTGGGAGAATTCTGATCACCGGGATCCAGATTTTCTGCAGAAATCAGGGCAAAAGTGTAAATGGGAAGGGATCTGCATATCTTGATGATATTTTCCTAAGAAAGAGCAAAATCACTGAAGTTCCACTTTAAATTGCAGCAAAAATCTGAGGGAGGAAGGTACCATGGGCTGATGGAGAGCAAGAGTCAGTCTCCAAAAATTGTACAAATTACAGATAGAATAGAGGTAGAATGTTAGGTGCTTCTAAAATAAAGCTCATTTTTGTTTAAGGCAATTCAAAGCACAGGGAAATCTAGAATAAAAGTAATTAAGGCAATATGGCTGGAAGACTTTTTGTAGAAGCACTCTAAAGGGACGGTAACAGGATGAAAGAGCACATGCCAGAACCAGAAAAAGTAACAAGGCAGAGAGAGAGAGAATCATAAGGTGAAGAGAGATGGGGCAAGAGCTTTAGCAGTTTCTACTCAAGTCCTCAAGTATCCAAAACCACCAGATAACTTTTTTTGCAAGACACTAAAAGAAAAGTCAAACTGAAGGTGATATTGATCAGAATTTTGATCTGTAACCTAAGTCTAAAAGAATTGCTGAAATCACCACTAGGAAATATCACATATTTTTCTCAGAAAGGACTCACATACAAACACATCTGAGTCATCAGAACAGAACAGAAGTAAAGGGAAACCTGCAGAATTATTCCTACTCTGTAAGCCATGCGTAGAATAACCTCACAGACATACAAAGTGATAGAAGGAAACAAGCCATAAAATTCTAGGGAAAATATGCCTGCTTTAAAAGTAAAAAGCATAGTGACTGCTGAAGGTGACTAAGGGACTCTCAGCAGTCCTTAAATAATGAATTAAATATTCACGTATCCACTTATATGATTTTTGTTTCCAAATCAGCAGCATGCCACAACTTATGCTGACATGCTGCAGAACAGATCTGACCATTCAAAACCTTTGAGACTTGTTTCTGCCATGCTGCAATTCCACAGAGCTACACGGGCTTGTCAATATGAAGTGAATAGTTTTGCTTACACTGCATCCCAATACCTGTGGGCTCTGTCCAACTGAGTTCCCTATAGGGACACAGCTGCTGTACATTTCTTATGGTTACCACTGGAAGAAGTTTGTGTAATACCAGTTAGGGTGATATTTGCCAGCAGAATAAACATGCAGAGAGACTCAGCACTTGTAGTCTGTAATGAAGCACAATGTATCGCAGCAGACACATCGGCCCAGTGCCTAACTCCACTTGAAGAAAGACTGAACAATTTAACTTATTTTCAAAGATGAAACCTCTGTGATTCCCAGTAGAGTAAGTCTATGAGGTTTAAATAAGTTCTCAAAAAAAGGCTGTAGATTATTTCACATCACCAGCTGTCAGCCAATAGCCTGGATAATGAAAATCCACAGTTTCCTGGCTTCCTGCGCAGCTCCTTGCAGGCTTCAGAGTAACTGTTTCCCTCATTTGCCTACACTCACCATGATTTGCTTTTTCTCTACTTCAAGAATTTAATTTTTCTTACTCCATCTGTAGGAGATGACAAGAGGGATTAACGCTACCAGAGATGTTGCATATGACCTCTTCTTCTATGGGCACCATTTGTCACACAGGTTCATTAGACCTGTGTTTCCCAAACTTACTTCAGTCAAGGAATGAACTTTTAAGATGGATGAACACTCACAGCATAGCTGTTTTAAACAAAACCACCCTAGTTTGTAAATAAGAAGTGATTAGAGAAATTTGCTGGAGAAATCAGGCACATTAATCAGCTGGTTGTAAAGTAGATTGATGTGCACCAATCAGAGCTGTCTAAACAACTTTGTTAACCTTTGGCAAAAATGTGAAGGAATATGTTGCAAAACGGTTCCGTTTTAAATGGATAGGACACGCTTCTTTTAGGAGAACAGTTAAATTCCAAGATTATTTTGTTCAGATTTCCCCAGAACAACTGGCCCAAAAAGAGTAAAATATCGTTACAGCACTCTTTGCACGAGTTCACTCCAGGCTGCAAACAGCAACGGCCCATGGCAGGACAGGGAGCATTTTTTCAAAGGCTGATTATAGATGAGGACTTGTGGTGGGAGACTGATGCTCAGTCAATGTACAAAGAAAAATTAATCACCAGAAAGCCTCTAAGAATTTCCTCCAGCATTGCTTTACCTTCCATATTGTAACTAATTTTACTTTTTTCCTCAGCCAAAATCACAGTGGAATTGCAGAATAATATGTGAAATCATTGCTGATAATAGCCCAGGGAAGAACAGGATGGTTTAACACCTGAAGCAGTGGTTATGCACACCTGAAGATACTGAATCTGAACATAAAACACCCTCCCTTCCCTCAAGTATAATTTAAAAGTAACACTTAAGAAATATATTCCTCCATTTTTTGGAGGAAGCACTTGATTCATATTTCCAGATTTTCTCCCACAACCACCAAGAACAGAAAACTGGTTGAAAAGGCGAGAAGGAAGAGAAGAGAAATCCAACAAACAGTCTTTTAAGTAGTTTTCTTCCAAGAGCTACAGTTTTCAGAGGAACATCAAAGTAGGCATTGATAATATCACCGTCACATCAATCATAGTATGCCTCAAAATACCTGGAAGCTCTGAAGCTAACATTTTCAGAAGAAATCCCTATAAGAATGATCACATCCTATCCTTAGTTTTGCCCACACTAAAAGCAGTAGCCAATAAAGGCCTATTAATATGGGTGCAGGTTGCTACACACAGGTACTAGGATGTGCATGTTACATGGTGTGGGAAATTTAGACAAAGTCAAGGAGTTACCTTTTAATTTTCTTTTACATGCATCTGCTTCCAACAGTTATCAAACCCTGTTTACCCAGGTAGGCCAAAATTAAGTTTGGAGTCAAATTCTCAGTAAGTTTGATTCAGAGTTTAGAGAGTTACAAGCTATAAGGTGTCTGATAAGCCCACTCTTCTGTTACAATCACATCTCTCACTTATACTCAGCAGGGATATTTGTTTAAGCGACAAAAGAATTTGGTATCAATCCCTCTTGCTGAGTAAACTGCACTTGATCTGCACAGCCAATGAATAATAAATCAATGCAAATTACACCACTTTATCACTAACAACCATTTTCTGGTCAGCTACACCACAGAATACAGTCTCTCCCACAGGAGACAAATAACCCCCAGTGTCTTAAAATAGGAGTTATTTATAGCCTGCAGGGAAACAATTGTGCTGTAACATATAATTTGCGCCACTGTTTATATTTCCAGTGAATTTGGCCCTTGAAATCCTCAGCTACAATGAGGACACAAGCCACTTTCATCATTAGTGCATGACGCTGCAAATTATTTTAATTGATATTTGAACATTCAGCTGTTAGGCAGCTCCCCATGCACCACAAGTACCACCTTACACTTGACAAGTGGGTCACTCAGACACTGTTCCTTAACCATCTGTAGCTTTTCTGGGTAACAGTTTTTGATAGAGATTGCAGCTGGCTTAAGGTAGGAACTATCGAAGATAAAATAAATTTCCACGTCCGGATGGCGGAAAACTTGAGAGAGGTAGGTTTATAACTCAATCTCTATTAGTCCAGTAGAAAGTCATTCCTCTTCCAAAAGATGGATGGGTTTAGCCCCTCAGAGGTGTCAGCAACTGCACAGATTCAGAGAAAGAGGCCTCGAGGGCACACTGAGGCCAGTCAGGGCCTCACCTTTTGCCAAGAAGATGGATGCTCTTTGTGTAGCATCATTTTCACAAGCATCTATCTAGAGCTCATAATTGAGCACTAGAGGAAAATATCACACCAGTGCAAGCCAAAGCTAACTTCACCTATTCAAAACACACGAGCACGGAATAATACAACACACTTCCAGAACATCATGCAAATCATCCACAGTTCACTTACTCACCAAAGTTTGGTTCTGATGCATAAACTTCAATCTGAAGTGAAATTCTCTCCTCATGCTTATATTAACAGCAGACAGCTTTGACGGCAGAACCAAGAGCAGTTTTCTACTGAATTCAGGGACCAACCTTGTGGACACCAACACAAACCTACAACATGCAACGCTTTGGATGCCATTCAAGGAATGAGCCTGTCACAGGTACGGCACGTGAAGCCTTGTGAACGTCTGAGCCACACTAAGGGCACCAAGCATGGTGACAGCACGCACAGAAGACCCATGGCACGGAGGGACACGAGGGGGAAAAGATGCCTCTGAGCCTGGAAGCACCCACCTATCTCTCCCACTGCAGGAAACCCCAGCCTCCACCAGGCTGGACATGAAAGCCAGGTCTCTGACAGCACTGTCAGCACACCCAGGTCCATCCTGGCTGAAGTGCACGGGTGGATACAGCAGCCACTTGGAGATCTGCCCACTGCGCCTCCGAACCACTCCAAACTCAGCCAACTTCAGCTGCTCTGGGGTCTGAGGTTATCAGGGCACAGATCTCTGCAAATAAGGTAATACAAACTGTGGGTGTCTGTTCCTTCTCTTCTCTCTTTGTGACCAAGAAACTTCTTTCAGGTCTGGCTTGACTTGCCCTGGAGGCTTCCCAGAGAGCTGTATAATAAAGATGATTGAAATGCAGACTATGTCAACAGATACTTCCTTTGAGAGAGGTAAACAGGAGGACAGCACCTTGTTCATCAAAAACAACCAGACATACCTATAGGGCATGCAGAGCCAGCCAAGATCCTTTGGGGTTTTCTCCTTCCTTTTAAGAAGAAAACAGTTATTAACTTTTTTTTCCCCCAAATTTAATATTAAAAGAAAACAACGCCCACGGTGATGTTATGTCAGCTGCTTATGTCAGGTCAAATACAGTGCGACAGGAAGCAGGGCTTCACATGAGTACTATCCTGTTCTGCTCCTCCCTCCCAAACACAGACTGCTAAACTGTGCTCGACACCCAGACCCACAGCCTTCTGCCCAGCCTGCCCAAGAGAAAAGCATCCTCCTAGTTACATGCCAGCTAGCACCTCTTTTGAGAGCTCCCATGTGATCAAATCCTCCCATCCCAGAAAGGAAAGTAACAGGACATTCTTACTTGGTCTAGAGGCAGGGGTGGAAACAGCACAGTGTAAGATAGTATTTTCAGCCATCCAGCTCATAAAAGCAAGCAGAAGACAGAAACTTGGGATAGCATTTTAATAGTCATCATGATAGCCAATGTAAATGAACACAGTAACTGAGAAGGTAAAAATCATAACCCATTCAGAAAACTATTCACTTTCCAAGTTTCTATTTCTCCAGTTTTAAGATATGCAAATCTATTCTCTAATCCCTTTATTAAAATGCATATTTCTTAATCTTGCCATCCTTGCTATCCTAGTTCACAGTTTTTCCCTACTGTGTCAGATGAATGGAAGCAATGCACCAGGGCAAAGGCAGCAGCCAGCCTGTTTTGAACCTTGTCAAGCACCTTTTCCCATGGGAGCCTAGTGGATAGGAGGATATGAGTAGAACCTCTTTCAGGACAAGGCAGATCTTAATTCCTCCACTATCCAGCATTAGTGACATTTTCTCTTCAGCTATTTAGTAATTTTCCTGGTACAAAGCACCATAGGTGGTGCCTTAATAAGATGAATGGGACTACACAAGAGCCCTTGTTTGCACTCACTGGCTTCCCCGTGCCTCTCCTCCCACTGCCAGGAAATCTTGACATGACCAAAATTTACAGCACTTATAACACACCATGCTAACTGCAAATTTTAATTAGAGAATTTGCCTCTGGTGTAATGCAGTAATAAAGAGAAAATGGGTGTCTCTGCTTTCTTCTGAGGATCTCTGTATGCAGGCAGGTATGGACAGACCTGAGCTTGCTCTGCCTGTGCTCCAAGCTGGCTCCCAGTTGAAAGCTGTGTAGGCACAGCATGCAGTGCACAAGCAATTAGGCCCTGCACTCAGCACACCTCAGCTTGCCCAGATGACTGCGAATAGAAAGGAGAGTTGTGCCCCTGTAGCAAAGGAATAAAAGAAAAAAAAAAAAAAAAAGAAAAAAAAGCAACAAAACTCACACTTTTTCTTTACATCCAACACTTGTTCACACTTGCCCTAACAAGCTTGTCAGTATTGTCCTTGTCTTCTCATAGGTGTATGCTTTTAGAGGGTTTTTTTTGGTGTGACATTCATTATATTTAGGTCATTTGCAAATATTAAGGTATTATCTGCACGGAGATGATAGCAAATATAACAGAAGTAATACTTAGAGAGGATAAACCACAGTGGGTAGTGGATTATAACAAGGAACCAGTGAAGCCTAGCTGACCCTTATCAGGGTGAGCCACCTCTCGCTAACACCTCTAAATTAAGGTTTACCACTTCTGTTTTACTCTGGCTATTTTAAAAAAGAATCACAGAAGGATAGCAAAATATGAACAAAGAAAAACAAACAGTGCAAATCCAACAGAAGCATCTATTCTTTTTATTAGGAGGTTTACCAATTGCCTAACCAGTCAAAAATCAAGCCACTAAGACAATGTAATAAAATTTACTTTTTGAAGACTAGAAATTTTAAGTACTTGAGCAGCCTACACTTCTGTTGTCTGCCACTGATCTTCTTTTAACTCCTGTTTGGATGATGTAACTGGAAAAAAGAAACTCTTAGGAACAGTAGGGTTCTTATTAAGAGCAGACTTAGCAGAACTGACTTCTCCCTAGCACCCCAGAACCACATGAAGGCACCCATCTTCAGGCAGGACGACAGCCTTTTCTCCTTGCTGTTGTTTCACATGCTGAGCAGGAGCCAGGTGATTTCCAGCTCTAGCCTGGGGGTAAGTAACCTTCTCTGCCCCTCCCTCAGCTTTCCTCCCCTGCCAGGCTAGTCTTCCCAGCAGGGCAGCTACCTAGCGGGAACTACTGACTCCAACCTCCAAGCAGGATCCTGCAAGTCCTTCCTCATCATCATCCCCGCCACCCATCTTTGCAGCAGGAGGTTTGTGGAAGTGCATTGGAGGGCAAACAAGCCCCAGAGGCAGCCCAGCTGGCAGATGTCCTCCACTCTCAGTGAGGGTATTTGGTTGAGCAGCACAACTTTGCTTTTGTATTTGACTTCTGGACCTCACCTGTACTGCAGAATATTAGAGAGCTGTCTTTGATCTCTCTTCACTTTCCAGCTTTCAGGATCAAGTTTAGCAAAGATTATC
This sequence comes from Nicator chloris, assembly GCA_013400495.1. Taxonomy (NCBI): domain Eukaryota; kingdom Metazoa; phylum Chordata; class Aves; order Passeriformes; family Pycnonotidae; genus Nicator; species Nicator chloris. The sequence continues at coordinate 191,132 of WAAE01010015.1, read as the reverse complement.
CCCTAATGCACGGTACCAACTCATGGTTCTGAGCTGTCGTTACTGGTAGAGAGGAAAAGCACCAGAGACAGATAAACTTCAGGGAGGAAGAACATGTATTATTTCAGTAAATTCATCAGATAATTTTAATTAATTCAGGAAACCCCCAGATTTTAAAAAAAAAAAAAAAAAAAAAAAAAGAGAGAGAAAAGAATCTCTTTCACTTATGGCAAAGCCAATAGAACATAAGTCCTGAAAACCTTTTCCTCTTTTCCCTTGGCAGCAAGACTGGAATAGAGCAGGTCAAGCAACAACATAACGACTTTGCATGCTGTTGGGCTGCTATTCAAAAAACAAGACAGAATACGAATGCAACCTGATTTCAAGGGGATCTGGGAGAGCCTTAATGCCGAAGCTCATAGGCAGGCTTTGTAATTACCAAGATCTCAGACCAGCCCTTGTTTCTGAGTACTGGCCTAGATTAGCAAGTCACCTGAAAGTTTACAGTAGGAAAACCATATGGATATATTCCTGTAGCTACATGTGTACAGTAATTAAGGCAGAGGTAAGCAATAACACATGCCCACGGCATCATACGTGGTGAGGCACGAGGCTTACGTGCATATCTCATTATGACTTCAGACTTCAAAGTACCTTATTGCTGAGACAAAATTGGTAGCCTACTTCCTTGTAAAACACACATAAGGATCTACTGCCATAAAACACTTATAGGTGTTGATATAACAGAAGATTTAAAGTGTGGGTACAAGAACTGTGAAAGGGGGAAGGACCATCTTAAAATATTCTCCTATATTGTTTTACAGGGAATGCACTTTAAAGTAGTGGCCAAAACAAAGCATTGCTTAACTTTAAAAACTACCAGTTTCATGCCAGTGCCTGAAATCTGGTTGCTTTTCAGGCACTTTAAGCTTATGTTCCCCTCTGAGAAACCTGCTTTTTTCTAATACATCGTCTACTTGATTGCTTTCAGACCTCTAATCAATCAAGAAATCCCATCACAATCATGTGATCAACAGCTGACATTTGTGCATGACAATTCGTGGAAAAAAACCCCATCAATAGTGTTTCCCTTTTACGTGGATTTTTCAAAATAGCACCACATTTTACAAAACTACATTTTTATGAAGATTGGTCTCTAAGTGAATAGCACCAACTTCAAAGCAAATGTTTCTGCAAGGGCTGTTGCAACATTCTCGTTCTTACATGATCTCCAAGGCTGCAGAGTGACCTAGGAGGCAGCCATAATGAGACACAGACAGTGAATAAAGCACTGATTTAATTATGTTGTTTGATATATGATGACCTCATCCGCTGCTGTTTATACTACTATAGTGCTTGAAATACTCTATCGACATATGGGAAGGCACAGGCTCCAGCCTGAAGAGCTTACAGCCTCCAAGACAGAAACCAGATGGAGGGTGTTCTCTTCCTGTAGTTTACAGCAGGTTCTGAAGCTTTGTTCATTTCCATCAGGTCTCAAATGTGCACTGAATGCTGGAAGCAGGTTGCTGAGCCAGCATGCTGGACAAACTATCCACTCCTTTGATTACAGAAGAGATTTCTGACATGTGAAATTCTGTGGTCTCTTGTACAACTAACAATGGCAAGAAGCAAACATCGGTGAGAAGGAGGGAAGTTATAGCTGCTTACAACATTTCCACCAAACTGCTTGAGTTATGGAGATACCTCGTGCCCCTGTGGGATCTTTGACCCACAAAAGGGGTTGCCTTCTGCTACAAAAAAGAACAGTGGGGGAAGGAATCAGTACAACCTCATAGATCTTCCACCAAGGCAACAGTACTGTAACCACGTCCTTCCAGAAAATTAACTGTCAGGGCTCAGAGTTTGGTTAAATATACATGTATGTCTTATTTTGCACTCCTGATTCTCTGAAAAATATGCAGTAAAGTAACTCTTTATGGTGTTAATGCCATGAAAATCTCCATGAGGAAATGAGTAGTTCTGTATTCAGTGCACCATCTGCCAACCATGCAGTAAATAAAGCCATACAAGAAATGGTGAGAAACAAAACATCAACAACCTACCCACTCATTAAGCATTAGCCATGCTGTGTGCTGAACAATATGCAGGCCTTGGGGGGTGGGGGGGGAGGGGGGAAGCACGCAATCCTCTAATTAAAGGCAATCAAAATGAATATTTACCAAGGGGATGAATGAGTAGCTTTAAATGTAGAATTTTCTAGCGTCCAATTGCTTGGGTTTGCAAGTTCAGCCCTTGAAGTTCAGCCTTGTTCAGTAATCTTAATGCCTAACTTAAGGCATTATTTATCTTATTTTATTTCTGTCTGGAAGGAAACCCACAAAACACGTGCAGTTGACACACATTTACCCTTAAGAGGTACACATACCCCTGCAAGCACCATTGCTTTCAAAGTCTCCTGTCACAGAAACCAGACAAAAAGACAGGTTAGAGATTTGGTTTTAAGGTCATTCTGGAGTAGCAAAAGGAATTCAGTACATCTTATCCTCTCTCCTGCAGTGAGCTTTCTCTGTGACACTAGATTAAAAAACTTCTATGTAAAATGAAATCCAAAGAGTCCTGGTAGCAAGGATAAAAGACCCAAAGAGTATAAATTAAATACATTATTAGCAAGAAAAATGTGCATATATATACACACACATATTTGAAAACATTTCAAATGGTACTCAAAACTTAACCAATGAGAAAACATTTGTCCAGCATAGCTGAAAAATAGCTGGAGAGACACTAACAGTAACATGTTTTCATTTTCTTTTCAAACTCTGGTACAAATTCAGCTAATATCACTTTGTATGATCTCATACTGGGATAGAAGCCAAAAGTTTCACTTGAAATCTTTGCAGTTATCAGATCTGGAAAACCTTTCAATCACTTAAGTTTGAGAAACATTTTAAAAAAAGAAAATCAGAGATAAAAGGCCAGGGGCTTGAAACATTTATCACTTCATCACACTCTTCCATTTGATGCTAGGTCAGCATCTTTACAGATACAATAAAATGTTTGCTTTACCTATATTTTGAGTTGTTTTGAAAAAATAAAATAAAATTGATGAATAGACAAGGTCAGAAACAGACACAGAGTAACATGGCCAGGTAATTCATATGGAGGACAAGCTCCTTAGCAAGCACACTCAGGAGTAAAAAGCTCCCAGGCATAAATGGAAGTTTCCAATACTTGATTCCAGCAGTGGAAAACTGCAAACACGCAGGTTGCTTTGGTGGCAGCCTTGCAAGCCCCAGCCCTGCCAAACAGTGGGAGCAGCCATGGGATAGTACAGACAGGATAAGTGTGATGCTCCCAGAAAGGTCAGGATTGCTACGGCTGGACCTGCTCTTCCCTCCACTTCTCCATGGCACTGGGGATCCCAGGCCTGCCCGTACTACAGCTCAGTGAGCACCACCTCCCTTACACCACTACCAGGGGCCTGGGAAACCAGGACAAGCTCCCAAAGCCCTCAGACTGACCCAGGCAGAGGTCTAAAGAGGAAGACATCTCCTGAGGGATGCCCAGGAGAAGAGTGCCCTGTTGGAAGCAAACATTATCACCATATTAGTGACTGCTAAAATAGGAGACTCCCAACTCCATATTCACATAGGACTGAATGAGGAAAGATGAGGGTACTTTTCTGGCATGTCTGACACCTCCAGTCTCCTCCTGACAAAGCAAATATACCACAAGCACCTTGCAAGCGCAATTGTAACAGAAGGAAAAGCAGACAGAACGTGGAAGTTAATACAGCCACAAGCATGGACTAGCCCGTACCTTGCCAAGCTGATCATCTTTCTGAGAGAATATGCCAATTTATGAGCTATTAGGTCAGCTTCAGACCTGCTCTGGTTTCAGACAGGAGTCACATCTTGCCAAGAGACAGCCACCCTACCCACAACAGGACAAAGGGTACTTAGAAAGCCCAAATATTTAAAACATTCACAGCCATTTTAATCTTACCATCAAGCAGTGAACATTCAGGCAAGAATATAGCTAGACTTCATTAGGACAAACTTCAAAATAAGGTTTTAAAACATTAGCTTTATACAAGCAAGTCAGTACATTAAAGATAGGGGAAAAAAGAATATCTTTTCAGAAAGCACCTCAAGACACACAGGGGTGGGTTTCTAGGCTGATGGTTACCCCAAGTTGTATTACCATATGCAGCCCCCTCTTCAAAAAATAGAAAATACAAGAAGTAGTACCAAAATGTTTCTATTACTTTCACATCCTTATATTAAAGCATTCTTTGTGCAAGCAAGAAAATATAGTGAGATTTCTTCACTTCCTTGATGAGAAAAGTGATTTTTTCCTTCCCTCCAATAAGAGCTGCCATTTACATCATACTGGTAAAAAAACCCAAGAAAGCTGGAAATCAAATCTTACCACTGTGTTTTTCCTGATGAAGATCTCTGCTCTCCTATTATTTTCCAAAACTTTCCCTCATTATTGCCTGAACAGTTCTCATCCCTTTGCTCTTTTCCCTCATTCAGAAAGGCCTGATTTCTGGTTCCCTGAATTTTTCTTCACCTCTCTCTCTCATCAGCTGCAGGGGAGACCCCTTAATACTTGGTTTCAAATACAGTCCACCAAGAAACAGATCTGGAGGGAAAAAACTGTTTGGTATAGATGGTTGAACAGAAAAATTCCCACCCGCTTCAATCTCCACTGCATCTTTTCATCCTTCTCTCTGTTCTGGAGAAGTGACACAAGTTACTGTTCCCATTTGTTTTCCTCCTTCACCCACTGAGCTCCAGATGCTTTTGATACACCTGTGACACCCTCTTTGCTCTGCTGCCTATCCTTTTACCCCCTCCAAGTGCTGGGATATCCCTGAACCTCACTGTAGCCTCCTCCTGTGCAGGATATATTTGCATCTGCTGCCTATTTCCACTTCAGGCAAAGCCTCAGACATTATCCCTGTAACCTTCAACCCAATAATACCATGGCCTTTTCCCCCTACACCACCCAAGGCACGTCCTTTGGCTTCAGGGATGTAGGCAGCATGGCATCATCTTAGTTCTGGCCCTCTGAAGCTGACAGTGCTGTCCAGACACACCTATTGCTTTTAGGTGCCTGCTCCCATGTACAAGAAAAGACTCAGAAGGTCATCCAAAGCTGCCTTGGATGGTGCACCCTCCATTTTCAGTCCTGCACACAATTTAGACAGAATGAATCTAAGCTAGATTTGGGAATTACAGGAATGTTTAAATTAATACAAAAATTCTGCTGTCACTGGGACAGTTTTAGGGTTCATTTTTACTTGTTCTTAAATATTTCTTGTATCACAACTTGGTGAAAGAGCTGTCTGGTCAGCAACACATGCAATTGAAAACTTGTTCTGTTATGCACTGTTTAGCACTGGTGGATTCACAGGACCACCACATACATGGTCTTGTGTGTATTGATGCAGAAGTGAGAAACCTCTGCAAAAACCAGGGCTTACACACCATGTGCTTTTCTAACTGGACTTGTATCTTCCCACTTTGAACAGGTTGTATTAAGAAGCACAGATCTTATTCATTGGTCAGTGTCTGAAGGTGACCTATGAGAGGTACTCACTAAGTTGGAAGCAATTAGAATGCAAAGATGTAAATTCCACAGAAAAGTCATGTGCCCTTTTCTAATGATGGCCCCACGTATCTACAGGCAGAGCCAGAGAAAGACAACCCAAAGTGAAGCTCCATTTATCCTCCCATAGGGTCTGGCCTTGGAGTTTCTTTCCTCCTCTCTGTGGGCAGAGATATAGCAAGGGAGGGAGGCAGGGAGACACACAAGCTGGATTTGCAGCCACTGGAACTGACATGTCAGCTGCACTCCAACAGGTTTCAGGAGCAGCCCAGGTGTGATATGAACATTTCTGCTGCTGTTTCTCACCTGTCTGTTTCACTGACAAATACATGCAGGGGTCTAATAAAACTCAACCTTGCACTTTCCTCCAGTAACAGCCTCATTCAGAATCCGTTCAAGAAAGGCAAAATTCATTTTGTCGCTTCAGCTTTCTTTGACATTGGGCTAAAAGCTTTCAAATACAGAACATTTACACCAGAGAGCTGGGAGGGTTGGGAGGGGGTGAGATTTACAGAAAACTCGCACTATTTTTTTAATGGAAACCCTCTTATTACTGAACAGGAACAGCAAATTCTGAAGGCTGATGTCTGTAATTAGGAGGTGTCTCTGTAGTATCTGAAATTTCTTCCATTCATACAGTCATCTGAACCATATCTTCCTGTTTTGACTAAAAAACTTCTGAAGTAAGGACTGAGTTAATGATAACCTATTTCATAATGCACTCACCCTCAGAGCAGGAAGAAGAGGAGTTCAGAATCCTCCATGTAATTCCTTCAATCCCACTCACACCTCCTTCAGAAGTGTAAATCCTCACATCTCTGTGACTTGAACCTGAAATAAAGAAAAACAGGACAAAAGCACTTAGTAACTTTATGTTATATACTGATAAAAAATTGAATTATAATAATAGGTGCTCTAAAACAATTTGTTCATACTATACTATGTATAACAGAAACTCAGGTCAAAGACATTGCTCTAATTCAAGGTCAAATGAGTGTAAGATGACAGAAAATACAATGCTTTTACACAACTACAACACAGTCATATTTCAGGCTTTTCCTGTTCAGTTACAATAAATCCCATTTAGGCACTACAAGCTCTTCAGTCACTGAAGCTCAAAATTTCAGTCAGGATGCTTCCTCACTAAAAATTTTTTTGAACAGGAACACAACCTTGAATGTGCTCTTAAAACACAGCCTTGAGAAATAAAATTTATTGAACATTCATGCTACCGAAAGGAAGCTGAATTGTGTTAGTGGAAGGCAAATCCACTCTCGGATGTATATCTTCCTGTTCTCTGCATTCACTAGCTTCCAGTCTTGTTCTACTTATTTTCCCAATCCATGTCTAAATGCACAACAAAGGTGCTGGGCAGCAGCAGTGGGTGATGTCCCTGAAACACTCCCAGCACGCCTTCACATTGTGCCCTCTGCTGCTCCCCACAAAGACACTGCTGCCCATCCTGGAAACATGGGCTACAGCAGGGTGGAGATTGCAGTTCCAACAGCCAAAAGGCAAGACCAAGACTTAAACCCTCCTAAGTAAACATCAATAAAAGATTCAACATGGTAGCTAAAATTAAGTACAACAACCTCCCTATTTGTACATCACTCATGCAAGTCCAGTCTCATGAAAATATGTTCTCCTGCCATTTATTTCTTATTCCTACATTTATTATTCATTTTTATGCACCATTATTACACATTATACGGTTTTCTCAATTCCATCATGTGCATTTGTGTGCGCATTTGTATGACCTTGAAAGAAAATCAACATAAGCAGACATTCCAGTCTGAAGTCGGGAAGTTTTAAAGTACATGTCTGTAACACTGAACCATGCAGCATGAACTGAAGACACTAAGGCCTGGCAAATTTGTGGAATCCAGGCATTCAACCCTATGAACAGCATTAGAGATTCTTCCAATGCTCAGAAAGTCAAACAAAAGCTGACTTTTGCAAGACATTCTGAAAATCCTGAGAAGGATAAAAGGTAGGACACCTTGTCAGCAATAAACTTTTGTTATATCCAAGAGTGCTAAGTGCACCTTCACTTTTTTTTTCCATCTTCACATGATGGAAACAAGTCCAGAATAACTGCAGAGAGCTCAGAGACCTTTGTCTTTGCAGACTTCTGGTGGTTCAGTTTACACCTGGAGCAGACACAGCATCTACAAACACAAATTACAAACTTCTCTAATTCTATGTGATTAAACATAATTTGCTGCATTCAGCTACCTTGCTCAGGAATGTACAGTGCATTAAACTAGTAATGGAAAAAAGATCACTGAACTTCATAATTGGAAAGTCCTACCTTCAAAATGCACAGTCTCGTGTTTTCTAACTTAAATAACTAAAACTGCAAAAACAAAAGATACCCTCGGAAGCCCCTGAGGAGTGGAAATCACACTAGTTTGGACCCCTCTGGCAGCGACAGAACAGATGAAAACCCTAATTTGATTGATTAATTGAATGTAATATCACAAAAAACATCACTCAGATCCTTAAGTTTAGCAACTGGACCATTTTTTGAAGACCACGGTGAAATCATGAGCTTCCCCAGCTCAATTAGGCAGCCTCATTATTAGAAGAATTACATATGAAGCAAAGTATGGTCTGTAAATGTTCATGACTCACTCCTCATGTACTTTGTGTTGACTGCAAAGAGCATTTCAAAGCCCAGCTGTCACCAATATCTATGATAACTTCTTCAAACACAGAGACACACACCTTGAAATTTGCTGACAGCTGGAGCGAACAAAGAAAGCCAGAAGTTTCAGATAGCTCTGGAAAAAAACACTTGAAATGTATGCTTTGTTGCTCAAGAGTTAAAAAAAAAATTGGTTTCAAAACAGAGATGAGTTCTTTAATGAGCAGACTGAGGTTCATTCTCAAGGTTGGGTGCACTGAAACCAAAGGGCACCTGGATTTCTTGAACTGGCCCTTAATTCTAACAGCATGCTTCAGGTGTTTGCCTCATTTTTGTGCAACCAAACATGCACACACAAACCAACCACATTACATTCCCTTTGTCATAATCTCTGCAAAAGAATTTTGTTCTTTTTAACATTTTCAAAACAATCCCATCTTTACTGAAGATTGAAGATGGCCACATAGAATGCTTGCTTTCATTTTTTTTATGCAAGCATGTACCTGTATTTCATGAGGAGATATCTGAATAATTAAATCACGATACGTGGCTGAGACACTGAAGAGTAAATTGCCTTCTCTGTGTAGGTTATACTATCCAAGCAACCAAAAGTATGTATCTTTCAATACTTTTATCTATAAGGGGAAAAAACTTTAGAACACTCACAGAAGCTCAAGCCTTGTTTTCAGAAACCTGCCAAAGTCGTCTGAAACACGTATGTCAAACACACACAGCAAAGAAAAATGCAGGGCCTTCCTAGCATTTGGGAAAACATGAGGGAAGAGAGGAGTCAAACCAATCAAATAAAACACAATGGAGGAAATCGGGCCACTTAAATACAAATATGTCCACACATCTTCCCCCACAGGATCTGCCTACAAACTGCTCACCCCAGCCCATGTGTACATACACATGGGTGTGTGCCTGGGAGGGCATGAGATGCAGCCCTGCCTAAGCAGAGCCAGCTACCCATCACACCATTAGCCAGGCAAGATGGTGAAATTCCCCTTTTCCCCTGTTTTTAATGCAGGGAAATCACAGAAAGTAAGGATCCTGCCCACCCCAGGCCTGCAGCTGACAGGCAGCCTTCTGTTAGGGTTATGTGGAATGGCTTCACCCATGGTGGAGACGGGAGTGCCTGCATAGGGGAACCCCCACCACGGCCCCTCTGCCTTGGCACCACGCTTGAGAGACCTGCCTTTGCACCCTGGGCTGCACGTGAAGGGTCAGCCAGGGCCAGGCACGTGCCAGGATGCACAGGATCAGCTCATACGCCCAAAAGAAGCAGCTTCAGAAGCAGAAAGTCAGCAAATGCCAATTGCTTTTTAACACAACACTTGCAGAAACGCCCACATGCACACACACACACACACACAAACACACACACACGGTGGGGGGAGGCGCAGAGCACCATCTCTGCTTTAAAAACACTGTGAACTAGAGTAAGTCAAAGATCAACTGATTGTGAGGTTTTCCTGGAAATGTAAATATACTTCTAAAAAAATCTGTCTTGACGTTCTTCCCTCTTCCAAAAAGTGCTATGCCTGCCCCCACAACCAGAAGCTTTCCCGAAAGATTACCTTCCCAATCATCACTACCACAAATGATCTTTTGAATGCTGTTTTAACAGGTAAAATCATATCTCTTAGTGAACAACACAAAGCTGATATGACCTAGAGTTTGGCTGCATTTCTTCCAAGGATATCCTCAGAGAAGTGGCAAATTTAGCCTCAGAACCTTAGAAAAGTAAGGAACACTTGCTATTTCAAGTCTGTCCAATGCAGCCACGACTTGGTTTTGTGGGGGCAGGGAGGGAGGTTTTGGGGCTTGCTTTCTTAATCAAGACCATAAATAATGTGAGCCCCAGGGATCTCAGGAGAGAAGATAGTCTGAATCCCCTATCTCAGCTCACCATCAAGAAACAAAATAGTGTAGAAGGCAAACCCTGCAAATCTGGGCCACATCAATACAAAGCCCACATATGCCATGACAGCCACCTCCAGTGCCCTCTTTCATACTATGACCCCTATCATCCCCCACTGGTATAGACCAGCAGGAGGAACAGCAGCAGCAGGAATCCCTTCATCCCCCATTACAGAGAAAATAGCATGAAGGTAACCTTGTTGTGCCACCTCCCATAAGAGCAAGGAATCACACACAGAATCACACACAGAATGTGCTGAGTTGGAAGGGACCCACAAGGATCATCGAGTCCAACTCCTGGCCCTGCACAGCACCATCCCCAAGAGTCACAGCCTGTGCCCAAGAGCATTGCCCAATCACTTCTTGAGCTCTGTCAGGCTTGGTGCTGTGAGCACCCCCCTGGCCTGTTATGTATGCCCTTGGGTCAGAGTTCAGCATAAACCCAGGGCTCAGGATGAATGAGACAGCCCAAGGGCCCCCAAGGATGTGGCTGCACAGCGGCTGCCCTGGGCAAATTGCCAAGAAAACAGGGCTGCAAGAAACTCCTCTCCTGGGCCATAGCTGTGGGACCTAGTGGAGAGCTCAGGGCAAAGTTCAGGTTAGAGATAGAGCCAGGTTGAGAGAAAAATAAAGTGTGGGGGCTTAAGTGAGTCACGGCTGCAGGACCTCTCTCCCACTGAACTCATCTGCATGCGGGTGAGATCAAAGCTGTAATCTGCCCCTCACAGCTGCCACTGAAGGTTGCAAATACCTTCAGGCAGACATCATAAACTTCATTACACCTGGCTAGCCTCAGGTTTTTAGCACAGCATCCCAAAACACTACCCCCTCCTGCTCCCCACCTCACTTTCAAAGGGGAAAATGCATATATATATATTTCAAAAGCATTTCATAACTTCCAGAAACGCATTCCTGAAGACATGCTGTACCCTACTCCAGCCTTTCAAAGCACAGGGACCACAGATGCTGAGAGAGCTGAGGCAGGTACCCAGGGGCCCTGTCTGCCAGCACCTGTGTGTGAAACCCAGCCCTGAGACCACCCCACTGGGGCCGTCTCCCCACCCACCCGGGGGCCTCTATATCCGCTGGCCAGCATTGCTCTCTCCCACTCAACTCCACTGCTGCAAGAGGAGTTCTGTCTCTCCAGAGCTTCTCCATGGGAAACTTAATGCTGAAAGGAAGGCGTGCATGCCCAGCTGCTCACTGTTTGTAAGAATGACTTTTATTATGACTGTTATGCAGTCATAATAAGGGCATACCTTGCGTTATCTGCCGCTGCATTGCTGCTCACAGTCCTGAATTCCCAATCCACCTCTTTGGCTGGATTGACAAAAACTTTGCATTATATAGCTTTTCATTAGAATCAACTTAAAATGGAAAAAGGTGATCCATTTTCCTATCTCTCATTTTCGTCTTGATAGAAAGATTTTTTTTTAAATAAATCTACGATATACATGGAAACACATATTCCTTGAAAATTAACTCTAAAGATGGTCATTAACTGTGAAGCAAGTCTGCCATCTGAAATTTTGTTTAAATTTTAAAAAGACTGAAAAAAAGAGTATTTTAAATATATCTTCACGTGAAAGTCCACCAAGATTTGGTCACTAAATGCAGCAGAACAGAAATCCATGAGTAGAACTCGGGAGATTGCTAATTTCAAACTAAAGACTAGCACCTCCATCTCTGGGGAAGACTTGCACAACCTCCACAACTTGCCAGCCAGATATCTGTTGTGGTATTTGCTCTGTTCTTAAATTTTTTATATCTTAGGTATAATCTGAATAACAACCATCAATGGACAAGGGCTTAATAAAGGAAATACTATTTTATCTTTGCTGATGACAGCAGCATCATATCCAACAATATCTGCACTTTTAAATCTTTATGCACTCTTAAATGCCTTATTCTGTCAAGTTGTAGCTCAACCATGACTCTGAGCACAGGCTAGTAAAGTATCCCACTTCAAAGTGTTCAGAGAAGGGACCTTGTATATAATACACATAATTTTATCTATTGCATTCATTTTTAACCCTTAAAGAAAAAATAAGCAAGAAATTAATAATTAAAATAATCTATTGCATTCTTGCAGTTTTCATTCTTTAAAAAAAAATATTAATTATGTGCACCAAGGAATATAATGAGCATAGAAACAAAACTACAGTGCATCAGCTTTCAGGTTTCCAGACATTATCACCAGTCAGATTTCAAAAAGGAAACAGCTTCCTCTGCTCCACAGCTACCATTTATCTATAAACTTTCCTTATAGATGTAATTAATTCTGGCAACAATTAGTCCATTACACACAGTCCTGAAAAAAATTAGCAGCTACTCAGAAATAAGCTAAAATTATGATCTTAATCACAACCCATTTGGGGAAGAATAAAAAATCTGTCATATCTTCAACTATCATTCTTTTAAAAGATAATGTATAAAAATCATTAAAATGTCTTGAACTCAGGAAGAAACTATCAGTTTCAGAAGAAAAAATGAGGTTTGAGTAAAAGCATAGCCAACGTAATACACGGGATAGGATTTAACAACACACAATTAGGAATATAACTTTTGACACTGTTAAGGAAGCTGCCCTGCATAACTCAAAATTTCTTATTCAATGTTTATTTAGTAGTTCATTTAATATTTTATATCAAATATTCAGTAAAGTCTCAGGATACTCAGATTCCAGCCTTGTGTGCTGTAAATTTAAAAACTAAGTAAATTTAATTTTCTTCCCACCAAAACCATGACAATTGAAGCAAATTCTCTACAATGTCTCTTGTAATATTTAACATACCAAATTCTTCTTACCTATGTCATCCTGAATCTCACATTCTGCCATAAGTTATACAGCTAGAATGGAAATTGCCAGAGATAAAAACTCACAGCCTTATTATTACCAAAATGGACGCTATTTTAATCTTTATTATTTTTCAGCAGAAAAATAGTTAAAATAAAATACCAAATACTAAATACCAAGCATTTCTCTCCCAGAATTCAACACTACACAGATGAAAGGGACAGTTTATGCTCCTCTGACCCATAGCAAAAGAAATCAAGCCTTGCATTCAGATCATGCTTGGAAATTTTCTCTGGTATTATTACAACAATATATTGCTGTGAAAGTCCTTTCCCAACTCTGGCTGGTATTTTCTGACAGGAATCTCACCCATCAGAAAAAAAAAGAAAAAAAAACCTCATCAGCTGAAAAAAATGTTTTGTGAAAACATAACAGAATCAAAGAGATGATGAAGAAACACATACCCTAAATGCTCTGATTCCCACCGGTTTTCCTGGCTCCCTAACACAGGCTGGGGCGTGGCCTGGGGAGAACACAACCAAGGGGATTTGGAGGCAGACATCCCCAGTTTGCAAGAAGCAATGTCCTTCAGATGTGAACTGTGTGTCAAGCAGTTTGTTTCACTAAAGGTGGCCTGGGCAGCAGCAGCAGCACAGCAAGCATCGGTATTTCTGTGGTCCACCAAAACCTCCAGTGCCCACAAACGGAGGGGTGGAGAAGTGTTTGCAGTTCTGCGTGGAGCAGGTTAGAAGTTAGCACTGAACATGACTGGATTTGTGCGTGGGCAGTGACTTGGCTCCAGCACTGCCAGCGGGTGCATGAGCCCTGCGCTCCCTCTGAGCAATGGCACACTCACACTTCGGTGATCCCAGCTGGTATTTCTACCTTACACTACATAAAAGCACGAATTTGCTCTGAGATGGCTCAGCGAGCTCTGAATCAAGAAGGTCCTGGAGACACAGGTCCTAAACTCTCCATAAACCTTTCCTTGCAAAAAGGGAAAAGCTATTCCAACCACCAAGGCAGGAACAGCCAGTTCTGAGGCTTTTGCTTATCGGTCAGTGGTTTAGGGGGCAAAGGAGGATAAAGATACAAGGAGGGGGGTGGGGGGAAAGGGTTTTTTAACAGGCCCAGTGTTAGGTCATCCAGAGTTCAGATTTCAAAAAAAATCATCATGGTGTTTTGCCAAGATGACCAATATGCCTGAAGGAGTTGCTTTTGAAATTATTTTAATAAAACAGACTTAAAAGCATGTCTATATTCAGTATTGGTGCTGGCTCTTGATATTAGAGCCTTATCTTTCCTCCTCCCTTCCTGACCCACCATTAAATACAATTAACTCCACTTTCTTTCCAATGCCTTACGCTTTCCTGGCAAAGACCACGCCACAAAGCCTATCAGAAAGCAGAGAATGGAGGAAGGAAGGATGAAACACAGCAGGAGAGCTGTGCCCAAAGCTGATGATTTGAACACAATTTAGCTTACAGTTAATTCACAGCAGGATTTTTGTAATGTCTTTTATCACCTATGAAGCCATTTCCTCATTATTCATTATCATTACACATAAGACAAGGAAAGATATTTCTGCACAAAATGGAAAACCATTAGCACAGAATCAAAAATCACAAAGGCTCAATGAATTTTAGAAAAGTAACCAAGTCTTGCTTCTGTTCACTAGGGAAAAGTAGTAATACTATATCCCACTGAGGTGATCTGTAGCAAAACTGAACATCTTGCACAAAACTTCCTCCAGACTTGTCAGAGCTCCTCTCAGAGGGAAAGGAAGAAGTCCCATTCAGCCTGCATGCTCCACTTCTCACTCTTGTGTCACACAGAGGACTTATTTATGCTCTCTGTCTGCCCTGTTACATTTTAATACAGGAAAGTCATCTACAAAGAATAAGAGAAAACAGTAAAATACATATTTCAATTTCTTGCCTTCCTGGAATCCACTGCTAATGCATTTCAGCCACAAAGTGTACTAAAAACATTTAGCTCATTAGTATTTTTTCAAGTCATGGGTAGTACAACAATCCTTAGTCAAGAGTCATGAAGATCTTTCATAACGTTCATTTCTAATAAGGCATGATGGAAAATTTGGTTTCACCATCACAGACAAGAAATCTGCCTTAGTAGGTAAAGACAACTAACTCATGAAGCCAAGAGTCAAAAATATTTCAGAGGCAAACACAGGTCAACATGACATTTCCTTTATCTGATCTTGGACTCTGCTTGTACATGGCAAAAGGGAAAACATGCTGAGAACATTTGTGGTCTTTTATTATTGAAATTGCATTTGTGTGCACCTGTGAGAAAGCACAGGCAAACTGCAAACCATTACCTGCCTTTGCCAACTGCAGGAATTTACTTTGTCAGTGAATGGAAGTCTGAAACTACTTCCACAGAGAATGCTAGAAGCTCACTGAGTCAGAGGTATGTGGGAAGGGCAATATGCAAGAAATCAGGTTTTTGTATTTCTACAAAATAACATTTTGAGCTTCGGGGACAAAGCCAAACTTCTGCATCCTGATGTCAAAACAAAGACAATTTACCTACAGGTAAGTAACAACCTCATTGCAAAACCTGGCCATTAAATTTCATCCCTTCTTCTAATCCCCTGTACTATGCACTTTTTCAACTGACTGTTACTTCTCATTTGACCTGTTTACCCTCACTGTTTAATCTTTCTACTCCCAGACCACTTCTGCTGCTCTCTCAGCTCACAGACAGCCTTCCATTAAAGCTCTTCTCAGCCTGGAGGAATGTTAATTGTTGTACAAATCACCCTGTAAAAGTGAGTATCAGGGAAAAGGCTGAGCAGCAGAAACTCAACCACTAGACAAACATTTTCAGCTTTTTCCATTGTTGAACAAAATATGAAGACGAGTCAAAAACAGAGGTTTTGTTTTCAGGTAGAAAAAAAGGAAAAATATAACACAAGTGGGAAAAAGTTGAATACAGAAAAAATAAAACTTCTTTGGAGATGAAACAGCACAATGCAAGTACGCAAGGAAACCACAAACAGAAATCTTGGCACAGATTAAACTCCAGAAAACAGATACGATTTTTTCAAAAAATCTAAAAGAAGAGGATGATTTTTTCCTTATTGTGCTATTAATCATTTACCCCAGCTCCTTCTTTTATGTACACACTATGAAAAGATCCCTTAGTAAAAAAACTTAAAAAAAAAAAAAAAAAAGAAGCATATTTTTATAGTCTAGTTCTGGTAACTTCAAATGCCCACCAGGAACTTCAGTTAAACACACAGGGAAGCAGACAAGAACACTCTTCTGCTCGTGCACTCATTGCATGAGCTGTGAGGACAAGCACTACCAGGAACAAGTCACCGAGTAGTCTGGGGCAAGACAGCAATGTCAAGAGAACTCATGGAGTCAGCAAACAACAGAGAAGCCCATCAGGGTTTCCACAGGAAAAACAACAAGAAGTATTAGAGCAGTTTTGGGAGACCCAGTAGTTAGAGGCAAACCTTTTTTTAAGCTCAGCTGGAAAAGCATACAGCTGCAGGAGATTACACGAGCCATTGCACCAACCTGCTGCAACTGCAACGCTGTGGCCTCTTCACTGGGCTGAATCCTCAGCCTCCGCCTCCACTTCCTCCTACCACAAAAACCTTTCACTAAATGCTCTAGGACTTTGTGGCTTCTCTGCAGTCCAACAAAGTAATTTGCTCTTCCATTTCTCTGCAGTTACAAGCACTGCACCAGATTTTTAGATTGCTTCTGAGTTAGAGGATGAAAAAAAAGGAGCTCCTATCTCCTTTGGAGATGGTACATCTCCTGCTGAAATCCACAAGCTGGAACAGATCAGGGGGCCAGATCTGCAGCTCTGACCTGAGCATGAGGCTCTTACAAAGCCACTTGGGACATCCACATCAGTGAAGAAGCACAGGGTGAAAGAACATGCTACTAGCACAGCCTTTCCTATACTCTTATAAAAAATGATGCCTCAAACAGAAACAAATGTCTAGTCAGTGAAGGAAAAATGCCCTAATTCCTCTCACTCCTAGAGAAGACTTTATTTTAATAATCTTTTTAAACTGCTTAATGGGAATCCAGGATATCTGCTATACTTCAATTCTCTACATTTCCCTTGATTACAACAGCACCTCCCTGCACAGAACACACTGCACATCCTATTCAGGAGCTGACATATCAGCACTTCGGTGGGTTCTGACAGAGTTTAACTTTGTCCCTTTCATTTTCTTCCTTTGAAGTCTTAAAAGAAATACATCATCTTCTTACTATATAGAAAAGCCCTACAGGTCATATATTTGCTCTCACCTATGGGTTTTCTAGCAAAGGCAATGCTGTATGGTCAGAAGTGTGTTTCCTAGAAACACATGGGGATATCAGAACTAACTCCACAGACAATTCACCCTGATACCATTTTGCCCCCAGTGGATCAAAACCAGTATGAACTTACCCTCCCAAAAGAAGTAATTTTTATCCTGCTACTGTTTCATCAATCACAGATTGAGAGAATGCAGGTATAAGTCTGCGCATGCAAAGGGGGTTAAAATCCCCCTCTCCTGCCCTGAAGATTTTATTGGTGTTAAAAAGTTAGAATCTCAGCTAGACTGTTTCTTTCATCACGTCACTTGCAGACAATCAGTTGTACCCGATAACAAGCTGCCATAACTTCTCCTTTCAGAATCCAAGACTGTCCACCCTAACCTTGAAGGGGGAAAGTAAAATAAATGACATCTCTCTTAGGGTTTGCCTTCAAAGAGAAGACAAGGAGCAGAAATGACTGGGAATTGATGCATGGAAATGTGAAAACATTAAGTGAGGTATTTCAAACTTCTTCCTAGGTAACTTCATAAGCGATGATTTCAGACTTGAAAGCACTACCTTGATTAAGCTACCTCCACTAAAAAAAAAAAATTACTTCAGTCAAATCAAGTCACTGTGGAAACCTCTTTTAAATACCACATAGAGTCCCAGGCAGAGTTCCCGAAGACTTCAATAAAACATTTGTCTGGGATAAGGAGTGCCAGATTTGGCCCACTTTAATACATTAAGTCTGTGGTAGGTGAAAAACTAAAACATGCAGCAGTTGTGAAACTACCCTCATAGCCAAGGAGATAAGAGAAAACAGCACTCATCCTTCCCCACAATGGGAACATGCAGAGGGTGGATGGATAAGTTAAAGAGGAGGAGGGAGCAGGAATTTTAGGATAAAAATTATTTAATATCCTCCCAGTGTGGGCTGGAAAGGATTGTGGTATGCCTGTTAGAGAAACTGGCTGGAGTGTCA
The DNA here is from genome assembly GCA_013400495.1 of Nicator chloris. Classification (NCBI taxonomy): domain Eukaryota; kingdom Metazoa; phylum Chordata; class Aves; order Passeriformes; family Pycnonotidae; genus Nicator; species Nicator chloris. The sequence continues at coordinate 172,929 of WAAE01010015.1, read as the reverse complement.
GGCTGAGAAAGTGTTCAAGGATGCATCTGTGTGAGTGTGTGTGAGCGTGTGTGTGTGTGTGAGTGTGTTACTCAGGGTCAGGTCTGTGCAAGTTCACAAAGTTCAGTCAATTCTCCTGCCAAATCTTCCGGGCTTGAGACAAATACAGATAACCTCGGCTTAACCCAGCTTCAAGCAAACCTTCCCTTGTCACCCCCACCCTCAATTAGCAACTTTCAATCCAAAGTGCCTAAAAATAAACTATGAAATCACCTCAGCTACAGCTCTAGTAATGCACTTTTCCATAAACATCTCCATGTCACTGAACTGATCCAAATACCATTTGCTAAAAGACAAATAAATGTATGGGAGGAATGTTGTAGCTTAACTCCCCGGGTTTTTACTCTTGCAGAACAGTTTTTCTACCCCCACAGCAAACAAGGTACTCCTGACTGCATTAGTGTTACCTGCTGCTGCTTTTAAGATAAGCAATAGCAGGTAAAATATGCTAAAATGCTAAAATAGCTGGTTGGATTGCTTTTCAAACAAGACGGGTTTCTTGCACAGCAAAATACTGTTATTCAATCCACGCATTTCATAATTTCAGGAACTTTTTTTTTCTCTCTGTCCCCCAGCTGGGAACATCCATGCTCAGGGCAGTCTCCAATATCAAGACCACCCAGATTCATCTTCATCTCTCAACTGTCTGCCTCTGCTGCATCGAGATAAAAATCTAGACAGAGCCTTTATTATTATTTTATCCAGAACTTGTCTAAACCTTCACCTGCAAAACACTGACTCACTCTGTCTTTAACCACCTGAAGAATGCAAAGGAAGATAAATTAACTCATGGGCACAGAAACTCAACAGGCAACAGCATAAACTTGCTAATCAAACAATGAAAGTCAGAGCAACAACAGAAGTTTTTCAAACAGATGAAAACTCAAGTCCTAAAAATAGAAGCCAGGGGAAGCTTGGATGATCTGTTCCTTTTGCTGTAGTTCTAGCTTATCATCAGATGATAGCTAATAATATTTAATTTGTTAGTGTCATATCAATCCCAAATTAATAGCTTTGAATACTAAATAATCACCACCAAATACACACATTTTTAGGCAAGAGTCTCCTGAGAAAACAAAATATTGGCAAATAGACAACTCTTTCACCTCAGGTCTTTGTAGAGAGGAAAGCTGATGTAAGTTACAACATTCCAAGTCTTGGTAAAAAGCCGGTAGGATCACTAAGTTACCACTTAAAGCTTTTCAAATGAACTTTAATGCTACAGCACGTTTGATTTTCCCTCCTGTCTGCTGCATCGACTCCCATTGCCAAAGCTCAGTGACAAATTGCAAAATCTCTGGTATGAGTGTAATCACATTGGTCAGAGTCACAAAAGATTCTGTCGAGCGTTGGGAAACAGGAAGCAAAAACCATTGCCTTTCATTTTGACAATTAGGCTTCTGTGTCTGGAAAAGCCTCCTGCCCCAGACTATAAACAGATCACAGCTTAATGCCCATCACCTTGCTCAGTGGAATACTTAGTAGTGGTTGCAACATTCGAAGCTTTCCTTCTGTGAAGGAAGCCAATGGTGCTGTCCCACAAAAAGACAGTGTTGGGCATGTAAAAAGACAGAGGAACCTCTGAAAAATAGGTATGAAAAACCTAAACATGACCATTCAGATTGCAGGAAAACCCTCACCCATCATTTTGACACTTCACACATCAGTGTGATTAGCATACCAGAATGAACACACTACATTAGCACACTGGAAGTAAAAACTTAATTTTTTTTCAGACTTCACATGTCATTGAAATTTAGCAAATATTTACCACATTTTGGATGCTCCAGGAGTCAAAACGTTTAAACTTTTACCATCATAAACTATAACATAGTATCAAAAGGCTAAGGTAAGTACCGTGACTGCATGAAATATTTCTACAGGCTTATTACAAAAACTTCTTTTGCTGAATTGTCATCAAATAGGGAATTTACACCTGCAACCCCTGTTCCCAATTTCAGTAAGAGGGCAACTGCTCCAGACTGTGATTATCCCAGTGCCTCAGCTTCAGGAGAAAACCCTTCAAAGCACATTCAGTGGGGCAAGTCAGGAATTCTCTGGCTTTGTCCTCAGCAGTAGAAATGTAATTTTCTTTTGTGTTGTTTGGATTATCATGAGGGGTCATGATTTAAAAATCTACTGTAAACCATGTTACAAAAGGCAATCATGGTAATAAGGTAGTATAACAAACTTTACAGTTTACCCACTGCCATCCACACTTAATTTCCTTTACAGGTGAAGTTAAGTGCTTCGTATCAACACTGGTTTTGCAACCAGACAACCAACATATGATTATTAATTTGTGGCACTTTGGGAGGGGGGATGAGAGGAGGAGAAAGACAGACAAGGCACTGTTCAGTGTTACGCTTTCTCAATCAATGCTTTTCACCTCTGCAATTCAGTCTTCGGCAGAAAATGGATTTGATTGAAAGTGTTTGGAATAACAACACCTCCATATGTAAATTACAAATGCTGATTTCTTTCAACAGAAAAGAGGCACACTTCTACCACCATTTTCTCAAGGAAGTAAGTCCTCAGATGCACAAGGCAAAGCAATGGTAAGTATTTAACATATCCTTGCTTGCAACATAGAATGAGTCGACAAACACACAATGGATCTAATGTAACTCTGAATCCAAAGTAAACATTCAGGAAAAGGTGAATGTTGGAGGGTTTAATTATTTCTCTTTTTTTCTGCAGTAGCTACATACTTGGACTTTGCCTCTTTTTTATATATGCTGTCCTTGCATTTAGGATTTTGCATTTTGGAGGAGAAAATATAATAGTGTTCAAAATGCGATTCTCTGCAATTATTCATTATGATTGCAGGAATAAACAAATATTTTCAACTGATTAGAAAACCTCAGTGAAACCAACTTATCATTTTATTAATTCTTCATTCAATTAAAGTAAACAAGTAGGCTTCATGTGAGGTTAGCTCCAGGGTTTATTCAAGTCACATCTGACATGAATGTTTTAACCAAATGCATTATGCAGTGATTTTCATGGCCTTCCTCAGGAAAAAAAAAAAAAAGGGCAACCTCAAAAGATTTGGGAAAGGCAGACTTGGGGTTGTCCCACACTCCAATTAGAAGGAAAAAAAACCTAAAAAAAAAAAACAAAAAAAAAACAACACTCCCTCTAGGAGTGCTGCAGGATTCCCAGACCTCGCCTGAGCAGAGAGAGCAAGTCCAGATGGCACCCAGATTTGCTGCTATTTCACAGGCCCTAGCTAAGCCCAAAACCGGGAAAAATACAGCAGGCCTGCTCCATGCAGATTGCAACCCTGGGATATGTGGTGATCTAGCTGTTCCTTGTAGAGTCAAGGTGATCAAAGACTTGTCACCCCACACAAAAACCCAGCACATTTATCACTAAAGGTATTCCTCTACAAAAGAAATTATTAGTTTGAGAAAGTGGGGGCATAGCAAATACACTGCAATTACAAAATATTACAGTGAAAAGTAATATTTTCACAAACTGCTTCAGCAAGTAGAAAGACAGGTTTTCAGGAATTTTAGATTTTTGACCTGAAGTGATAAGAGCTCAAACAAAAAAAGCACTGTTCTGCAAGGGCAGGAAAAAAGCCATTCAGCAGAAGCAGCTGAATTCCTTAATCCAAGCTGCCTGACAGGGTAAAGGTAAGCCAGCAGGTAAAATGATTAAATACATTGCTTGAAAACATTACTTCTTAATAAAACCAAAATAATTTTCAGCAGGCAATTTTGATACTGGATATATACACATCATACACACACAGACACATATATATCTAATGTGTGTGTATAAATACACACATAAAAACACATAAATATATGTGTATGTATAAAGATTTAAAACTATTATCAGCGTAAGCTTCCTGCCCAAAATAAGAACAAGCTTCAGTGGAAACATTCCCTCAAAGGCATCATCTTTTTACCATATGTTCTATAGGGTTTATCACAATTGCAACACAGTAAAAAGCCTTCTGTAACACATAATTTCTATTCCATTTACTACTTGTCATGAACTTTATGGGAAAAAAAAAAAAAAAGATTGCCCTTATCTGTGTTTTCTCTATTGGTTCCAACTTCTTTGCAGTCCATCAAAAACACTGCAAAAATGTCTTTTGCTACACTGCTCTAAAGGCTGATTTCTCATAGCAGAAATAGAAACAGTAGTGTGGAAAATCCATAAGACACAGTAGCTTCCTTCCCAGTGTACAAATGGTGAAAACAAACAGGAAATAGAGATTAAAATAGGATGAGCAGAAATAGACTCCTGACTCTAACAGAAAAATAAGCTTATTGGTAAGCAATGCTTTTCACAAAATACATTTGTTTTGTATATAAATGTTCATTTTTCTCTTTTATATTAAGAAATAGTATTTTAACCAGAACCCAAAATGTCTGCATTTAGTCTCAGCCTATTCTTTTTCACAGCCTAGGTTCCACTCTATTATATTAGACCTTCATACTTCCCATTTCCCTTAGCAGGGGGATGAAACATTTCACTGCAGGTGTATTCTGAACAGCATCCAAACCTACAGGGAAAGAGAGAGCTACACTCCTATGGGACAGGGCTGCAGCAATTTGCAAACCTGAGTCTGCAAACAGACTGCAGAGTTTAGACAACAATGTAACACCACACAACAAACAGTGTCAAGTTAGAGACATTCGAATGTTCAATTTCCTAAGGGAATTCTTGCCGGTCAATCAAAACACACCCTGATGTGGTGGGGGAACATGCAGCTGCCCTTCACCTTCTCATCCTTCAATCATTTCTTTCTCATGATGCCAGGGTGTCACCTTTGGCTTTCTCTTCCATTTGCCTCCAGACACCTTGGACTAGCTCAAAATCCTGCCTGCTTTAGCATTTTAGTCCCTTCCCTTCCTGTTCTATTCATAAAACCAAAGCACTCACCCAGTCCCTTATTATTGTTGCTGAGATGCAAGATAATCTCTTTTCTTCTGGCTGTGACAGAAGCAATCTTACCCCCTGAAATCCATTCAAAATGCAAAAATCATTTTTTCTGGATTACCGCCTCAAGCACATTACCTCTATTTCATCTTGCCAGTCCTCCTACTGGCTCCCCCTTTTTCTACTACATTAAGCACAAATTGCTTGCCTTCATCATAAGAGTTGTTCTTAGATGATGACAACTGATCCAACTGCCCTACACATCCACTTAAAACCCAAGTAATGAAGCCTAATAACTACATACAAAATCTCTTGCTAAGAACTAGCTAGCATTCAAAGCCTTGCACTTTAATAACCAATACAGTAGAGTACACTGCCTCATGACAAAACCTCTGGATAAGGCGCTCTCCTCTCTTTCCAGGTTGAGCCCAGCGCAGACTTTTGGAACAGCTGAACTTCTGAACCATTTTACAACGTACTGCTGAGCTTCCAACAGAGCCATTCTGGTATGTGGGAAGTGCTGGGGGATCTTCTTGGCTAGAAATGCATTCACAGAAAACCTCACAAAAAATTGGCATGATGATATTTCAAGTCCTTCCTCCCCCTCAGAGCGACTTTACTCAGGAAAAACTTTCAACTCCCATGATACACTGTCTCATTTTATCAAGCTGGTACAACTTCAAAGAGGTAATTCAGGCTCTATGAGACACACTTCACGACATGACAGTGTCCAGGTTTTTTTCCACAATAAGTAGGGTCCGCTGCTTGTAGGAATTTAAAACCACTTTTAGCAACCATCCCCTAAACCTTCTGCACCTAATGGCCAAAATAAGGGGAATAAGAGTTCAGAGGGACAACATGTCATTTCAGTTACTCTCCAAGCTATTGAACTGAGACCAAATTGATTTTCAGGTTCTGCACATCCATCACACCCACAATCCAACCCTCTGGCTAGTCAACCTCCAAGAACACACCAGGTCCCCAAACCTTAGACCTGCCTGACTCAGTTTGAATGGAAAGGAAATCCAAAGTGTTCAGATCAAAAGACAACTGGGACATATTCTAACATGTTTTCCACAGATCCTTTTAGGAGGTGGCGTAGTCCAACAACTGGAAAAGTCCAGCAACTATATAGGTTAACTCTTAAGATTATTAAATGGGTTCCAAAAAATCCCAAACAACTAATGGTCCTTTATTATGTACTTGAAGGAAAGCTGAACGATAAATACCAAAGGAAAAAAAGAAAAAAATCCCCAAGCAAACGTATGAATGTATAGATTGTGCACCAAAGAAAAGCTTCCACCCAGGAATGATCCAATCATTTTAGAAGACAACGTCACACATCTCACCAGCAGGCTAATTCTCATGTGCTGAGACTGTAGTAAAACACTTCCACACAGAACTTTAGCAAAAGAACCTCCCTTTTGTTAAAGATAGTGGGGAACTGAACTAGTTTACCAAGGATGACTGGCAAATTGCTGTTGCTGGAGGTTTCTACCCACAGTTTCTAAGTCAATCATCGGTCAGGAATGATACAGGGCTGTCTCAAGCTCAGGTACAGAGAAGGACATGTTAGCCTGTCTTCCATGACCAACAGAACTTCAAATTTTTGTCAAAGTGCACTAAAAGCTAGGGAAGTCTTAAACTCCCCAGAATAAAAGCAAGATGATAGAAAATGTTGAAATTGCTGAAATTCACATGCCTGCCCAGCCTAGGAGCACTCTGCAAAGCACAGTGGGGACTTTGCTATTGTCACCTCCTGCTCTGGTAGAGGAGGTGTCCTCCTCTGAACCTTCTCAGACCTGTGGTATATGCCTTGTATCCTTCTGCCCTACTAGGATCTGAGATGCTCACAAGGTCAGGCGGGCTGCTTGCTTTGTTAAAAAGCAGAATGAACCTCTTCAGATTCTCCCTGTGCATTTCCTGCCCTTTGGAATAATGGTGTAGGAAACAAGTTGCTATCCTGCTACCTGCCTCTCCTTCCTGCCAAGTATGCCATGAGATCCAAATGGTACTCCTATCTTTTCCTTCTAAGCCCTGTATATGCAACAGCCCAGTATAAACCAAAGATGATATTCTGATTTTACCAAATGTTGGATCAGGATATGTGATTTGGGAAAAATTTAAAAAGAGGAGCTAAATTTGCTTCTGAACCTCCAGACACATTCTTACTTCAAGGCTATTGCAAATGACCTGGTACTCAAATTACCCTTTTCCAATTTACTGCATCCCCGCTTCTAATTTCTGTATGTCCCATTACCTAGAAGCTTTCAGAATTCGCAGATGATTCTGTGAAACTGCCAACCTGCAACATATTGTTCCTGTCCATAATTTACTTATCAGAGTCAGAAAAGCCAAAGCCCTCAAATATGGCAAGAGGGGAAAGGAACAAGAAAACCTACTACAAAAGTGCCAGCAGCACAAAGAAAACCAGGGGAAATGTTGGTCCTTCATGTGAAAAGACCAAGTGACCTGGTGGCAAGGAACATGGATAAAGCTGAGATACTTTACTGTTAAGACTTGCCTTTAGAAATCCCAGATCCTTGAGACCAATGGGAACATCTGGAGAAAGGAAGACTTAACTGTGTTGGAGCAGGACCTAGTTAGGATCAGACTTAAACTCTTCACTCTCAAGGCCTTGGGGCCTAATTGGATCTACCCAAAAGTGCTGAGAGAGATGGTCAATGCCATTTTGAGGGTGCCCTCAATCTACAAAAGATCACAGCAACTGGCAGAGTTTCTCATGGACCATAAGAAAACAAATGTCACTTTGAGAAGGGCAAGAAGGACAATTCAAGCAACTAGAGATCAGCTAGTCTCCACTTCAATCCATAGGAAGGGGATGAAGTAAGCAATCCTGGAAAACATTTCAGAGGGATTTCAGCAAACTGGAGAATGAAGTGGTGGGAATCTTACAAAGACAAATGACAAGTCCCAACCCCGGGCAGGAATAAATCCAGTTACATCTGTTATATGAGGGACACCAAGAAAGCTGAGACTGCTCAGCCTGGAAAAAAAAGACAACTTGGGAGAGCTTATCAGCAACCTCACACCAGGGGCAATGTGGGATGGCTAAGGAGGGAAGGCAGGAAGGTTGACACAAATCTCAAGACAACTCTAGCTAGCAGCACAAGAGAAGCACAAGAAACACACAAGGCTGTAGAGTTTAGTATTGAGGGGGCCTTCCATCAAAAATTAAAGCTGACAGCTTATGATTAGAGAAACTGATATATAACTGCAAAGACAGTAAATAGAAATGTCATGAATTAGATTTTATTAGATTCATTTTTTCTAATCACACTTAATATGTGATTTATGAAGACAGCAGTTATATTAATATAAATAAACAGTGGTTTGTATAATTTTATACTGGCCTTGCTAAAGAATCAGATTCCTTTATCTCAACATTTCTACAAAACTGACTCCATGAAACCACATCCATCAGCAGGAAACAGATTGGAATGACGAAGAAAGAAAGCTGGTTTATGGTAGCATGAAAAATTTCATGGTTTAACATAAAATTACAGATTTCACCTGATATAAAGACAAAAAGTCAACAAAGAATGCCAATAAATTAGTATTTTTTTTCTAACTCATCTCCCACATGAGAGTAGAATAATTCCTAAACAGGAATCTGGGGGTGAAGCACAGGACATTCATCTCAGGCAGTGGAAGAGTGTTTTCTACACACGTTGTAGAGATATACAATTCTTTGACAACACAAATAGAGAGCTTTTTTTTAGATAAACATCTCCTGCTGATTAGAACAAATGCTTTGATAAATCCGGGTGTTTATTCTAGCAGCAGGAAGGAGTGACAATTATAACCCTCGTCAGTCTCAGGCATAGTAAATTTTAAAAAACTCCCATGTTCCACTACAAAAGACTCTTTCTATATGCAAGCAAAGACTACACTAAACTGGCTGAAATAAATTAATGCATTTATGGTGGTATTCTCACAGGAACCAACAATGCACACGGTAAAATCAAAGATCATCCTTTACATTCTTTGTGATAGTAAAAGTCAAATAATACATCTAATTGTGAAAAATGTCACAGAAAGTACAAAGAGAAGTCCTTTAGAAAAGCTCAGTCCTTGATCTTTGCATTTACTTTCCTTGAAATATATTTGATAACCTGAACAAATAATCACCCAGTCAGCCTTGATCCAAAAATGTGTTAAAGACACCATAACTGTTCTACTAAATGAACTGTCTGCTAAATAACCCAAACAGAGAAAATAAATACATGGTATTAGAAGTTTTATTTCATTACTTTCTTAGACCTTGATTCTTCAGCACTTTCAGCGTGCAAAAATCACTTGTAAATACTGATTGTTATGGGTGTAAAAGAGGACAGCACTCCTGCTGGGAACTCCGTGGTCCCCAACACAAGAATAAATAAAATATACTCAAAATAATGCTGCCACTTACTTCACATCTCATGAATCTGGCTGAAAGAGGCACCTGTTTAAGAATTAAGATCCCTCCCATCCTTCTAAATCCCTCACCACTGTTCAAAAAAAGGTGTTACAAGCAGTAGCTCTGCAGCACTGGCATGTGCAAGTCAAATGCCCAAATGAGAGCTGGCAGGATCAAAATACAGTGGAAAGAAAACATCACAGATCTCACTGAATGGTCTCATTTGCGTGCATCAATGAAAGCCCCTGGAGTGAATGAAAGGCCTTCATTAAAGTCAGAGATGGAATCATAAAGCACATGATTACATACATTCCTGGTTTGTTTCATTTGTTAGTCATGGTGGGTTTTTTTGGTTGGGTGGGTGGGTTTGGTTTTGTTCTTTGTGGTGCTGGTGCTTTTGCATTTTTTGATTGCTTTTTGAGGGGTGGGAAGGACATTTCTTTTTGAGTTCATTTTAAGATACCCAGAACACAGGATTAGAGTACTATTTTTCAATCCCAGATATCAAGGCAGATTTTTTTTCCAACCTGTAAGCCAAGGAAACACGCCAAGGAAGATGGAAATTCCTGAAGATTCTGAACTTGTTGGGTGGTAGTTAAATATGTAGATGTTGCTTTCCTCCCTCCTAGCCAAGACTTCTTTTTTCCATCATTTCACTGGATTTAATTTTTTTCCTACAGAGTGATTTATGAAAAACAACAGCTAGCCAGCAGCAGAAGCAGCAATAGCATGAGCTCCAGGTGTTAGGAAAAACCCCTACATAATTAATTCTCTCTTTGATATATTATCACTTCCCAAAAATATTATGCTTGCATATCCAAAGATCTATCACATCCCAACGCAGTTTTAATCCATGTGTAACATTTTCCTTTGTCTTGGGTGAGACCATATCCCCCAAGAAGTACAGACAGCAGGATTCAAGGATGGATTGTTTTGTGACAACTAATAATATATCAAGTGGTGCTTCGAGACTGACACAGTCTCCTGGTGTTGTTTTAAGGCAGGATCTAGTAAAACAGATGGCATTGGATTTCAAACTCCTTTGTCAACTCAATTCACCAATGAGCTGAATATTGATTTTTCAATTGTTTTTTACAACCTCCAAAAAGTTACAAAAATTCAAATCTAAATTCAACTTTAAGGGGTATTTTAGGCCCCTTGGTAGTACTGCCAGTTTAAACACGTTCATATAACAGACCATATAATTCTGCAAGTTGATTCTCAGTGCCTACAGCAGCACTTGAAGTTCGGATGGTTTTTTGTTGGTTAAACCTTCTTACAAAGAGACCTGAAATTCATAACTGGAGTAAGTTTATTTTTCTTCATGGTGATATACACTTCTCCTAAATAAGTATTCTGGTATTACATATACACGATTTATCACCTGCAAAATGGCAACCCTTCCAGAAATATGGAAGCATTTTAAATAAAATTATCAACTGCCAAAAGTTGGCTGGGGCAGGGAATTTCCTTCTTACTCCAAGTTTGAATACAGAAAGTGATCAAGCAAGGTGGGGTACCTGAGGATAACTTGGCACTGTAGCAAATGATGAGTTGGAAAAAGCTATGCCAAGAGATCCCGGAAGCCTCAGAATGCAAACTTAAATGGTCTCAAAAGCAGAAAGACATACATGGAAAGCTTTTGTAAAGTTGCAGCTTGTTTAAATGCCAGGGGAAAGCACCAGATCTCCTGAAAAGCTGAATTCAAATTGAAAGTCTATATATTTTCTTTCTTCTCGAATCAAAAAAATTCCCAAAATGTGGTACACAAGCTTCTTCAAATGTATGTGCAGAGCAAGAATCTCACTTCACTTCTCCTCTCCAAAGAGAGCAGAGATCAACAAAGAGCCAGGATCTGCTGTCTCAGCATGCAGCTCTGGGAAGTATGTACAACCAAGCCCAGCCTGCATAGGAATAAGGTCTGTGTCCCCATCTTTGCAAAAAGCAGAACAAATACAACTGTCTCTACCACCCACAATCCACACCCCAAGTGTGCCTGGAAACTTCTGTTTCAACCCCAAAAGATCCATATATACTATTCCAAGTGTACACTCCACCACAGTATTGCCATGATGATTTTTTTTTCCATCTCTCCAGTAAAAATGTTTTTAGATATATCAGCATGATCGATCTAAAAGATCTGAAAGCTGAAGAAAAACAGCTTTCTTCCCCTGCTCTTTTTGAAGACACAAAGTTAAAAAAGCATTTCTAGTTTGAACAAAATGCATGAGGCAATGAAGACTAACAGAAGTCCAGTTTCCAAGATGTGTTGTTGAATGCATTTACATAAGCACTGAGAAGCTATATAATTATATCCTTATCACTGGAATAACTGTTTCAAAGAACAGGCAGAACATTCTACTGTACAGATAAAAAGAGAGAGAGAGAGAGAAACACCTTCTTCCTTTAACATAGCTCCATTTTTGAAAGCTGCCAGATATTTCATTTGCTGCTTTCTCTTGAAGAATGATCAAGTTGCAGAGATGCTGCTGGCGGTAGCTCTGAAAGAATGAAAAACATCAACAAACAGCACATCTTCTTTTTTAATCCTAACGCTTTCAAATTGAAGGAATTAAGATTCCATTATTCCCCCTCTGAATCTAAACAAAGATACTTTGAAGCAAGAACCAACTTAGATAACTCGTTTAATATCCCAAGTGCTCTGCATGTAAGAGATTGCTTTCTGCATTCTTGAAGGAAAAAAACCTCTGAAGGACAGGAGCTGGCAGAATAAGGCAACAATATCCCACAGAGTAAAAACAAAGTGTACTCAATACATGTCCACACCGCACCTTCAAGACATCAGTGTACAATACACTTGTCAGCAACCAGGGAGTTTGTGTCTTAGTCCTTCCCTACGTTTTACCCACCCTCATGGAAGATCCGACTGTCTCAATCCCCACTGAGGAAACCCTGCCAGTGACACCCCTCAGAGGGCGTGGCAGAGGCACAGAAACCCTCCTGCAGAGGGGCAAATTTAAAAGGCTTTCATGAAATTTTGCATGGTAACCCAAATCAGTGGCAGTATTCCTTTCCTTTAAAAGATGGTTATTGGGACTTCATTTTCCTTTCTTCACCAGCTGAGAAATATTTCAAAACTAAATGGAAACTGGCAAGTGCAGAAAGCAACCACTCTCCTTCACCCCCCTGTAATACATACAGTTGTTTAAGGACAGCACTATACTATATTGCAATTTTTGACATAATTTGTTTCCTCCTTTTTTATCACAAAAAATTTGGAGACTGGGGAGAAAAGGTGTGTGGTTTTGGCCTGGAAATAAATAAAAACTCTGCCAGAAAGAAATTCACATAAAACCTTCCTAGAATGATGTATAGGTTGCATGTGTCCTAGAGAAGAGGCAGCCACACGCTGAAAACCTGAATACGCTATTTTTCAATGAATAAAGTCTTTTAAAACATAATAATAATATTGAGGGGGAGAAAGGGGGGACAACGGAGGTGGGCAGAGAGGTGGGAAATCAAACTATGGTTAAACACTGCAGTTCTAACCATGATTTCAAAGACAAACTGGGCTGCAATGCATATTTTTAGCTCCTAAGTGAGTGCTCATATGCCATATGTAGCTTTTTACCACAAAGTGTGGCGTCCTAAATATAGGCTCATGCTCCTGTTCACAGCGTAATTGTGGAAATCCTTGCTCCAGTCTGAAGCCACAGGGGAAGCAGCAGCTCTTAGTAATAATGACTCTGAGGTTAGAAATCCGCCCCCAAAAGCCTGGCCAACTTTCTCGAAGACTTGTATTAAGTTAAAACTTAAAGGGTTTTAAGGATCCTTTATTCAGTGCCCAGCTTCTCTTTAATCACAGCTCATTTGCTTCCCTTGCCAATGCTTCCTAAATTCTCCCTCTCTCAAGTCTTTTCTCCTAAGACATCCCTGTGGAGGCTGTCTCTGGTGTTTTTCAGGGGAGGGGTGTGTGAAGGAGACGTGGCAGCTGAAACCGTTCACAGAACCGTAACAGCACCATCATAGAGAGGTCCTTTCTCAGAAAAAAAACATAAGCAGCTTTTAACGCAAGGATTGGGAAAGAATAGATCACTGGGACTGGAACAAGGTGGAGGAGTCTGGCAAATTCAGCCTTTCAGAAGAGGAATGGCTCTATTTGGAACAGAGATACAGCCAGTGGCTTCTCAGTGCCTTTTTTTTTTTTTTTTTTTTTTAAGTAGGCTTAAAATCACCCAGCAGAGAGAGGAAGCAAATAAAAGAACTGGCTTAAAGGTTAGACCACCAACATCAATGAAAGAAAAGATGTCTACTTCTCTATAGTTTCCTTTCAGTTGCCTACATTTTTACATAAAGAGTATAAACAACCTTCATTTAACTGCTTGCTTGCAAAGCAATATTCACCTCTGCAGCTACCCAGAGCTGCTGCAGCGCTGCAGGAAAGCCTTGTGACAGGCTGTGAAGGGGCAGGGCGAGAGAGGAGGAGGAAGAAATGGCAGAGAGGAGCATGGAACCTCCAGATGCGAAATGTTAATGACTATCATGCCTCCCAGGCTTTGCAGCCAGCATGACCTTGAGGCCCTCTGTAGTGCCTCAAACTGCACCTGCGTGGGATTAAGTATCCTGATAGTGAGTGATAGCCCTGCCAGCTCAGGCTGAAACAGCTTTCACCAGATCAAACAGCAGCAGCAGCAGCAGCAGCAGCAGGAGGAGGAGGAGGAAGAGGAAGAAAAAGCAGCAGAAGGAAGAGCAGAGCAGTGGCTTCCCAGCTGGAAAGAATAAGCAATAATATTGATTTAGGTTGTTAAACTTGTGCAAGGCACCACCTGCAAAAATCTGTGCATGAAATTCTTATATGTACGTTTGGATCACTGTTGGTTGCAGCTCCCCCAAGAGCTACAGCCTGACAGACGTGTATCTTAGACTGTAACTCGGAAACATCCTTCATGCAGTTTGTAATTACTTTTTCACCTCCTTCTGAATCAGCAAGTTAATGGTAACTGGCCATTTGAAATTCGGAATGGGCAGAAGAGATCGAGCACTAAGAAAATTTCTAAGGCATCGATCAGGCTGCTTGGTTCAAATTTTGCTAGTCCTAAAAAGAATCTGTAACATAACAGCATTCAAAATGTCCCTGAGCAGTTACCTGAGTTGCATTTGCCATTTTTTTAGTCCTTTGGAAATACAACTCCTGCAACTACACAAGGGGCTACAGCATCAATTGAAGAGTCACTTCGGGTCAGTTGAGGGAGAGCAATTACAGAAAGGGAGCTTTTATTAAAAATGGAAAAAAAAAAAGTATTGCAATAACCCATTTCCAATATATTTCTACTTATACAATCAAATTAATTCTACCTGAAGGCTTTGTTTGAAAACAGCATTTCCAAACTTTCAGGAAAAAACAATGCTCTTGCTAGATGAGAGCGAGAGGCATAGAATGTGAGAAGATCCAACTAATCCTAAAATTCAAGAGGTTGGGGTTTTTTTGGTTCCATTTGCATCCTTTACTAAGAGCAGACTATCACTTCTTAGAATTTCTATTTTCACGTGAAAATATTAGAAATATTGACTGATTTGACCTGCATGGTCATGGAATACTGGCATGCTTAATAAAACAACCTTGAAATGCATTCATAATCTTACAATTCAGCACTCAGTAGAAAAACAGTGTAGTAGTCATACACTGACCTAGATTCAAGAATGGCTGGATGGAAACCTGAACATTTCTACAAATCTACCTTTGATTCCACTCATCTGCATGTATCCATCCTCCCAAATACACTCATCTTCTCTAAGCTTGCAACCATAGCAGGTGAGGCATAAACACTTCTGCCACCTATTTTATTAGCAAATAATTCAGAGGAAAGTCAACTGCTTACACACCAGTGTTAAGAGAAAAAAGCAGAGAGGGAGGGCACATTGGTGTATGCTGAGACAAAATATTGACAGCGTCAGGCAAAGGCCTAGATGTTCTCCAAAACTCAAAAAGTGCAATGATGCCCTAAAAATGTGCCACTATGAAATGGAATTTTTACACACAAATAAGGAAAACTGATCTGTTCATCTGCTGGGTGACATACTGATCGCTTCTGAGTGACATCAGAATGACATCAGTAGCAGCCAATCACAGTGCTCCATAGGTATCTGGTGTTCTTGCACTATTCCATGTTTATGGATAAACACTAGAAGGGTGTTAACCCTAAGCTGTGTTTTCCCTCCCCATCATGTTCTAAATAAAGCATCTGTTTGTATCCAGCATCAAACCTGACCAAAAAAGATGAAAGAAAATAAATTAAAAAATAGCAGTCTTTCAGTGTGTGTCAGTGTGTTCCCTGACAAATCCAGAAACAATATGTGGAAAGCGGGGGAGAGCAGCTGGAGTTACATGTCATCACTTCCTGAAAAACCTGTAGGCAGTCCAGAGCTTCAGCTCAGCTCTTCCTTGGCTGGGCGATGGCAACACATGAGAAAAAAAACAGGTAGGGTCAAACATTAGGTCAAGGCTTTTGTTGTCCCTAAAAAAACAAATGCATTTGTTATTTCCAACTAAGGCATTTTAAACTGTCTGAAGTAGTGTTCCTCTTCCTCCAACACCACGGCCTCCTCTGACATCTTTTTTTGAAGGGGAAAAGCTTTTGTAAGGCACAGCCTGTTTCTCGCTGGCACAGCGCACACTCCCAGGCAGGTGCAGCAAGGACAGTTTGGGCAGAGCACACAAGGCTGTGGCTGCACACACTCCGGTGCCCAGGCTCTCACAGCTGGCCCTGGGGGCACAGCAAAGAGCAGCAACCTGCACATCTGTAATTGCCAGAGTGTCCGTGCTCCCAAGCTGGGTGCTGCTGAAGGCTGGACCCACGGCAGCTTGCTGCTTTGGCAAAGCCATCAGGTAGCACAGGTGACACAGGGGTTTTCCTTCACTGATTGGAAGTGGTGCTCCTTGCAAAAGAAAAATTTGTGACGTTTTTCTTGGTGCCAAACAAAACCAAAACCAACCTTCCACTCTCCTTTCCTGTAAACATGCCCACGAGCTGACCACCTGGAGGCATGTGTGTGTGAAGGTGTGTGCCTCGGCACGCACACACACACTCTGGCCATACACAGGCCTAACAAGAGGCTCCTTTTCCAGTTTTCAAACCTTCACCACAAGAGCAGGGTTTCTGAGGAAGCAGCTGCAGCTGGAAGCAAACACGAGCCTGAGTTCAGGACACTGGCTTTGAGGTGAAGTGGCACCTCTCAGACTGGTGTTCCATTTTCACCAACAGATTTAGCAAATTTACACAGGAAAAAAGGAATGGTCAAAGCTAACTTCAAATGTATTTCATACAGGTACTTCAAAACATACTGTTGTTTCTCCATTCATGCAAAATCCATGTATAAGCATTCTGATTATGTTATGCACCACCGTATAATTAACATGGCTCAAAGGAGCAGAGGGTGCCATATAAATATAAAGCTAATGAGCTGACTTAAAAGGCAGAACACATAATGCAAAAAAACACAGTTTTTATTGGCCAGTACTTTATTCCTGTGCCACTTAATCAAACCCAGCTCGTTTTACTCGTACTATATTGCTCAGAGCAAAAGCCGAGTGAGCTGGCTCTGCCACTTAACTCCTTTTTCTTCAGCTATGCCTATTCCCTGGCTATGATAATACATATATTCATTACATGTAAATAGCACTGCATTATAACCAAATACAACTGAACTGCATCATGTTATGATTAAAATATACATTAGTGCCAAAGATGTAATTGCCTTCTTTCCTCCAGGACATTCTCTCTTAGTCCACGAGCCCACATTACAGCCCATCAAGATAGCTTTATTGCTGCAGGAAGGGAAATTCCAGTCTCCTACCAGGCTCTCTCTTTATATCCTTTGTGGGAATGGTTCATGGATAAAGGTACAGGAACGGTATCTGTGTCCACAGCTCAGAGAGCCACTCAGCACCACACACAGCGTATTACAGAGTATATAGAGATGCTTTAAAAAAAAAAAAAAAAAACTAGAGGGGGGAAAAAAGAAAATTGCATATCAGGTGGTAGGGCCTAGAGTTATAGCCTAAACCCCATGAGGGAGATTTTAGATAACATGGAAATTTGCTGCAAGAAGGGAATTAGTTTCTAACAGCACACAGAAATACCTTAAAAGCCTGCTTTCCAACCCTCTGCTGCCAAAGGATACAGCTACTTTCTCAGAAGTTGCCAGCTCATCCTCAGGAAGATGCGCTGCCAACAAGGTCCACCCATACGTTTGGGGAGCTAAACCTGAACAATTTAGGTGATTTATAATATCAGTTGGAGAAAGTTATCCAGAGTTACTGTTTTCACCACACCCACATATAAATAATAAAATAATTTCTTTATTCTTGTTCTCTNGAGTTACTGTTTTCACCACACCCAGAGCATTTCTTTATTCTTGTTCTCCAAAATATCCAAAATTTTAAAACCTAACTATGAAAATGCAAACACTGGTTTACTTAACAATAGCACAGTAACTATCTGTGTCTTTTTAAAAGGAAAAAAAAAAACATTTTCGGTGATCAGAACTGTCTTTAGTACGCACTTACAGCTAAAAAAAAATGAAAGGCCAATGTCTTTTACCCCAATGTTTTATAATTCTTCATATTTTATACTACCTTATAAATGTTGATACATAAAATTTCACAACATTCTTCACATAGAATCTATCATTATGTCCTGACTGCAACAATGTCCGAGTTCAAAGCTTTCTTATAAAGTCATCTACAAACACAGCTATCTGAAAACCAATAGCAAGAACATTGTACTTTTAACTCTTAGAGGGGAAGAGAAAGGGATGACCTTAAAACAAGGAAAAAGACAAACACACCTTTCCCTGCCTTACTGATCAGAACAGCTTCCACCAAAAGGCCACAGTCCTGCATTCATCTCTCTAACTTTTCTTCTAGAAATGTTGAAGCATTCACCAATCACAAATATATTTGTGAATTAGGTACATAAATTAAATAAATTTAGGCTAGAACATTTGGAGTACTATTTTCTAATGATGAAATGAACTTCAGTAGCTAAAGGGCAAGACTTCTGGCTAATACAGTCATTACAGACCTTTGATAAGACAACCCCTGACAAATAGAGCATAGTTTCCCTGACGTCTGGGGAGGGGAATATTTTGTTTCTGTTTTTTCTGGGGTTTTTGTTTGTTTGTTTGGGGTTTTGTTTTGGTTTTTTTGTTTGTTTGTGGTTTTTGGTGGTGGTGCTGGTGGGGTTTTTTGTTGTTGTTTGTTCTCTGTGTGTTTGTTTTGTTTGGCTTTTTTTTGTTTGGTGGGCTTTGTTTCTTTTTTTGGGGAGGGGGAGTCTTAAGGTTGGTTTATTTGCTTCGAGATTTCTTTGAGAGAGTACATGTACCATAGTCCTCATAACCTGCAGAAATCTGCAAAATATTAAAACAGTGATGTAGTTTATGCACTCAAACTTCTCTGTAAAACCCACTAGTATTCACGTTTCATAGTATTTAGTCCAACAGAAAATCCGTACTTAATGTAGATGGAGCAGGGTTTCACAGAAAGGCTTTTCATTCTTCAGATGACCAGAAAACTTTTGCAATGCGCTAAATATAGACACTGTAGACCAGTGACCTGGGCAGAATAATTAAAGGACTGAAACTTCAGGAAGGGCTCAAATTTAAGTAAGGAAATATGTAACAGCTGTACTTCAACTGCACAATAACAATTTTTTTCAATGACAAAGACCCTTTTTGTGCATTTTGCCATTTCCTGAACAAGCCTTCAGAAGAGACAGGAAGCCTGGCCGTGAGGCTGCACAGTTGCTCTGACACTGGAAAGAACAAAGAATCGCGGTCATTATTATTTTAAGTTATACTACCAGAGCAGAATCTCAGTTCTTTTATTTCTAATGATTTGAACCAGCCTCTATAAACTCTTATTGAAAACGCCTCTGATTTAAATCACGTGATAAAGTAAGATTCTGCTGGCAAACCTGCTTTCTCCTGCTCTCACATGCACATATCCCCCAAAGAGGCCAATGCAGCTCTTCAAACACTTGCTGTGTTGGAGGAGAAAGAAGGGCAAGACCTGGGTTATATTGTAGACATCTACTCTAAAACAGAAAAAAAATATGAAGTAGGAAGGAAATTTCTGTTCGCACAAAAATGTGTCTCAGTTCGTATCAAAAAGCATTAGCAAATCTCATCCTTTTACCTAATCATTTTCTAGTATTAGCTAGGCCAATCTGAGGGTGTGTGTCACAGTATTGGCATCCAGAGACAGGAGATGAAAAAAAAAAAAGGCAATTTATCCAGCTGTTTATCCATAACTGGTCCCCGAAGGACAGCTACTGAACAAGTGTTGGCAAGCCCCTCTGGAGCCGCGCCAGCCGCCCAAACCTCTCCAGGCCAGCACCAGCTGAGCAGCACAGGCGCGCTCCGAGGCTGCCCTGCCAGAGAGCAGCGACACACACGCACTCCTCGTGTGGCTCCTCTGCAGGCCCACTGCAAACAGCCGCACGAGCACCCAAAAACCAGCAGCCTTGTGTGGGCAGACACTCCAGAGGAGGAGGGAAGCCTCCGAGCCTCCCCTCTGGCCTCAGACACACAGGAGCAGATGCAATGAAGCTCCCCGTGCGTCCCCCGCTGCCCGGGTGACTCACCAGCCATCCCACTGGCCCTGCCTGCGGCCTGGAATAAGCGCCTCGGTGGCTGGCCCTGCAGGCTTTGTGTGACTGGCATTCACACGGCTGCCTTCTCAGAGAGCAAGCACTAGATTTTCACCCTATGAACCCCCTTCCACCAGAAAACAAAAGCTACCAAAAGGTCAAGTGACAAACCATTGACAAAATCACTTCTGACACAGTTCATTCTCATAAGCCAGTCATCTTCAGACTCAAAATACAAATTTCCTGTTGTACGATAGTTACTATAATTCAGTGTTGAAGAAACACTGGCAATTCTGCTGGTCAGTTTTCCTTCCTATACCCATTGAAATCACTTTTTTTATATGTAATCAACTTTAAATGGGTTGGGTGTCAAATATTTGACCCTCTAAACTTCCAAGATGGAGCAACATGCGGTACATCTTTAAAGGCAAATTACTATAATCGAAGCACTTGCTTTTGTCACTAAACACTTTTTTTTTCCCCTTAAATCTTTTTCCTTCCCAACACTATTGCTGTTTGCATTTTTCACTTCAAAAGTGGCATCAGAGCTGGCAAGATATGCAAGAAAAGCCCCACAGATAGAAGCTTACGCAAGAACAGATGCATGTTTAACTCCCAAACATAGCAGCAGGGTGAATCCTGCTATTTTACTTTTAGGAGGAGGAAAGGATCTTCCCATTAAGGCCTCCTTGCAAAGACAACAAGAAAAGGTGCCAAATAATACCAAGTGTTCTGGCATCAGTCTGTGAGGATAGATACTTGCCCACAGGCAATTCCATGCAAGAAATTTGCCCCACATCAGGTAGTTGCTGTGTGACCTAAATTACCTCATTAAGAACAGGATCCTGCTTGTCTCAGCTTCATCTGCCCAGAAATGAGGCATCTCCCCCGCAATGACAGACGAGCAAGGCAGCCTGTCTGGTGCAGGTCACCAGCTGAAAACATCTCTTCAGGGAGACCAGAGATCCCCTGCCTGCAGCTCCACCAGGGACACTCCATCCTTCTTTGTCCAGCTGAAGCAGGTTTGAAGCATTCAGAATACTGCACCCAAGAGCCTGATCTATTCAGAACAATGTTCTTTCCGTTTTCTTGAGTGATATGATGATGCACATTCAGTTGGCTTAATGTATAAAATTTTTATTTTGTAGTCATAGAGCTGTGAAATAAATAACTACTGAAATGCATTCCAAGAGACACCATGACAGCGTTATCAAGGAGGTGTTTTGTTTTCTTAATTTTTTTTATTAGTTCATTCCATCTCCCACTCCAGAATACCTGATGTATACATCCACAATGAAGGCTGAATCATAAGTAAATAAAGTATTTTTTTGGTTTCAATAGTGTTGCCTGTCTAATCATTAGACTAATGGTTTTTATCACATTCCTTTGGGCTGAAAGTTACTTTCGAGGGGGGGAGGCAGAGTTTGCCCCAGGCTTAGTCCTTGTATGCCAAGTTTCAGTCAGCAATGAATTTTAATGCCAAAATCGTAAACCCTTGAAAGCCAAAATTTATAATGGAAATGCTGACACAGTAACAGCTATAGCTAACAGCACAGGTGACACCACTCTAATATATTGATTCTTTGCAGTTAAACTATTCCCAGGGGCTTGAGATTTTGTGCATTTAGAAGTCCGACAAAAAAGATTTCGGTAATGGTATTCAGGCAGGTTTGAAGTCAAAGTCTCTACATATGCACAGCCCACTTTCTCAAGAACCTGAAGTACCTGATCAGTAGGACATGCCCCAGGTTTGGGTGTTGTTTTGGGTTTGTTTTTTTTCAGCAGGTTGACTATTTTGGAAAAGTGCAGTGAAGAGGAAAACCTAACCAAGGCATATGAACAGAGGACAGAAAGAACAACGAATATACTGCTTGAGGACTGTAAGAAATAGCAGGTGAGGAGAAACAAGGAGAAAAAAATGGATTTTGAAACAGCTACAAATTGTAATTCTGAGCAGGAATGAAGTGGAAAAGAAAATCCATGTTAATGAAGGAATAGGCAAAAGTGCACAGGGGAACAAGAGCACTCCTGGGAGACAGCAGAGCAAGCAGACAGAACCACAGAACTGGAACAGAGAAGGGGGAAAAAGTATTTTTAACATAAACCTAACAAAATCATTGCTTAGATAAAAGGAAGAGGACAGGCAGCATAAAGAGCAAATAATCAGACTCATAAAAGCCTACTTTGGTTTTGCTGGGCTGGTTTTTTGGCTTTTTTTTGTTGGTTGGTTGGGCTTTTTCTGTATCTTCCTTCATACATTCAAATTGTACTCCATTTCTCTGGCAGAAGTCCAAAAATTCTGTCAATGCCAGGAAAGAGGTGACCAAGACATTTTGCACTTTCAGCTGAAGTCAAACAGCTGCTTGTTTGGGGGTAAATCCTGACATTAATAAAGGACTTTTTTGATCTACCTGTCTCAACTGCAAGAAAATATTGCTTGTATTTCAGATTCTGTGTTAATAAATGTCACTGCCATCCAAAACGACCATATAAATGATGCTAGGGTGCTTTCAAAGCAAGATGGAGAGATTCACAAATAATCAAAACACTCTGCAGGAGTCATTTCTGAACATATGCTCACAAAAAATACAGCACATGAAACTGAAGCTCCAGATGCTTACAGGTAAGCATAGTATTTTATGCAGCACAGGAAGAGGGATTTTTTTGTTTTGTTTTTAATAAACAGCATATGAACAAAAGAACAATATATACACTGGAATTAGAAAAGGGAAAAAAAAACCAGCATGATGTGGAAAAATCCAGACCAGAGACATGGCTGGAAAGGCCAGCACAGAGCAAGCTCCTTCTGCAGTATTATAAGGCTTTGAAAACTTCAAGAAGCCAAAAGTGGATCGCGAGGTTCCTCTTGATGCTCCACATTCACAGCTATTTTTATACATCACCCAGAATTATGGAAGCACTATACTTCAAGAAGAAGCCATTTCTCTTTCCATAGGTTAAGATAATGAGGCATTATTTTAAGAAATGGAGAAAATCCCCTTCCCTCCCCTCCTCCCTAACCACTGCATTTTATTTGAGGACATGTTATTCTGAAGTTAATAGCTCTGACAGTCCGCCAGGCCAAACAGTCACAAGCAGCCGTAATTCTTGAGCAGCTCTGAAGCTCAGTCTTAAATACCACTGGAGTCCTGTGCGCTGAGCTCTCCCTCCTAGTCAGGCTTATCCCGTGCTCTCACCACTGTTACCCTTCTGCTTAAGAGCAAAGGGCTGCAGGGTAGAGGGTCAGGCTGTATGTAAGGCCTGAATTAAGTTTGCAGTCAATATTGTGGAATGGAATATTCTATTTCCTCTTAAAAACCCAAAACACTGGTGAATCTCGAGTGCACTGGGCATACTACATGACAGGAAAGCGATCTTACTTAACCACTGGGGGGAAAAATGGCATGCAGGTTTCTGCTGGTGTGCTACTGTAACATTTGGCACAATCTCATTGGAAGGATTGTGTCATGCTGACAGATTAATGAGCTCTAAGAGAAATGAACAGGTAAATACAGAATAAGCAAGCGACCTGCACTGACAGAGTTACTGCAAGTAAAGGCTCTCTGTCTCGCCTGTATTTGTCTGTGCTCAGCAGACTCAACAGATGAGAAAACATAAATGGAACAAAGCCAGAATTTTACAGAGATGATAATTTTATAAAAATTATGCTTCACAACACCAATTACATATGAAACACAGGTTTCATATATACTGAGAGAGAAGGAAAGAAATTCCCAAAACACAAGAAAAAACCAAAACTGACCAAATGAATAAGGGAAAGATAAATCCTCTTTTTCCCTTCTTTTGACAGTAACTTTTTAACCCAATAGTACTTTATATTACTTCAGGTTACTGATTTAATCTATCGAATTACTGTAACATAGACTCTCTTTTCTGTAAGAAAATAAAAATAAAATTAGTTTAATGTTCTCCTGTAAGTTTAAAAAATAAGTTGCTTTCTAACACTTTTCCTATGCAAATAAAAAGCACAAAATTAAACAGAGTAAGTAGGAAATACTGGTACCAATGTGTATGCCTTGGGATGCCTTGTGTTTATGACCTATTCCTGAATTGTGTTCTTTGACCAAAAATAACCTCTTCTAAAGCCAAATAAGGAAATCTATAGTTCACAAAACTTTATAAAGTAGTTAAAACCAGGAGAATGATCTGAACTGCTTCTGACTACACCAGAAAACTGGAACAATCAATCTCAAGACTATTGAGAGACGAGAAAAAAAAGGAAAATCTTGAAGTATTTCAGAAAGAATGAGAAAGAAAATTTCAATTCCCATGTCCAACTATTCAAAGACAACAAACCCCAAAAACATAAATCTCATAGTCAGCTCAAAAAATGTGAAAAGCATGGATTACTTCTTATTTCAGTCAAACCTGTTTGCTTAGCCCTCAAATCAATATTTTATAAGGCATTTTGGAAAAAATAATTAAAATAGAACAAAAAAAAATTATAGTCCTGAAGTGTTGGCGCTTCCATGGTTTTCCAAACATGCTGTGCAGCTGGGATTTGTTTGTGTTCTCTTCTCTCAGGACGGCTAACAAGTTTCAGAATATTGGATTCCTGTGACGAACTGCTGGATGCCACCACAACTGAAGCCAGGCAGCACCAATGCAGGAGACCACCGTGCTCATTCCCTTGGCACTGTCCATCCCTGCTCCCCGCAGCTGCCCACCCCACCCAGCAGGAGCCTGGGTTAGCCTCAACAGAATGCTGCTCCCAACTTAAAAACACCACTTTTGGGGTTCCTGCACTGAGCCGGGAGCAAATGAAATGAAGGAGAAGTTTCACAGGGATATTTTCCAGCTGAAAAGGTGGTCTCCCCAGGGGGAGGGAAGGGCAAAGAACATCAGAATGTTACCATTTTGGTCACCTGAGTTTAGCTCTGCTCTGATCCTGAGCTGACAGGAGACACGCAGCGAAGGCAGAGCTTATTGTAATGATAACAGCATGCAGAAGGTAACAGCAATTATGCCATCCACAAGCTTAACTAATTATTTATCCAACACGATCAATGCAGGAAGACAGAAGTTAGAGATTACCACCAGTGAACATTGCTGCACACCATCAGCATCTTCCTGCAATTTTAAGGATATTTGGATCCAGAAGTTCAATTGTTTAGGTTTAAATGATATGAACTTTAAAACCACGGAGTCTAACCATTAGCCAGGGACTGCCAAGTCCACCTCTAAACCATGTCCCTAAGTGCCACATCTACACATCTTTTAAATATCTCCATGGAGGTATTTCTGGTAAGCAAGTTTTGTGAGGAAGAAGCTCCTTCACATCCTGCAATCCTCAGTTTTTTACCTCCTCTAGAAACAGAGGTACCTGACACTGGAGATCAAGCCTGTCACCTCTGCATTTGGTGGTATTAAACACAAAGGAAATGAGGTAAGTTCAAAGACTGAATTAAAGCAAAAGCAATGGACAGTGAAGCAGTGCTGGCTTACATAAAGCAGCCTTCCATTTCTGCAGAGCTGCAGATAAGCATCTCTAAAATAATGAACTAAGCAAAATAACAACATACCACCACAGCCACAAGAGCCCTAAAATAGGAGCCTCAGCAGTAATTGTAACTAGACACTGGTTATTTCTTGGATTATGCAGTCAGAATATTTCTATTTCAGATTTCTTTCTGTTTATAGTCTATGCCCTAAGAGATCACTAACATCACCACGCTATTCTCTGTTTAGGTAGCAGCAGCAATTTCTTTCTCACTAACAGAATATACTGATAATTGAGAAATGAAAAATTCAGGCAAGATTGCCTCAGCAGCTCTTGGGTGCTTGGCAACTATTCTAACACACTCTTCCCTAATACCATGACTATGATAAGAGATTGTGATTCTTAAATAAACACACAGAACATTCAACATAAGTATAAACATAAGACACAGCTGATAATCATTGTGAAGTTACTTGCTTTTGCTCAAAAATCTTGGGAGTGGTGTTGTTGTGCTATGTGTACAGCAGGTGACAATGCAACAATCGGCAAAGCAAGGTAACGGCAAAACATCTTAAAGAAACCTTTGAGCCTCAGCATCTTTGAGTTGCATTTAATAGTAAATACTCCAATATTTCAACAGATTATCCCAAAATATTCACCATACTTTCAATGGCAGATCACCCTTTCAAGGCTTCAGGGGAAGGAGGGAGAAGAAAGAGGAGTACTTATGATTTTTTTTTTTTAATTCTGTGATGCCATTTTAAGTTCTAAGGCTATTAAAAGGCAAGGTTGCAGGAGATTCACAGTGTATGCTATTACAGAAAAAAAGTTTAGCAGATCACCCAGTGACATGATATATTTGGCAACTGAAAATTCAGGATCCTATGGCCTAAAGAAATGAGGAGGAATCGCCTCCCTCCTCCCCATGTAATCAGGGGTATTCCCTGCATACCAGACAGCCAAGGCTTGGGGCATTTGCAAACAGCATTTACAAGTTTATTGGCAGAAGTCAAAACCTCTAGCTAGTAGATTATCTCTTTCTGTGTCTCCTATTACTTTAAAATTTCTGGTCTCTTCCTTTTTTATGGGGACACTGACTGCAGAATGTTCATCTGGGAAGAGTGTGAGTTTGTTTTCTTGGGAGGGTCTTTAATGGTATTTGATGATTCCTTTGAGTCTTTGTTGCCCTCTCTGGGCAACAATTTTTTTCTAGTTAGTTTCAAAAATGACATGGATTTTGTTTGTTGGTTTTTGGAGAGAACTGGCTTTAAATTGATTGTGTAGGTATATTCTCTTCTCTAATCTGTGCCTTGTTGAGGGTCCAGCTCAGTATTATTAGTAGTATTACAGTGGTATTACTGTAGTATTACAGTGGTTTTCAGTTTCCAGGAGCTGCACTAAGGCAGTCTATTAAGAACATAGACATTGGAGTAAGAAAAGGCAGGTGGGTTTTGCTATTAGACCGAGGAACTAGTTTTAAGCCAAAGGTGTGCTTGAGCCAGAGTGTTATTACAGTGTTTTCTACTGTCACTGTCTATCTTTAATAAATAGCATCTCCCCAAGTAGTACAGACTTCCAGATTTCCAAATCTCCAACGTGAACTCACGATTCCCAAGACACAAAAGAAAAATGGAAGCACGCATCCAGCACTTCCTTGGTTTCACAATTAAACAAACTACGGAAAGTTAATCAGCGATCTCTATTTTGGCCAAGCGTCTCCAGCAAACAAGGCATAGAACCACCAGCAAACCCAATGAATCTTCTCTATTTCGCAGAGCAGAGTCTCCTCTTGGCATTGTGAACCACAAGAGAGGTTTGCTGTCCCACACAGGTAACTCCCCCACAAGAGTGAAAAAGTTTTGGCAACTGTGGAAGACAGTATCTAGTGGTACATGACTACATTTTGAGATGGTTTTAAAGACACAGCAGAACAATGCCTGCTTTCATGGTGATGCTACCTACAGCTGATAAAATCTTAAGAAGGTGGAAGTCAACAAAATTCATTTTTGTCTCTTTGTTCCTACTCTAACAAGTACATCATGGGATAAAAGATGCATTGAGAGACAGCACTACCACATACTCAGGGAGTTTAGCAGAAGTCTCTTGGTATTTTGGGAGATTTTCTTACATACTTAAACACCTAGCATGGTAATCATATGAAGTAATTAAATTACAGACTCAGCTCTCCCGAGCCTGTTATTTGTGGAGAAGAGTTCTTAAAAGAAAGATTTCTAGTAGCATGTCACTGACAGGGCAAAAGTTTTTCAGAAGGCATATAAAATGTAATACTTTTACCATGCCCACACATAAAATGGACCAATCCCTGTGGGGTTATGCCAGCCATTCCTCTGACAAAACTCAATACCCTGCTATAACCATATAGCCTCAGATCCTGGTCACAGCAAGATAAGTTGTTTAGGAAGAGCTGATTATCCTTGTGTGTAGGAGAAAATACAATCTTCATTAGAAGAGAGGTCAGAGATTGTCACCACTCATCGGCATGCTACATCTCTGCATTAAACTATATTAAAATATGATGGGCACTGCCTATGATATCATTCCCTAACCTTGTATATTGTCACTGCCATCTGTTTCTGGGTTTGAGAGGATTTTTTTTTTTTTATTATTTTTCCAGTTTTCAATTTCAGTGTAACAACTTTCACAGACAATTCAATTAAACTGCTATTTTAAGTAAGATTGCACGAGAAAATATTATGTTACTCTCCCAAAATCAAGTTACAGTTCACGAACTTCAGTCTCCTCCTCCTATCAATGACTGAATAAGGCAGTTTTTCTGGCCTCATTTTCCACACTTATGTAACTAAGCTATTTAGGACCCATGATCCTGGTACTCACATAAACAGGTTCTCATTCGTGTTTCTCTTATTCACATATGCACAGAATCACAGAACATGCTGAGTTGGAAGGGACCCACAAGGATCATCAAGTCCAACTCCTGGCCCTGCACAGCACCATCCCAACAGTCATACCAGGTGCTTAAGAGTGCTGCCCAAACACTTCTTGAACTCTGTCAGGCTTGGTGCTGTGACCACTTCCCTGAGGAGCCTGTTCCAGTGGCCAACCACCCTCTGGGTGAACTTCAACAAGGGAAAGTGATGGATTCTGATGAGATGCTGGAAAGCAGTGCCACAGAGAGGGCCCTGGGGGCAGGGTGAAGCTGAGTCAGCAGTGCCCTGGCAGCCAGGAGGGCCAGCCATGTCCTGGGGGGCATCAGGGACAGCATCACCTGGGCTGGGAGAGGATTGTCCCGCTCTGCTCTGCACTGGGGCAGCCTCACCTCGAGTGCTGGGGGCAGTTTTGGGTGCCACAGCATAAGAAAGACATTAAACTGTTAAAGAGTGTCCAAAGGAGCGCCATGAGGATGGTGAAGGGCCTTGAGGGGAAGCCATGTGAGGAGCAGCTGAGGTCACTTGGGCTGTTCAGCCTGGAGGAGACCGAGGGGAGACCTCACTGCAGTCTGTGACTTCCTCATGAGGGGAAAAGGAGGGGCAGACACTGATCTCTTCTCTGTGGTGACCAGTGACAGGATCCAAGGGAATGGCCTGAAGTTGTGTCAGAGCTGATTTAGGTTAGATATTAGACAAAAAAGTGGTGTATGTGATCACATGTAGCCTAAGAACTGAGGCTCACCGAGTTTGATGTTTGGTTGCCTTCTCTCTGCCTGTTTGAGAGGGAGGATAACAGATGACATTTTTTTCCTGCTTCTCTTGCTCACCTCACTATTTGTTTCACAATTCATTCAGTATAATGGCCAGTTGTGTCTGAAATTCATTCAGATAATCCTCCCAAATCCTTTGGATCTAGACGGTTTGAACCTCCTAATTTACATGGCAGTTTTAATTCTTTTTTTTTTTTTTCTTTTTTTTTTTAATGGCACTCTTAAAATCCTTTCCATGAGCAGCCAGGTTTGTATAACTGCCAGTCTCTCCCTTTCCTGGAACCTGCACTCTCTCATCAGAAGCATTTTGAACTCACTCCTTACTGGCACATGACACCCACAGCCATTGAACAGCACAGGATACGTGAACTAACTATTCACACACACACACACAAGGTCCCTTTCTCATTTGGAACAGGATAATTAGTGAAAAAACTTTGATTATCTCAAGCATGCAACTTTTCTCATTTATAAGCAATGAGCTCTGAAATAATTTAAGAAGTACTACTCCCCATGCCTACTGTGCTCACTTTAGAAAAAATACCATGGACATGATATTATATTTTGATGATTTTAAATATCTGCACTATGAACAGCTTACTGTATAATAATGCAGTGACATTAAAACCAAAAGAGTGGTGAGTTTTTTTGTTAAATGACACCTCAGCAGCAGCTGCCCATGCACAGAGAACATGTGGCTCTGGACAGCAGGCCCTGTGACAGACTAACCAAACATCTCGAAAGGGAAGCTTTCAGTTATCACAGCCCAAGTACATCATTCCTACTGGAAAGATATTGCAATCTGCAGATTAACCATGAATTAAATTTATATTAAAAAATAATATCCTGCATTTTATGTGCTAAATTAAAACAGATGTAATTAAAGCCTTTGAAAGTAATTTTGGCTGGTGCTTCATTTATATCTACAGCTAAAACAGACACTTTCTCCTGCATTTCTGCCAAATTTGACTAATTTTTCTGCTCTGTGTTTTAATTACTGTATATGCTTTCCTGTTGCAGTTAGAAATATCCATTACACACTTGAACAGCCAATGCTACGAGAAGGCGTGTGCTTTTTTTAAGCCTAGTGGTATTTCAAATCGTTCTGTGATCATGGCAAAGCTCACAGATGCTCCTGCTGCACACTGCTACAGACGGTCTGTACACAGACACACCCCAGCCCGACCCACAGCTGACCTTGGCTGCAGCAGCACAGCACACCCAGAGCACCCTTTCAGATGTAAGAGAAGCTGCTCAGCACCGTGCTCCACGTCAGGCTGAAACACCACTGCACTTCTCCTGCCATGGCACCTACGTTAAAGCCAACTTCAACAAACATTTTCTTCTCAAAGAAGACTGATTTGTTTGGAGTTAAGATTCCTTGCACCCCCATCCCTCCTGTGCAAACACACAAAAGGCATTCCAGCCAAGAACTCAGTTCCTACAGCATAGTCCTGTACCAGCATCCCCAGGGAATCCCAGCCTCCTAATGCATGGGTTGAATTTCAGGGTCTTAATAAAAGCTATTCCTTAAGTTCAAGAGTCTATGTCAGACAACAAGTTTTGGAGATCATCCCTTCTAATGTAAGTTCAAGGTTTTAGTTCACTTGCAAAGTTAAACAGGAGGAATTTCAAGTGCAAAAAACTTGTAAACTGCTGCAATCCATTCCTTGTTTTGCTTGGCTTAACTGCTGAGTTACCTCCCCAGGCAGCCAGCTACAAGCTGTTAGTGGAATTGGAGTTTTAGATAATTTGGTGAGATCTTCCTGCAAAAACAGCCTTGTTCTCCTCCTTGGCTTTGTAGACCAAACCACATGATGAAGTCACTTCTAAATGTGTGTACCACATACTATAGGTATGTGTGTACTTACAGGTTGTCTATGGTTAACACTGACAGATTAGTGAGTAAGTTCCCCCTGAATTAAACCAAGGATGTCTACACCAAATGCTTCAATGAGTCTATATGTCAAGAAACTGGGAACAGCTGCAAGCAGGAGAAGGCAATCACAGCTGTCTTAAAGTGAATTATGTGGAAGGATTTGCAGATTAAAAAAATGAAGTGGATTTAGAATAGCAATTTCTGAAGGTCTGAAATATTTTAAGTAAGAATAAAATGAATACTTTTTAGAAAGTTATGAGTCAGACTCTCCACTCAGTTGTATAAGCAAAAAATTTAACTCATCACAGAGACATCAACAGAACTGTTTTTTACACCTCTGTGGATTTGAAAAATTAGAACTTGGCCAAAATTTTTTTTTCTAAGAGGAAATATGCCTTTGCTTGTTGACTGGTAAAAACAAGACAAGCGATATATGTGAAATGTTCATGTCCATTCTACCAATATTTACATTATAAATATTCTCTTCATTTCAGTAAAATTCAAAACAATTATATGTGATAATGTAAATTATTTCCTTAATGTAGAGAATATGCAAAGGACCTAATGGAATCTACTTTTTGTCCTATGAAAGTGTCCAGATTCAGGTTGTATGGGGTTTTCTACAATCTGATCCAGTGAAAGATGATGTTGCCCATGGCAGGCAAGCTGGACTAAATGGTATCTTTATATGTCCCTTGTAAAATCAAACCATTCTGTGATTCCATGAACAAACAGAAGAATGCATCACTGTTCTCAGAGCAGATGTTTCAAAATTACAGTGCTCCTTATGAACAGTGTCCACTACAAAAAAAGACAACATTTTATACCATGTTAGGGGGATTTTTCAGTAAGAACCTCTAAACAGGGAAATAAGAGAGTGAACCAAAATATGAAAGGTACTCAAAGCAAGTCTGACATTATCAGACATTTTCCTAATGAACAAATCACACGCACGTTTGACCCACACTAAGCTTTACCATGAAAATCTCTACACTCCTGCTGTCTAGATCCTGGCCTGGAGCACAAAACCAAGCAAGTACCCAGCCCTGTGCCAGGAGACCTGCACTGCAGGAAGGGCTCATGCACCCAAGTCCTGGAACTAGTTTCAGATAAGGACCTGGAGCATGGCCTTTTTCTTTATGGTGGCAGTGTTTATCTGCACTGAAATTCAGTGTTTACCATTACAAAGCAGTGGAGCTGGGTAGTGGTCCCCTTTGAACAAACAAAAGCTTGCATGCTACCTTTTGTACACCTTTTTCCAAAGCTTCACAAAATTCTAGGCTGCCAAAGCAGCAAAATCTCATTTATTGCTTATTTTCAGACTCTTCTTCAGGAAGTACAGCATGTAAATCAAAACCTCTCTGCTTTGCCTGCCATTTGTGGATTTTTAATACATCTTGGGGTAGTAAATACTCAACTATTGCTTATGATAAAGGCTCTGTTTTGAAACATAGAATGCTTAAAACTTGCAATACAGTCCCCAAAGAAAATAAGATGAAAGTGTTAAACTAGTATGCATTTGGAAAGCTCTGAGTAGTCAGCACTTTCCATCTGTGATGCATATTCCTATTTTTATTGTATTCATCCCATAGAAGAAACACCCACCTTCACTGCATTTCTTTCCCCAAGCTTATCAGTGCACACCCTTGACCAAAGTACAAAAAGACACCATTCACCAACACTCTGCAGGTGAAAAACTATTCCTCTGTATAAATTATACATCTTGGGAGCTCAACATTTCTTTCATGCTGAAAACCTATTCAAGCCTTCCCACATCTGTGGGCTAAGTGGTTTGCTCCAGCCAGGGGGGCCGACAATTGCTGATATTTCAAGAAACCTAATCTCTTAATGTTTGGGATCAGACGAAGGGTATGGCCATAAAAGAGACAGCTTGAAACAGGCCTAATCTCCGGCATATCTGAACCTACAGATGGCAGAGACTCTGAGCTGCCACCAACATAGACTGGACTGACTGGAGCCTGCCTGCCCAAGGGTGGTCCAAGCAGAGCGATTCAATCGCACACGGAAATCTCTCACGGTGATATCTCTGTCCTGGGCAAGCAAAGAAAGGATTGGTGCTGGCTTGAATGGAGCATGCACCACTTCCATCAGACAGCAGCAACGCTAGACTGCTGACCAGACAGTATTCCTGCTCAGTCCTGCTCTCACCGTGCCTAAATTCCTACTTCTTCGTTTCCAGACTGCCAGTTTCCTTAGGTCTGCCACCTCACTGCTGACTCTGGGCCTGAAGGTTTCCTGTCGGGACAACCCCGTGCTGCCCTTCCCAGTTTACAGCTACAGACACATTGTTACTTTTTACAGAGACACTGAACATTTTCCCAGGCAAATGCAGCGCTCATCAGAGCTGCGACACACAGCACAGGCTCAGCTTTTCCATTCAGCCTAGTCCATACCACGATACATAAGGATACACACCCTTGTCTCTCCTCCAATACACCAATAACCACTGCACTCTTTCATTCCTCGTAAAACATGAGCATTTCCACCTCAGCTTAGCTTGTCCCTGCTCTGTGCTAATTGTAAACATTCTAAAACAAGTTTAAACTTTCAAGTTGAATTTTCAGTTGACTGGAAACTAAACCCATGAGTCAGCACATGCACCCAAAGACCAAAACCAATGATATACGGTGTGCAACACAGCCCTTCTGCAGAGGCCCCTGAAATAAGAAAAGAGACCGCCCTGGCTGTTTGCAGAGCAGCAGTGTAACCAGAATTAATAATTTCCATGAGGGCCGATCTGAGGAGCTCAGAGCCCAAGAGAAGGCCATCCTCTCTGGAACACAACACATCTGCAGAGCAGGATGTTTTCCAAGCTAAGAGCTGATGTGTTTTTCTGGTGAGGAAGCAGGAGGCGTAAGGATTATGGTTACTTTCGAGGGCCCTGGGAAGGTGGGGGAGGGAGGTCAGGCACATGGGGCACATTCACACAATTATCCAGGCACAAAAAAAAAAAAAAAAGAAAAGCTATTCTGATCCCTCCTTCAGCAGAACAGCAGCAGTGCTCAGCAGGTCGTGAATTTACTGCGTGGGAGTTGTTTCAGCTCTCTCAGGGAGCTTTTTCTGCCTATACTGCATATACTGGGTTATGTGCCTGGTGTGTCTTTCATTAACTTATAGAGCCCGAATACAAGAGAAGGCATATGGGAGCTGGGGAAGTGACAAAGCAAAGCTGATTTCCAGACTGGCATTTCAAGAGTTAAACTGAATTTTTCAAAAGTACTCATCACCATAGACTATTTAAAAATAAATTAGCTGAAAGGAAAAAAAAAGTGAGTTAAGGCTATCACTCCCCATTTAACTTGATTTAGCAGGTTAAAGGTCAGTTTTTAAATACTCCAAGACAGAAAGACTTTTGTTACTAAAGTTTCAAACACCAGAGCCCATTCTGCCTGGCTGAATACTTATACCTGTAATTAAAGTGTCGATTACAAGAGAAAAAGCAATAGAGAAACCACTGAACAGAAAGTCAACATGACAAAATTGGTTCCATGCTCCTATTAGAAATTGTCTCTAAATATCCCACAGCTGGCAAAAGAACCAACACCTTGCTGTACACTTGAAAGAACACATCCATCCAAGTGCAGTGTTTAGACAAAAAAGTGCCAAAAATGTCAAAACAACAAATTTTTATATTTGCTAATAACTGAGTTTTCATTTTAATATCCGTGCTAGAAATATATGCTTGCTGTCCAAAAATTTGTCATTTAAGAATGCAACTGAAAGTATAAGCCCAAAGACAACATAGAAGAGAGCAGATGTAAACCAGCAGCTTTAATGAGACTGAAATGACAAGAAAGAAGAAACACCTCACCACAGAAACAGAAGTTTGTCATTTCCAAGGAAGTTTTATTACTTCATTTCACCTAAAGCTTCTTGCACATTGACTGTCATGCACCCACAACATCTGCAGTGGTTCTCACTACCTGCTGCCAATACCAAAGGATGCATTAATCTTCCTCATTAGGACCATCAAAGCCAGCTTTAAGGACAAGGTGGTATTTTAATTGCCGAATCTGAAATCTACTACTGTACCTCTCCCAAGCAATTCCACTTTAATAATCTGCCACACTGGGATGCCTGAAAGAATTTAGAATCCAGGATTGTCATCAAAAGAACAGTAGCTTGGACCAAAAGCTGGTGGCTGATTTAAAGAAAACAATTCCTCCTATTCTGAAGACAAACTAGAGACACAGAGCAGTTTTCTTTACAGTTCTGGTATTAGACTCTGATTTTTATGACAGATCAACACAATTTTAAGAAAGTTGTTTCACACTGTGGTGCAGACGATACATTCTGATTAATTTTTAAAGGTGAAAGTAGTTGTGATAGAACTTTTGTACTTATTGACCAAAAGCTAAATCCTGAGACCTTCACATCTTAAAAAAAATATAGTGCTATTCTCCAACAAGGACTAAGTATTCTCTGGCAACATGAAAAGTTGAGCTTGTGCCATGGGCACCTTACTTTTACCTAGCAGCTTTATGCTATATTTTTACTTTACTTTTACCTAGTGCTACTGAAGCAGTGGCTGAAGAGGACTCCCGAGCTCCTGCAAGGGACCAGCTTGCAGGTGACCAGTGTAAGTTTATAAAAAGAAGTGAACAAAGTTTCTACACTCCTCTACAAGAACAGAGAGTTGTGATATCACACAAGAGAATTAAGAGAACAAGAGTTAGAGAATTCACTTAAAACATAAGTTAGAGGAGAACCTCTGCCAGGTCCACTGGTAGTTCAGTTCTCACCCTCTCTCTGCTGCTGCCCTGCAGCTCTCAGAGCAAGGCACTTGTCTGCATCACTGGGAAGACACAGCCATTTAGCAACAGAAACAGAGATGGTTCATGAATGCACGTGAAGTGATATTTCCCATGGAACACAAGAGACCATGAGAAGCCAATTCCAGAAATGAAAAGTTTCTTATATTTCTTTTTAGACATACTCACAATGATTGTCCTTGGCAAAAACCACAGTCTTCAAGGCAAAGCAAGCCTGGGACCAAGCCGACAGGCAAGCACATGACGTTATTCTTCTCAAAACACTTATTATGAGTCAAGAAGTCAGACCCCATAATTTGCCATTTAGCAACATCACCACCATGACCAGTAGCCTTTACATAAGTTAATAAACAGACAAGATATTAGCATTAATTGAAAGGAAATCTCTTGATAATTTATTTCCACCATTTCCATCCCAGGTTTAAATTCTGTCCCCTAAGACATTTGGGTTCTGATTTAAACCACTACAGCCGACAGCTTGAGTAGAGCTGATCAAAAAGTTTATTTAAGATTTGTGTTAAACTAACGATTTTCTTGTGAGATGAGTTTCTGAAAACTTGAGCATTTTCAGCCTGAACTGTGGGACAGGAAGTATGCCCCAGAGGGCTCTTGTTACACAGCACTTGCCTGAATTTCCCAAAGTCCTGTCTCACCAGGGTCATGGCAAACAGTGAGAAACAGATCTGCTCTTTCACCAAGGACTACTTCTTCATTCAGCTGATAATTGATTAGGCAAAATAACTGCATGTTATAATTGTGACAGAGTGTAATGACTGTGCATGATGGAGGAAAAAGAAGGTTCAAGACCTAAAGTTGATATCTAAGTGCCCACTCTCATAGATTCTCATAAGATTCAAAAAGTACTTTTGATGATTTTCACCATTTTTTTAACAGCTGCACTGTCTGAGCTGTTCAGAGTTTCAATGTCATAGCTATAATGTATTTTGCTGCTACTTTCTGCTCATTATAAATGAAACGCCCAAGCCATATTCGTTCAATACCACAGAGAAAAGAGAAACAAAGAAGAAAAGAGAATAAGGTCACTGTCAGGCCAAGATCAAGTCTGGAAAATTTCAGCTTGAGGCATGAGCATTTCAGGAAGTTATAAGCAACCAAAACAATAAAGGAATTATAACTGAAACACTGCAAGAATTTTAACTATAGCTCTTTCCATGCTAACCAAGTATTACTTAATGTATTTCAGCAGCATTCAGGAACTCTTGACATGAAGGATCTGTGCTTTCAAGATCAATCCCAAGCTCCTTAGAAAAGCAGAAGAAAGGGATGATTGGTCTTGGCCACAGCTGCAGCTGATGGAGATCAGCACAGCTCCCTCACTTTCATTTACATCAGTGAGTCACAGGAAAAGCAACTAAAAGGAAACAAACCAAAACTTGTAATAGCTGATCTAGTTTACTTCTGCATTGCTTCCCCCAGAATGAAGTGGTGTCTCTGCCAGCCTCTCACCACAGCAGCTAATTGACGTGTGGAGCCTCCTGCTAGGCTACATTTCTCCAGCTGAAGAGAACTGGATGTGCAAATCCCAAGTTCAGTGTTTTTGTTCCCACCTCCTCTGAGCACATTCCCATCATGTCCTTGCCCTGCTCCTTTCAGGAAGGTCATGAATGGAATTAAGCCTAATCAAAATTATCCCTGTCTCTCCAGAACAGAATTACGATTGTGAACCAAATAAATGCACCTTTATTTTTCCCTTCACTGGTCCAAACACAGAATCTAGAAAGGCATCTTATAATTGCTGAATTCCTGTTGAGATAATCCTAGAACGATCACTTTTCCAAATAGTGCTTTGCTAAAAACTTCAGACATCAAAGAAAATTCTGCATGCCACCTCAGGCATTTAACTGCCTACACCTACTAAAAAATTAAAAAGAAAAAAAAAAAAAAGCAAACAGTGTTTCAAATTCACTCTACTTGACTGCAATTAACAAGTGTTTGGGAAAGGCAATACATCCAGTTTCTAATGCAATGTGCTAGAGGCACTGCCACCAGCATCTTCAGTTCAGTTCTTTCCAAACACTGTGATACTGTGTTTAGTCAGAAACTAGGTCATAAACTTCTCTATTGGAAAGCGTTTAGAGCTGTTTGGACGGGATTATTCTGTTCAAGAGGTTATAATAATAAAGGAAGCTTGCTAGCATACATTTTCCAAACTCTTGGTAGGTCAATGCCAGTTTGGGAAATTGGCTCATTTATCCTTGTTTGGCTCCTCCAATCTCAATTTCTTGTTTGTTTTGACCTCCTTCTGGACAAATCTAAAACTTACTGTTTCATCTAATTAACAGGAGGGAGACTATAGAAAAAAAATCTCATTTACTCCAGTTCCAGGATCAGTTTTACAAAAACATTGTCAGAGTTTCAAGAAGCATTCAGATGTTAAGAGTCCTGCCAAAGTTTACAATCTAGTTATATCCTGCTACAGAAAAAAAAAAAAGAATATTAAAAAACCCCACAACCCTGCTCTGTTTTTACAATTTTATACAAATCTCTGGCAAGAAACAATCCACCTCCACATATTCACATGCATCCAGAGGATCTGTGGATAAGCTTTATTCTCCTCAGTCTAATCAAACTGTCCACTTCACTTTCTCCATTTCCAAACTCTCTCAACACATTTTTCTCAGCCACTCCTTCCTGTACAGGAAAACAATGCAGATTTGCCCTTCTCCCCACCACATCTCCCTTTTGAAGGCTTAAAACAGAGAGTTCACGCACAGTTCTAGTATTGCAGAGCTTTCTCATTTGAGGTTCCTTCTTTTGGTTCTCCATTGAATACCTGGTTATTTTGCAACACAACCAAGTTCACTGTCCATCAGCCTCACAAAAGGGATTCAGGGGAAAACCTCTCCCCATTTTCTGGGGACTCAAGGAACAAAGTGCCCAAGAGTTTCCTCTAAGCGAGCAAGCTGTCTTTGCAGTCTTTTACATGTTTTTCCATGAGTCATCAGAATGCACACAATGGAGTCATCGTCAAGTGAAATAGCCTTAAATGATATGCTACACCAATTTGCCATGTATCTCATAAGGATTTAGCCCCAAATATAGATACAGAAGGGAAAATAAGAGCACTTGGGATAGAAAAAAAGTGTACAACATTCATCTGGTTCTGTAATCACTTATGAAGTCCAAGATCTCCACTGTTTTTAACAAAAACAAAAATCAAGAGCAAAAATAAACCAAACTTCTATCCAGCTGCATAATCCTCTCTCCCAAATATTCTCTGCCAAGAAGGAGAATCAGTATAATTAAATTATTCTCCTTCAACTGGGTCTAAGATTTTAGCTAAGAGCTGTTTTAGTTTCTGCTTGCTTTTACAGAATTTATAACGGTTTTACACTGAAAAGTGTCATATTCTGGATTCTGTAGCTAGCACATTCACAGTCTCAAATTTTATGTTTTCAGACTGAGGAGGCCCACCTTCAGCCTATTCCAGTTCAGCAATCTTACCAAAATAGTTAATATCATATACATTGGACAGTGTTTTTCTGAGACTCCATCTAAGCAAGTCAGGTGGATTTATGCAATATTCACACTTCCTTCCACAGCCCCGACACATCAGGTGCAATATGTACAGTCAGGTACTCAGTGCAAAGGGTTTGCTGCAAAGGCATCATTGGCCAACTCCTTTTTTTTTTTTTTTTTCTTTTAGTCCATCTAAAATTTCTATGAACCCAAAAGCAATGTTTTAAATGTGCAAAAGAAAAACAACAAGAAAAAATACAGTTCAGTTCTGATTAATGGTCCTATATTTTAATGTCTTGCTGGGAGGCTCAACCCACTGAGTATATATCCCCAGGATATTTTAAATTTATGGTAGTTTCTTCCACACAATCTTGAATCCTGTCAGGAAAAAAAATGGCAGGATGACTGCTTAACAGATGACATAGCATCTTCTCTGTTGCTTTCTGTAACTCTAGGAAGTACAGAACATAAACCTCAAATTACTACTAAAATCATGGGAAATAAACTAAAAGATGAAAGCAAGACAGGTCTGAACGGCTGCCTCAAACCTATTCATTAGGAAGGCACTAGCAGTGGGAGGGCCACAGAAGGCCCACATTTTCATTTCACTTCAAGGAGATTTTAGTCTAGCTGCTTTTAAAACTCTCTTTAAAGCTTTGCACTCATCATCCTTTCCTACCACCCCACTGGAGCAGAAAAGGCTCAGCTCAACTCCTGAGTCTCCTGGCATGTCAAACCAGTCCCCAGGTTAAATGAAATCAGCAAGTAGGAGGTTCAAAACTAACTTCAGGGAGTACTTGCTTCCTCGCTCCCAGAATTCAGCTGGGGTATCTGGAACAGCACAAAGTGGCAGAGCCTAAAAAGCCACCTGGGATCAAAACAAAATCTCACAAATCCACAGAAAGGGAAAGCATAGCCAAGACTACTCAACAAAGAAGCCAGCACTGACTCAGATGTCCATCTGTGGAGCATGAGAGGTCGATCTGGGAAGCAATCACATGCTCCACTCTCCTCTCTTGGCACCAGCTGTCAGTCACTCCATGGGACAGGAAGCTGTTATGCCTTCCCTAAATCTCTAGGCCTGGTCCTTGATCCACAGATGCTGACATTTTGATGTGTTTTCTATATTTATACTCTTGCACCCTGCAAGTTGGAGAATAAAGTCAACTCCAGGGTCATTCCTTTGTATATTTTGTGTCCTTAAGACAACTCTTTAACACTGTACCTACATATCTGGCTGCATCCTGAATGCAGGCTCCATCTTTCATCTTCACAGTCTCATCTCTCACAAAGGAATCTTCACAATGCTCTCACAAAGGAAGAGGAGAAGAGGGCAGTGGAAGCCCAGAGATACTAAAGCCCACATGTGACTTAAAACAGCACTTACATATAAGCCCAGGCTTTCACTGTAGCCAAAATGTGCACTCAGCAGTACCCACCTTCACTTTGCAGCACTGGCTCCTGGCAGCTCTACGCTGCCAGCGCAACGAGGTGATCCTCAGGTGCACAGAAAGCTCAAGATAGCCCTGGGAGTATCAGAGTTGGGCAAAAAAGAAGTTATCTGGACACACTATTTTCTCTACCAGAAATGCAAGCATATTGGTGTGTAGCCACTTAGTTCCCACTGATACGGAAACTAAAGATTTTGTCTGTGTTTTCCCAGGAAGCTTGTGGCACAGCAAGCATTAAATCGATACCAACTTTTTCTTGCCTTTGTGCAGGCTTTAACAAGCTTGCTTTAACCTCCAAGGATATCAAAAGTTGACAACTATATCCTGAACTGGCACAGCCATAAAGAACAAGTTAAGTTAACTAAACCATTCAAGAAATTCCGAAATTATTCTTACATTCAGACCTATAGTTGTAACCGCTAATGTGAAATAAAATTCTTATGGAAATTTATACAGTAGCAAGGGTAAAGACTGTAACAGCAGCAGCAGCATCTGTTACCAGGGTTACCAAATCTAGAAGGAAAACAAAAAAAAAACCTGCTGACACTGATTTACAGAGAGATATATGTAAACATTCATGTAGACAAGAGATTTATATTTTATATTCAGTGAATTTTAGTGGTGTAACATTAAAGACTGCTTCTATTGAAGCTGAACCAAAACAATGTGAGGAAAGTTAATGATCAGCCACACCAAATGGCATATATCTCACCTGAAGTGTGTTCTGTTCATCCATCCATCATTACTGCTGTCCCAGGGAAATGCTCCAGCAACCACATAAAAAGATCTGGTAAACTCCTAAGTGTTTAAAAAGAAATAGCATGTTACACAATGTAAAAGCCACCAAATCCATTGCAAATAGAACAATAATACTTTCAGAATTCAGTGTGACACAATTTGCAAGGATTTTTTTTAGTTCCAGTGATTTAGACTTTCTCCATGCATTCACAGGTGTGATACATTCTGCTGAGGCAGGATCAGAACCACAAGCACCACACATAACAAGACTAATTATAGATAGAAAAATCAACATGACATAAAAATAGGAGAATCAAAAGAGAAACAATAATCCACAGTTGTTTGATGATTTGGCACCTATGCTGCATCTATGTAATCGCTTGTTGGTATTAATTCACAGTAGTTCTGGAGAAAATACTCAGTTCTCACAGAAAAAGGAATAACATTTCCAAATTATGGTTGCATTTTATAGAAAGAATGACTTGTGCTAAACGTGAAATACCCCTTTCCTTAATATTTTTCCTTTCTTTTCAGTTGGAAAGCTCTGTGTTTAAGTGTCCAGGTACAAAGAATACTTTAAAATTCTGGACACAGCTATGTTTAGTGCTGCATTTTGACTTTAGAGCCACAACACGA
This sequence comes from Nicator chloris, assembly GCA_013400495.1. Classification (NCBI taxonomy): domain Eukaryota; kingdom Metazoa; phylum Chordata; class Aves; order Passeriformes; family Pycnonotidae; genus Nicator; species Nicator chloris. Next base: position 130,844 of record WAAE01010015.1, on the reverse strand, counting down.
GTACATTAAAGAGCTCTGCAACTTACATCAGTTAAAAGGTATCTCTGCAAAGTCTTCTTTTTATGAATCAAATACCGAATTGGAAAAAATGTGCACTGCTAGTGTTACATGCATCTGCTTAGTTAACAGAGTAATGATGCAGTCGGGAAATTAACCTTTCAGATTTCACGTACTGCAGTTAAGTCCCATGCCTGCAAGCATAGCACCATAAACTTCATGGACAAAACATGTTTTCCAGGGCACAGGAAAAGTTCTAACAGCACACAGATGGGTCTGCTCTTACAAAGTACAGCATATTTTGTTGTGAACTACCTTTATAACACACATCTCCTCCCTGTTGCACATTATAAAACTATCTTCATCACATCTAAGGTACACAATGCAATCTCCACATAGGTCCCGCTCAATTTCCAGCAATCTGCTGCATGTGGAAGAACATTCTGATTTCTGCTGCTTCAACTGCAGTTGCTTCTCATGGACAGTCCAGCTGCCTACCCCAGTAAGCAGCAGTAAGTGAGGCTTACTGCTTACTCACTTACAAAGCATCACTCAGGATAGAGCTACAACTGTGTTTGCCTGGACTTCATTTACAAAGAGACAAAGCTTACAAAATCCACAAGCAGATACCCATCTCATCATCTACAAAACATGAAATATTTTACCAAATATTAGCTTTTCTATTGTATATCTTTTCACATCACCCCAATCCTACATAACTGTCTAAAAGCCTAGAGAAGCTCACCCCCAGTTATGCAGCAGAGGCTTCAGTGTATCTCTGTTAAGAAATAACTTAGAATACAGCAGGATCAGGTAATATTCTTATTTCATTAGTGACTCCTCTGACATTTGTTCTGTTTACAAATTAAATCAATAAATCAATCAGATAGATGTAAGTTACCCTTACCCAGAATGCATCTCATAAACCTGGTGTACATCCCAGCTATTACATAGCTGCAGGAGTTCCTAAATTACAGTTCCCTACTCATATTTAAACCCCACTAGTGTGAATTCAACTATGAGCCAGTGAAGATCTAACATTTATAGAGACACCTGATTGTTGTACCATTACCTGCAGTGGCTTTGATCTATAATTTTCATCTTATAACTCTAAGGTCCTGATAATCCAGCCAAAATATCAGCCAACTTTTCCCACAAAATATGCTGTTAAAACTCGAGTCTCTCCCAACAGAATCTCTGCAATTTCTCCAAGGAGACTCAACACCACTGAGGACCATAGGAAAAGCAGAAACATCTCTAAAGCACAAGCTGCTTACCCAAACATAAGCCATAAAACACACACACACACAACCAAAAAATACATGATAAAATTAGTTGATAGAAGAACATACCTAATTTATTTAACTGCAATTCCTAACTTTAGAGGATAATTGCCACTTGTGACTAATTAAAGCCACATTAAGTATTAAACAAGAAACCATCAAAAACATTTGGTTCCAAGAGTGCTGGAGCAAGGGTATAGTGAAGAACAAAAGTTCATGTGGAATTCTATTCAGACTGTGGCTCCTAGGCCATCCCTATGGACTGTTGGTAGTCTCCACAGTTTCAGAAGGTGCTCCACAAAATAATCATGAAGAGGGAAAAAACCCAAAACCACATTCCTGAGTGTGCAAGCAAGAAAACTGGAGAGAAATAAAAAGAGTAGGTCACCAGCCAAAGTTGAGTGTGACTCTCATCTGGTCACAAATGAGAAACATTGTTGAAACAAAGCACAATGTTATCCATACATTTTTCTCTTCTCTGAAAAAAGAAAAAAAAGTATTAGATTACCTACTGATGAAAGACAGATTGATGAATACTTCTACAAGTTATATTTCTTTGAATATATATACCAGGGGCATAAAAATAAGGAACACAAAAGCACAAGACAGAACCCAAAATGCTTTCCAGCTCTTAGTGCTAAATGTGGGCCCAAGCAGAACCTCAGCCCGTTTTGGGGGAGACCAGCCTTCATGCCTTGGCTTCAACATCAGGAGCTCCCAGCAGGTAACCCAGATGGGCACTGTGGCATTTTTTAGACAGGGGCTCATGATGATCACCAGCCTACCAACCAGGACTTGTTCACCACCTTCAAAGCCCAAATGAAGCAAAAGACAAAGCTAAAATCAAAATTTAGCCTTTAAAATTAGACAACTTTCATCTGTTTGATTTCTTAAGCCAGTCAGGGCAGTCACATTAGTCAGTTTTAATTACCTGACTTCCTTCCAAGGAAACAGATACAAGTATTGCTTTGTCTACTCAGACAATAGTGCTGCCTGAGGCTGGAAGTCCTAAAATGCTGGGGAGAGAGTCAAGATCACTAGGCTCAAAATCCTTCTGCCCTCTCCTTGCATCTCCATCAGGAGAGCCCTGAAGGATCAGACCATTGCCCTGAGCCGTGGCTTCACTCTTCACATCGCTTGCTTGAGTGGAAAGCAGCTGTTCCACAGTCATCAGCAGCCAACTGAGATATCACTGAGTGAGGAAGCCCCTGCCAGCAGCCCCTCTGCTCTCCCCCATTCCTGAGCTGAGGTGCTGCTTGGAGATGAGACAATGAGGTCTATATATGCAACTGAAGAGAGTTGCTCACCCTAGAAATCCTCCTTTTCTGCCAGGAACCATTAAAAGCTGTTTGTGCCAGCCGTGGAAATCAGTCATGCTCTTCTGGAGCAATTAGGTGTATCCTGTGGGTATTGCTGGCTGCCAGGCTCAGTCCCAGCATCACTGTCTACATGATGCCCCTTCTTCCTTCACACCAAGCAAAGCTTTGGGGCAGAAGATTGTGTGAAATGCATCAGAAAACATTGTTTCCTTCATAAATACCATCAATGCTTCTCAAAAGAGCTAGACTAGGAATTATTTTACAAGAAGAAGATCATTTGTAGGCCAGGGACCAAAGCACTACCATGAACTAGGTCAATCCCATCATTTGTTGCTGTTCAGAAGTGCAATAACAGCGGGAAGAGAGGGTCAGGGTGGAATAATCATTTGTTAACAATTTTAATAGTAAAGCTTTATTGGTTTTCCCTATGGATCCTCATAGTTATTATAGTGAAATTAAGTGTTTTTCCTCCAAGTGAACTCTTGTTAATCCTTTTGTTTAGGTTCAGAGCTACAGTACATGACCCTGCAAGAACATTCATCTACAGTCACAGCTGGAGCTGCAGACTCACTGGCTTGAAGGAATTAATTTTCTTGCAAGGCAGAAGCAACTGAAAAGCCACAGGCTTATCTACAGGAAAATCTGGATTTCACCAACTTGTACAAAGAACAGGACAAACCAAAAATCTGTAATCAGACACCTCATCAAAGAGCAGATGTGAGAAACCTGCCACATTAGAGGGATAGAGTTTGGGGAGGAAGAATATTCTGATGGTTTCATAACACGTAACAATCTTTAGGTTAAAAAAAAAAAATCTGAATTTTATAACCAGATTAAATTTTACTCCAATGAACTGCCACCAAGAGGTCAGACTTCCCAGTGCTTAACCCCAGCCACCCAGGCTTTCTGTGATCTCATACCTTGACAGTAACTTATTCATTTGCAAGACTTATCTGAAGTCAGTTACAACATTACCAAGTGAAAAGCCTGTTCTTGCTTCACCTTGCTTGTCAACTTCTCAGTCCATGTTCTCCTATGTAAGTAAATAACAATAGAAGTGTGAAGAGTGCTGGAAAGTTAGACTGTTTCACTGGGAATAATGGAAATTATTGTCACCAAAAAAAATATTACAAAGTAGAACCTTGGCCATCAGGTCACCAAGTGTAGCTATTGAAATAGGTCATGAGCAGGCAGAACTTAAAACCTGAGTGACAACCTGCACTTGGAATCTAAAATCTGGATTTTCTGCTTTTGATGGTATTCAAGAAAGGCCTGCAAAAGCAGTTTCTAATAGTTTATTTTCTCATTTTTTTTAAAAAAAGAGAAAATTCATAAAGCAGTGTTCAATTCAACACTTTTTACCAGAAGCCTTAGATAAGCATTCACCAGATGCATCACACTCCTGTTTTATACAGAATGCAGAGACATTATTAACTTGATCGAGCGTGAGTATAGTCAGCACCTTTCTAATTATATGAAAGTTTGACCCATTAAACTGATCAGAAAGATTTGTATATCCACAGACACTCACAGCAATTTATTTTGAGCAGATTGCACTGAAATATTTACTTATGCTTTCTGAAGCTGAGCCTCTCTGACACTTTTGAGACCTCAATATCTTGAATTTTTCAAATCATTGCTTTCCTAATCAAGGAATAAAGAGACATAAAAGCTTCATTTAATGAAAATAATTTAGAAGCAGATTTTTTTTTGAGGACAATCTAAGCATAGAAAACCCAAAGTACTTTTAATTCTTGCCCATATTTTAATTTAAGTATTGAACTTGCTTACATTTACAACAGATTTCCAGCACATTCTCTCTGAGAAAATATTACAGTCACACTGAAATTCTTGAAAGCCTCTGAAACAGCATGTACAAGTCTTTACTAGAATTATTAAATAAATAGCAACTGCCAATTAAAAGAAAAAAAAGCCAATTAAATTTCAATCAATTTGATTTAGATATAGGATTTTTATCAGTATGAAGTGAAAATATATTTAATTAAATCCCATCAATGATAGAGCATTCTCATTACACTTTTTTTATCCTTCTAGTGCATTTAACATAGCTGCCCTCAATAGTGTGTTCTCAAAGAGACACTACTTAGATGATTCAGGTCAGACTTCACTGATTAAAATTATCACACTGACATGGGGCATCCACTAAGGAATCCACATACAGGAAGGAGCAAGTGCTGTGCAGCCTTTGGAGGGTTCCCTGCTGCTCTCTTCTTGAATGAGGAGGACAAGATTTCAGCAGTAAAGGCCAAAGGGAACACCAGTGCTGGAGGGTGGGCTGGAGCTGCCAAAGTTACACAGATCCTTCCTCCCACTACATAAAGAGGTTCCCTTCGAAGCACTACTCGCTAAACAGCTTGTTCCTTAAGAGATATCTATCAATACAAATTGATATTGCACTAACTTTGGTACGCATATTGCACTCATCAGCTGACAAAGAATGATGCAGTAATGCTGTTCTGATGTTTTTCCTCTTCTGATTCCCTCAAAGGAAGAAAATCCCTGAGCAGGAGCCATCAGGTTACACAGATTAGAGTGGCCTTTGAAGATGAGCTGTGCCAGCAGCAGTCACAAGTTAGTAAGGATGTGAGCAATGAAACCAGAGCTTGACACAGAAATATTACGAATCTCCAGCAGTAACCTGGCTGACCTAGTGACAGCACATTGCCAAACAGCCAGAAAACTCAATAGCTGTCTCTTTCCTAAGTACCAAAATAGCAAGCAGCCTTCAAGGTAAAAGCTGACTTTATTCACTTACAAAAGTCATCATGAGCTATAATGGCACCACCTCCCCCTCCTTTTTAATTTTGTTCTTTTCATTATCATTATCCCGGGTGGCTTCCAGGAAGTCCCTTGCAAACTAGTCACTATTATGAAGATGGCCTATTTTAATCACAGTCCCTTGACAAGAACAGCTAATTATCTAACTTTTCTGTCTGAACTACCAGATGGCTTTAGTTCTATACTTAACTTTTAGTTTTCAGTTACTAGTGAGAGAAAATGTCAGGGATTACACAGAACAGAAATAACACCAGTACCAACACCAGTACCTCAGACACAGGCAGGATAGAAACGTGTATCTACTGCATTCTTCCACTAAAATAATAAAGTTACTTAAGATGGCAGGCATCTGTCACATTCTCTTTCCTTATGGGACTTCCCAAAGGTGTGCCAGTAGGTTTTTGTTGTTATTGCATTGTTTGTTTTTTGTCTTTAAATAACATTAGCATCATTTCAAGTAAAGCAAGGGGAAGCTCCCATGTTGTTCCCACCAACCCCTCTTGCACTTTCCCATTGTGCTCCTCCTGAGATGCCACTTCTGGCTGCACCTACTTGCCTGAGACAGCAGGAAGCACGCCCATGCTGCATGCCGTGGCCCAGCACACTTCGGGACTGAGCATCCAGAAAGCATCTACGCATGGTGTCCCATGGGAACAAACATTCTACACAAACATTCAAGTTCAGGGGGATGGGATTGCAAGATTGTCATCACTGACAGTGCAATTAGCAACTACGGCTTCCATGTGCTTACCAAAACGTGTACCAAAGCAGGCAGAGTTCCACTGGTTCCAAAAACTGGAGTTCAGGCAGGGCTTGAGAGCATCCCTGTCCATGACATGGTGTAGTGCAGACATAAAACAGGGGAGGAATCTGGCCTGAGGGCATTGGGGGAGTATTTACCCCTGGTATGCACACAGAAAATACAGTTGACTCTGACTAAAGACAGTGAAATCAACCAACAATAAAACAAAGATCAGCCAAGTGAAGGAGTTTTGTGCGTAGGACACTATCTTGGGAGGGCAAAACCCACTGGATATTAACCATAGCAAACATATCCCTTATGAGTCATGCTCATAAAAATACAGAAAATTTCCTTTTATATTCTTCTCACTATACTTAAAATCTAGAGCTTGATACATACACCTATTCTACACTGCCAAAAATATTTTTTTCCAAAATACAGCAGCAATGCAAACATTGACTTGTGTTTTTCTTATTGGTTACAATTTGTGTGAATACCTGTAGCCACATAGTGGTGTTGCAGCATTCACTCCAAAATAATTGAAGAACCCAGATTTGAGAAAATTCCTTTGACTCTGACAACACAGAGAATTTTTAACTTTAAAAAAAAGAGTAGAAATTGAGTCTAATGTCTGAATACAAAAACAAATGAAAAAGCATTGATAGGTAAGCAAACACTGTATTCAAATTTCTAAAGACATACTACATGAAATAGTAAATAAAATTTCAAACAGTATTTTTTATTATTTCTGTGTCTCTGTATCTTTAGACAGTCACTCACTTTTAACCACCTGCTCTAAAAGGTTTAAGATGTATTTCTAGAACAAAGAAAATGTCTTCACATTCAGAAAGCAAATTTTTAGTCATATTAGATCTAAGAAAATATATATTTAATTTAATTATAGTAATAACAAATTCAGAAGGGAGAACCACTGTTTTGTTGGGTTTCTTTAAAGATAGTAATCAGTTACTTCTGTGAATAACTGGAAACAGCAACTCAGCCATATTGCCATAGTCTATAACACAGCAAACACAACCAGACAAGTGGCCCTGAGTACTATCACAGCAACATTAGGATGCCTAAGCGTAAATAACAATCAGAGTTGTTTTTTTCTCAGGTTTACAGCAGCAGGTCTGAGGCAGGACAGCAGGAAAGAAAGACCGCCTGAACACGTGCCACACCAGTGACAAAACAGATTTTTGCTGTTGTAATGGTTGTTACAGTTTCCATTTGTAAGGCTTCTCATCTCCGAATTCGTTGTGGCAAGGATGCTCATTAAATGAATGGGACACCTCTAGACTGATGAACTTGGGACAGTTCTCAGATTTGGATCTGGGTTCCAAAACCGGTTTGATCTTCTCAGTCTTATGTGGCAATAATGTCAGAGTTCATTTTCTGCCACTGGAGTCAGTTCTTCGAACAAGTACTCCAACAGAAACCCCAGACAGAAGATCCTCCACCCCTTTAATATTTGCTTGAAGGTAATTATGAGAGACTTATACATGCAAACCTTCCCAAACTGAACAATAATTTACATCTGTAGAATCCATAACATTAATCTAGCAACAATCACACTGTAATATCTATTTTTAGAGTTTTTGGAGTTAATTTAAGAGTCAGTGCTGAGCATAAGAGGTCTTGGGAAACTGACTTGTAATGACAATCTCTAGTTATTTTTCACAGAGCCCTAGATCATCCTGAAATGGAAAACAAGGGTAACTATTGCCAAGAAAATTAAGTTTGCTTGATTTTTCCCATGTAGTGCTGTTCAATGTTCAGTTAACCACAGAATCACAGAATCAGTTAGTGCCACATCCAGTCTTAAACACCTTCAGTGACAGTGGTTCCACCACCTTCCTTGGCAGCCCATTCCAATGCCCAAGCACCCTTTCTGCGAAGAAGTTCTCCTTAATGTCCAACTTGAACCTTCCCCAGCACAGCTTTACACTGTGTCCTCTTGTCCTGTCCCTTGTTACTTGGGAGAAGAGACTGACCCCTGCCTGGCTACACCCTCCTTTCAGGCAGTTGTAGAGAGTGATACGGTCCCCCTGAGCTTCCTTTTTTCCAGGCTAAACACCCCCACCTCCCTCAGCTGCTTCTCATCAGACTTGTGCTCCAGACCTTTTACCAGCTTTATTCTGGTAAAGTTCTGTCCTCATCTTTGGACACACTCCAGCATCTCAATGTCCTTCCTAAACTGAGGGGCCCAGAACTGGACACAGCACTCAAGGTGTGGCCTCACCAGTGCCCAGTACAGGGGAAGAATGACCTCCCTGCTCCTGCTGGCCACACTATTCCTTGATACAGGCCAGGATGCCACTGGCCTTCTTGGCCACATGGGCACAACTGGCTCATGTTCAGTTGCTGTTAATCAGTACCCAAGGTCCCTTTCTGCCTGGGCACTGTCCAGCCACTCTGTCCCCAACCTGTAGTGCTGCAGGGGGCTGTTGTGGCCAAAGGGCAGGACCAGCTTTGGTTCTGAGCAGTTTCTGCAGTGTCTGCTGCCACTCCTCAGTTTCACTTCGATTAAATCAATGGAGGAGTAACTTCAAGTTATGATTTTAAATGAACACGTTCTGGATTGGTTAGTTTCTGTCACATAGCCATTTGTCCAAGCAGCAGAAACATGGGAGAGATCTCATCTCCCTGCCCTGTCCTGGCTGCCCAGGAAGCCCTGGCCAAGTCAGTTTTAGGCTGCATCCCATTACTGAGCTCAGCTGCATATCATCTCTTCACCTAGAGGAACCCCTGGCTATGTTTTGTCCTCCTGTTGGGAGAAGACCTCTCTCTTTCCCCTACATCTTGGTTCACACAGACCCAGAGGAGCTCAAAAATAGCCATAACATCTCTGCAGCATGCCCCCAATGGCACATTGAAACTCTGCTTGGGTGTCCTGTAACTTCAGTTCCCCACTAAAACAAAGAGGTGCCTCACCACAAAAGTGATATAAAGTTTAACCTATTAATGAACATAAATAACCCAATCAATGATTCCTACATAGGCAACAATTGACAAAGGGCAACAATTTCAAAGAAGCAACTCAGGTTAACTGAGTCCTCCTGAGTCGTTCCTCAGTGGGATTACTGCTCCAGGGTGACTTTCTTTCAAAGCCCTGACTATCTCTCAGCATCTTCTCATGCATATGCATATTGCCAGTGTCCATTCTACAATCTAAATCACTTCCTGTCTGCAGCTTCATTAAGTGGAAGCCTCCTAAAAGAAAAGTGAGGAGGTGGAAGGGTGGGAACCTCAGCGAAAAAATATATTTACAGCTAGAAAACATAAGGATATAACTTTTTTTTCTTGACCAAGACTACTAGACATTTAAAACATAGCAGATAACACCCCTGAGAGCACATATAAGCAACATATAAGCAATGCTAATACTAAGCATTTCCTTCCTTTCTTCATGAAAGGAGTCAACTGAATAGGACAAGAAATAATTTCTTTTATTTTCATCCGTCCTTGTTACCTATATGTGCACTGTCATTTAAGTGTTAAGAGTCTGACATGGTATATAAAGACCTGTGTTCCTGCAGACATTCATAATATCATGCTAGAACTCTGATTAACAGCCATATCTTAACATCATCTAATAAAATCACTAACATGGGTGATATACAACAGTATCAGAAGGCCTCCAGATACAGAGCAGCTTGGGCAAGCCACATGAGTGAGTTATCTTTAGTACTGGAAGGAACTGATGAGGTAATTCCTTCAGTAACTTATCAAAGAAGAAAAAACGCATACAGCTTTAAATCCTAACTCACACTTTAGCCCACATAGCAGCAGGAGGGGTTTACTAATTGCAATCTGCAGAACATATGGACTGGAATACATCCCATCATCCAGCACCTCAAAACTATAGGCATTAAGTCGCTAAGCTTTAGCACACTGTTTACAATTTGCCTTATGAATATGTCACTGCATTTTACATTACTAAGGCATACATGTAAAGAAAGGAAAGAAGCTTTATTAGCTGCAACTAACACAAACATCAAAGACTTACAGTGCAAAGAAATCCATTACTACACTGCCTTTCCATTGAGGCTAAGCAAGGACAGTGGTTTTACGACCCCCTTTTTGCACAAAACAGATTCAGAATCCTTTTTTCCCTGCCTTCACATTTCCTGACTGCATCCTTGTGTAAGAAAGCCTGTGAGCCTTTGAAGCCTCCACCCAAAACAAACATGAATCTTTATAACTTTTGTAATCTGCTTTTTGGCCACCCAGTGAGAATCTAACAGGATCCCTTGTTTGAAGGCCACCACAGAATAATACTAGCAGGGGAAAAGAAAAAGATGAGATCCAAATATAATCATTACATCATATTTTCCTAATAAAATATAAAGCTGCTTTAATCTAAACAATATGTCAAGATCTTTATTCATCAACTTCAAATGAGTTCATCAATTTAGCAGAGTGAAACCAAAACAAGCAGAAAATAATTTTAATGTTTAGGCAGGAATTCTAAAAATGACACATCTCTCATATAAATAGGCAGTACTATCCTAAATTTTGAAACCTCTCCTAAATAGGCATTCTCTGGAGACATCAACCTGTGACTGACATGGGTCCTTCTAAGAATAATCAAGCTGTGTTACCTGTGTCATGCCTCCCCACAACTTTGAACCTCTTCACTCTGAAAAAGGTATGGACTGAGCAGTACAACTAAAATTGTATTAGCTGTCCCCTTATCATGATCCAATACTGTATTTGGCTCCTATTTATTTCATACTGTCATGATTTACAACTTCACAGCCCCTTTTTGTCTCCCCTCCATTCGTATTTCTGAGAGCATTTTAATTTCCAATTTGCAAGTTTCCTATAACCCATATAGGCTAACGTCCTTCTTTGCATTCTGGAGGACTCTGAAGTTACTTCTATATAGTATAGAATACTTCTAAAGAAAACCCAGACGTAATTCCAGTTTCATGTCTTTTTACTACTAAGTTATGCAACCCTAGGAAATCCTTTAAACACAAAAAATCATACTCTCAGGATTTTTCTTACCAAAAACAACCTGTAACTTTCAGATATTTCAAACTCTCCCACGTAGTCTGTCTTACACTCATTTATTAGCATTTTTATTTATCAACCCACAGCTGTATTTCAAGAAATTTTTAAGAGAACACTCAGAAGTGTACTATGATATAATGTAACAGTTAATTATTCATGCCAATCATTAACTGCAAAGGCAGAGATATTGAAATAACCCTCATAGTGAAGCATTCTCATAAAAGAAACAGCAAGAAGCACTGACCAAGACATATGGACACATATCTGTCTCGTATTGGCTGCTTTGTTTTTCCTTTATGCTCATATGAAAGTTGCAAAGCACGTTTCTGCCATTACATTTCTGCCATTCATTACTTTTAAAGAAAGAAAAAAAAAAAGAGTAGAAACACAGATCAACATGTGGAAGCTGTGTGGTCCACCTATAGCACTCCCTCCCAGCTCACAAACTGTCAACATAACACTGGAAAGATTCAGAAAAATTTGCACTGTTAAAGTGTTCTGAAACTTTTCAGAAAATTTAAGGACAAGTCCTGAGGAAAAAAACACCCTAGACTGAGGGCTTTTAAAAACATTCTCCTTTTCCTACACCTTCTGCTTTGACAGCATCTCTTCACAATATGAAATCCTTTGATCTCCACTTACTTGCTGTGGCACCTGCATCCTAGGGCTTGGTTTTCCTTGTCTGCGGTTTTAGAAAATCATCCTCTAGGGATACACAAAAAGAAGCGTCCATAAGGTCTCCTAAAGTGCAGAAAAGCAAGGTTCTTGAAGAGAGGAGGACAAAGAGGCTGCTAGATGCAGCATTTCTGCAGTGAAACAGAGCCACGTGCACGCACACTATAGGTCACACCAAAAGCAAGAGAAAGTGGTGATGTGAAATAGCTCCACAGAAATGAACACTGCAGTCAAAGAGCTTTGAATATTTTGCAAATCAGGGCAATGAATATTTGATCCAACCCCTGTTATTTCTTTAAAGTGTGAGAGGAACTTTATGATACAGTAAATATATCACAGCTCACAAGTTATGTCATGTAAGAAGGTTCTGGGTGTTAAATGAGCCAAAGGTAGGAAATTGCCTCCAGGTGTATGTGCTGCACTGCCCTGACTGGAGCAGCCAACAATGGCACGGCCCAGACTCCTGGAATCCACTGATACCAAGCAAGAATCTGCATCTGCATAATAAACCTGGGACCACTCAAACCTACAAGCTCAAAATGCCATAAAGAGGAAATTTGCTGTGGGGTGCATTTAGATTTGCAAAAAGGCAAATTGATACAATATTTTATATCTTCAGCTACCTTCACTCAGTGCTACAGATCATCTGACAGGACTTATTCACACGTTTAGCAGTAACATTCAGAGAATTTTTAGAAAAATAAATAAAAGTCTTTTCAACATCTTAAGCATAAGCGTATCTTGAACTATATTTCACAATGTTTAGGATTTTTTTTGACAATTAATTAACTTTTCTAAGCAGGTCATTGCAGCATACAGTCATACCACACTGCGTGAGGAAACACAGAAGTGGGGAAATCCTACTGTCACCTTTTTTCCCCTACAATGTCTGTCACTACCATTCTGGAACCAGGCATTTCTCTCCCTTTAAGACACTGCTGCTCACAGCTCCCTACTTAGTATATGGAAAGAGGAAAACTTTCCTAAAGGAAACATCTTGAATACATGTTAACTGCTAAGAATTTAAGGAAGATACACTACAGAATTACCAGTTTTATTAAAACCTGAAAATGCAGGATGTGCACATCGCAAGAGGATAAACTGGTCGATTTCCCACTGTATTTCCATTTCTTCAAATTCTATACAAAGAATGAGGGATTCAGCATGACCCACTTTGCTGCTGCCTCATCTTCCTCCATCACAAGAACAGTTCAAGTGAAAATAATCCCTTCTCACTCACTACATATTCTCTGTAAAGCAATACATCAGCTGAACAACCCACACCATCCCAATGAAGATATTGAATAGTTGTCTCTCAAACTGAATCTTTTTTCCTGCTAGATTTATATGGTGCTAGATACCAGTTGCATAGAAAATTCTAATACATATATATATATACACACACACAGAGTCCCCATGAATAAGAAAGGCCTTCTGTGAGATTCTGGCTATGCACAAGCTTTCCTTCCCTTGCCAGTAACCAGCATGTAAAATAACTCTCCTGCCCAGAAAATTTCCTTTTATTGGGATATTTGTTTCAAATTCATCTACAAAAACGAAATCAATTGACAAATCTGAAATAGCTAAACTGCCATTTACAACTGCAATCTGGCTATGATCAAACATTTGTTATTTTTATTTGCAGAAGATCAAAATTACTTTCAGAGTAAAGCACTTTTTCAAAGGCCCTTGGTGCAAATTCAATTTATGAAAACTCATCACTGACAACATTAATATATTCCTTTCTGTGAGATCCAGTTCTGCATTCCCCATAGAAAGTACATTAACCTCTTAAATAAGCAACCCATATAGGCTAGCTTCCAGCTGCTTGTAAGCAGATGAGACTGAAAATACTTCAGACCTGGGGGCTGGAACCAGCTGCTGTCTTTTAAAGAAGCATTTGTTTCATCCCAACATTCTTGTCGATAAGACAAAAATAAATATTCTCACAATTCAGAAATCTCCTTTCCTGAGTCACGGAAAAAGAATTAACCTCTTATTTGCAAAAAAGCACTCTTCAGTCTTAAGAGACTAGAATATTAATAAGAAAATTCATAAGATGGCAACAAAATTAATATGAATTAAATATGCAGCTCAAAAAAAAATTGTATGTCCTAAAAAAAAATTGTCTAACAACAACTGTCATACCTGAGATTCATAAAATAGTAAACTTTTTCATGAGGGAAAACCATACATCTTCTGTAGCTCAAAGCATGGATTCCATATATAGAACATTCCATGTATTTTGACCACCAGAAATGTTAGTTTGTACACCAGAAGTCACTTAGCTATGAATCCTTGAAAGGTAGGAGTAAGTATTAATCCAACACCAACGCATATAAAGCATCATTTATTAAAAAAAAAATCATAAGGAAAGAAGTAGCAATGTCTCCTCCAGAAAGAGCTACCAGAGACCACTTCTCCAGAGTGTTGATGTCCCTGGGAGTTCCTCCTCCCACTCACAAAAAAGTAGCAGGAATTATACAGCATTTGCTTACTTGGGGGAGGGATCGGGGTGCTGGGAGAGAGAGGAAAGTGGTGGGGGAAGCATTCAGAGTGGGTTTAGCTGCCTTTTTGCATGATTTAATCTCTGGCAAGAAGCCTGAGAGCAGCTGCCATGGTGTGTCAGCTCCCTGCAGACCTGAAGCAAGCTGTGGGATTGTGGTTTGGGAATCTTTAGACCAGGTCACTGGGAACAGCCCTTAATAATGGAGTTACAAACCCCAGTCAGCGATGGCGTACAGCTCTAAGCAAAAACATCCTTTCTAATTACAGCTGTGTTTGCACTCCAGTTAAACACTGACATTTAATAAGTCTCACACAAGAGCGTCCTAAAGAAAAACACTCACTAAATATTTATTTTAATTTAAATAGAGTGTGACTCAGTTTGGGGTAGGTCTCATCACCTCCAACTGGAATTCCCCACCGGGTCAGGGACTGGTGATGGAAGCGGCAGAGCGCAGCGAGATGTCCCACGGCAGATCCAGCCCAGCGCCTCTCCTTCCCACATGGAGTCCCGTGAGAACGGCTCGGCCTGGGCTGGCTCTGCGCTAGCTCATGCTCAAATCCGCATGAAATCAGCCCTGAAGAGCCTGCTGGGCACTGGGGGAGGAATTCCACCTCTCCCCCAGCCCCCAGGCAGACACCTCTGCCCTCTCTGTATTCTTCACAGCACAGCGACAGGCTGCAAGTATGAAACCTTCTAGATTAATAATGAGAACGGGGCAGTGATCTCCCTGGACTGCATCCATCTCATGTGAACGATGAGAACTTGGATTTAGTTCAGTAATGGAAAGGAATGAAATGCAAGGAGCAAGAGCAGGTTTTCCACACAGGCGTTCTACATCTCCAAGGAGAGTAAGGGGACAAAACTCAAACAAAGACATTTCTGGTGCATGTTGTGGGCCAAATTTCAAAACTTTCTAAACTTTCAACCTTTTTGCATTTTCAGCTTTGTGCATTTAATATTATTCCTCTTACTGATTTTGTGGAGTACTTTTATTGAGCTCTTTTACAACACTTAGATAAATCTGTGTGATTGGCACAGAGCAAATCTCTTCACCAAGGAGAGGTGCACTCAGGTTTGAATGAATATACTGTGAAACAAAAACAGACACTGGGGAAAAGTTGGCATGGTTTTTGGGTATGGTTTTATTTACAAGCCATTATGGCCCAGATGCAAGCCACGTGCATCCTATTTCCAGTGGTGTCAGTGTATCAAGCTCAGCCCTCAAATTACTAGGTTAAAATAATATAGGATATTTGCTTTCCTAAAAAATAATGCACTTATTTAAGGCATGAATAAGTCTCACACACATGAGAAAGAAGGAGGTACTCACCAAGAAAGCACAAAAACTATTCCACAAGTCCTACCTCTATCACATTATTTCTCTTCTCTTTTTGCTGTGACTCTTCAGCCTAGAAATTGCCAAGGATATTCATTACTCCTCGGGCAGGCTACCAGCTTTGAATGCAGAAGCCTGATGGAGACTGTCTGGAAGATCCCTATAAGGCACCAAAAGGCCACAGACCAAGTGCACAGAGGTCTTGGCTAATCTGTAGGGTCTTTTAACTGAGTGACTCCAGGCCTGCTGCAACTAGTAAGGTCAGTGGATACATACAAACAGAATTTCACCAATGACAACTTCTACAAATTCTTTTTCCCTTTCTGACACTACAACATGTTGCTTCTTTTACCTTGTTTGATAAATGTTGCCCCCAAAAAAAAAAAAAGTTTGAGAGCTGTTTCCCCCTGTCATTAGGAGACTATCAACAAGGAAAAATGAGATAAATCTATTCTAGCCACTGCTTTAGCGAAAAGCAACTGTCAATAGTTGCTGCATATGTCAATTTAGTGAGAAGGATCAAATAGACAAAAGTAAATGCAATGCAGACTTTAGGATCTCAGAATAGTACATTTTGAGAAACCAAGGAAATTATTGAGGCTGTCCTCAAGCACTTCAGCTCAAAAACAGAAATACCTCACTTGAAAAAGGCAAATTTTATTCACACTCCCATTCCAAGCAGGAAGGGAAAAAATGGTAAGGAAAGATTGGAAGCTTGCCCGGATGAATAAACACATCAAACAGGATATTGAGAGGAAGTCCAGACTCTACAAAGAATGAAAAGATTAATTAGGAAGAAGACAATGTCTCAGGGCTACGAGGTGTTGAAACTGTAAAAGAGGACAGAAGCTCAGCCAGAGGGAACTCAGCCCAGGCAACCCAAAATGAGTTTGCCACGCGTACGAGGATGACTTCTAGAATTTCATTGTGGCTGCTCACTGATTTGGGAGTGCTGGCAGCCAGGGACAGCACAACTTGGTGAGAAGGATCCCCTGCTCAGCTGCTCCCAGCCCAGAGTAATTTAGATTTACATCCACACAGCCTACCAACTCAGCTAGAGTAATTACTCTAGATATGAGCACCTTTTCTCTCGTCGGGGAAGAGAAAGGGAAGTCCAGCTGCACTGGACTGAAGTCTCCCACAGAGCTAAGTGAAGCAGACTGAAGTGCTGTAAATGACACAGAGAGTTTTAGGAGCAAAGAGGAAAGGTGAAAGACAACCACTGCCTGGCCATTTCTGTCAGCACACAAATGACACAGGCCGAGGCAGGCGAGCTGAAAGCCTCAACAGGCTCAGTGTGGCGACTGCCAGAGTATTTCTGATGCTCGCAGTGGGCTCTGGCTACTCCTCTGAGCAGAACAATCTGCTGCATCTTCTCCCACGCACTTCCTGCCAAGCATGAGGCCACGGGGCCCAGAGAAAGTTACTCTAGATAGATTTTCCATAAACGTAAGTTATAATGTCTCTTCTTCACAGTGTGCTATGAAACAAGGGAAATAAAGATGCACTAGTAGCCCCTTTGGAGCAATAGCTTTTTCTACTTTTATCTCTACTTTATTATAGTTGCAGTACTCATAGTATTTCTCTTCACACATCACTCCCTTCATACCCAAGACATAATAGTTTGCCAGACAAAGCAGATTTAGAACCATACTCATTTCATCCTCTGCCTATCCCCCCACCCATGTGCAAAAATACTTTCCACAGAAAACTTCTGCTTTACTAGGCTCTCTAAATATGTGCATATATACTGGTGGGGAGGGCTGATGGTGTTGGTGATGTGAATTATTGTTAGGAACAGTTCTTTGTTACTAACCAAGCCATTTCTGTAATCCTCACCCAACAATAGATGACACAGAACACAATACAAATCTGACTGCCTGCTGGCAAAAGTTAACATGGAATATAATTTTTAGCAAAAGAAGAGTACTTTTGCCAGTACTAGTTTGGTCAGGTCAACAGATCCCAAAACAAAGAGATACATTTGCATATTCAGTATGTATAGCAACTCAAACTTTCCAAGTATTAAAATGGAAACTGTAGCTGAACTTGAAGATGTATGGAAGCAGCAGAAATGCAATGTCCCAATTGAAAACAAGAATACAACTAATTTCTTTGATGCATTTAAATGCTTTTATGTGAATACAAAACTGACATTAAAGTCCAACGTTGTTTGGGTGTCAGTCAACTTTCCAGGTTTGTGATTATTCATTAAATCATATCTCATTCTAATAATTTCTTATTGGATTCGACATATTCAGGTTTTCCTAGAAAAATAACTTAGCAATCAGTCAATCAAAAATATTTTGAAGGACAGTCATCTACTGTCATCAGAGTCATCAGATCTTTGTTCCTTCAGGGTCTAGGAGCATACCTGCCATGACCAAGGTATACATATAAAAAATACTGCAAAGACACATCCATGCATCAACTGAACCAATGTGACTGGTGCTCCGAGAAACCCAAAGCCTCAGACACACTCCAACCCCTCCAGGCAGCAGGCTTTGAAACAGGCCATGAAGGTCAATAAATATCTGGTCTCCCCAAGCCTAAGAAAAAAAAAAGTAAATTCAAGGATATGACATCCACAAAGCTATACTACCCCCTGAAACGGCCTCTCAGACACTGAAGCCATCATGCAGTAACAGTAGCAAAGGAAAGGGAGAACAATTTCAAAATCTATCTTGAATGCCACTTAGAAGCAGACAGTCAAAAAAAAAAAAAACCCAAACCCACAGAAAAAAAAAAATCACCAAACCCACACACTTGTAAACAAACAGCAAGTTTTACAATAGCATCAGCTCCTGTGGAAATTGTGGTAAGCAGCCCCAGATGGAGCATTCCAATGCAATATCAAATGGCAGGAGCTGACAACTGTGTCAAGGCTTGTGAGGAAGCAAAACCTGCTCAGCCTCTTCACCGAGGAAGGGCTAGAAAGACACAGTAATAGGCCCTCTGCCTTTGAAGCACTTCACAGCACAGTGTTCCAAGCAGTGCCCCTGTAGATGGAAAACTTGTGGGATGGGAGAAGAAGATGCAAAATAAATCAGAAGAAGCTTGTCATTTCTCTGCCTAATAATTTCCTATGATCCAGCAGGTATCATCTTAACCAGATGGAGTTCAGCTACTCAGTTCTGATAAACTCCAGCCCTGCCAGGGATGCAAGACAGACCAAGCAGCTGCAAAAGCAGCTGTTGTGCTCAGAAAAAACAAGTTGCCACAGAGCCACAAACAGCCTCGGTGCTTTGCTGAGTACTTCGGGCAAATTGCAAAGATGGTTTTACCAGTTCTGGACCTTGCTACCTCAGCAATTACCTACTTCCCTGAACAGTCCAAATTAAGGTCAGGCAAAGAGATGAAGGTAAGAGAACTTGTGAAAAGATAAGAATAACCATAGACCTGGAATTTTCCATACAGGGCACCAGTTCTGAACCTTCCTTCTAGGCTTGGTGCACAACAGCACATATCTGGCAGCATCTCAAATAACTGCAAAGCTGATATTGATTTCTTTGTATTTCACTGGAAACATGAAGAAAGTTTAATGATTCGCTTTTATTGTTTCCTTCTAAAATTTTGGTCCTGAACACCTGGAAGGAGTTATCTGTTTTCCTTTTATTTTCTCATCCTCTTCTAAGTCCTCTAAAAACTAGTGATGTACATTTTATCTACCGAAATATGCAACAAAAAAAAAATTAATTTCTGCAAAAAGCAGTCCTGTAGAAATATGAACAGAAGAACTAACACAGAAAAATCTTCTTGGGGAGTTTGTCCAGGATTCCTTTGAGTTAGAGGAACACAACCCACATTTTTCTACTGTGAGGAGCAGCACCCTTCTGTAGACATGTTCTGCTCTCCCTATAATATTACTTCACCAAAATCAAAAACCAGGAAAAAAAGTTACCCTCAAAGTCTGTGTATCAGCTCTGTACTAGTCCATTGGTAGTAGGATTTAGTCATGAAACCTGTATAAAATTCAACAGAGAAGTAGATTAAAAATTTCCAAAGACTCAAGCCTATGCATTTAAATTATTGAACTAGAACTGAGATGATGATAAAGAGTCACATCTAAATAATCCTCAGATATTTCAGCCACTCTAGCAAATATTTGCTGTTTCTATAAATCTCCTCTCAGCACCTGTCAAGAGTACAGCCAGCAACATGGGGGAATAAATACATTCAGCAAGCACAGATTTCCAATAAATCCAGTGAATTTGGGAGCTCACTAATTCCCCTCTACAAGCAAGAAAAAAAATCTGCTAAAAACCTTAATCTCCCATGTGCTGATACAGCACTTCCCAACTCCAAATCACACTGAATTTTCCCCAGCTGTCAGCACTGAGCTCAGCAGGGGCATCAGCAGGAGAGCAAGGGCGAGAGCAGGACTTACAGAGCACAGCACTCACTACACTGAGACTGGAGGTTAATGTTGAAAGACCACAAGTCATAGTGGGACGGGGGAAAGGAAGCAAAGCGTCAAACCAAAGCCACAGGTATAAACTGGCTTGGTTTCCCCCTCCTTACCCATCCTTTAAACCTACTTTTTTTCCTGGGTTGCATCTTTCACCATGTGAAGGGGTGGGGGGGAGGTGTTGTCTGTTTGTTTTCTTCAATATTTACTTATTTATTCTGCTGGCATTTTACTCTCCTCAAAACCCTTGCTATTGAAAGATAATATATTTCTTCAGCTGAGCACCAGCGTCAAAACTCACACAGGGGACCCGAACCACTATTTTAAAGCCAGCCATATTCAAGAAAAATCATTAAAAGGAGGCACAGATAAACACCCTGTTGGTGTTTACAACCATGTTGCATTAATGCTACTGTGTCTCCTGCACCTGTAAAGCCTGATACCATTTGTGTCTACAAGCCACTGTACTGACACACAGCCTGACAGGGCTGCTAAACCCCGGGAGTAAAGAAAAAAACATTGAGTAAGCAGGTCTGTGTGTAACAGATAAAAGAAAACCTGAAGGTTGCAAGATTTTTTTTTTCCCTTAATGTCATAGAGGAAAAAGAGTATTTTCTTGGTTGAATTGGAAATGCTCATTTCTTCTCTTATTCTGACTTCTCTAAATCTTTATAGAATCATACAATCCTTTAGGTTGGAAAGGATATTTAATATCATCAAATACAAGTGTTAACCTACCACTGCCAAGTTCCCCATTAAACCATGTCCCCAAGTGCCACATCTATACATGTTTTAAATACCTCCAGAGGTGGTGACTCAAACACTGCCCTGCCCTAAACCCTCAAGTGCACTGCACTTCCCAGGGTCTTCCCAGCCTGGTCCAAATGTAACTACCCTTTCCATGAAGAATTTTTTCCCAATATCCAATCTAAACCTTCCCTGGCACAACTTGAGACCATTTCCTCTTGTCCTGTCACTTGTCCCTTGGGAGAAGACAGCAAGCCCCACCTCCCTACAACCTTTTTTCAGGTAGTTGTAGAGAGTGAAAAGGTTCTGCCTGAGCCTCCTTTTCTCCAGGTTAAACAAACCCTCAGCTGTTTGTAATGTAAGTTGTGATTCAGACCCTTCACCAGCTCTGTTGCCCTTCTCTAGAGAGCTCCAGTACCTCAATGACTTTCTTGAAGTGAGTGGCCCAAAATTAAACACAGAATTCGAGCAATGCAAGGGCTGCTTCTGAACCAAGTGCAGGACTCAGCACTTCACCTTACTGAGCCTTATACAACTGGCCTTGAGCCATCAATCCAGCCCCACCAGATTCCTCTGAAGAAGAGCTTTCCTACCCTCCCAGACCAACATTCCTGTCCAGCTTGTTGCCATCTGCAAACTGGCAAAGGGTGCCCTCAGTCCCCTAGTCAAGATCATCAATAAAGATATGAAACAGGACTGGCCCCAATACTGGGGAACTGGCCCCTGGGGAACAGCACTAGGGCACAGAACACAGGCACTGATGACATCCCTCTGCAAAACTTACTGGCAAATGGTTGCAGTGTACAGTAATACCAGAAGTTGTGAGCTACCTCAGAGGAAGGAAAAAAAAACTTCGTGTAGCCTGAAACAGCCAGTCAGTGCTACATGCTATGAATACAAAACAAACATAGTGCAGTACGTGTCAGGTTTTGACCTCTGTCACTTGTGTATTTGCATCCTTTCCAGTCAACCTTCCTCATCTCACAGTCATCCCACCAGAAATACCCTCTGTGTCTGTTCAACATCTCTGCCAAGCTCAGCTCATGCTCTTATCAAGGAAAAACATTTCAAAAGGGTTGATTATTCACCTCCAGATCTCAGGACAGGCTATGGCCAAATTCTCTGTCTGACTCACAGGATTGCTTGAATGCTTTGCACAAGTTCCTTCAGCCAAGGCACTGGAAAAACACTTTGGAAATTCCTAGAGGCTGGGCCTGTGTACCTCAAATGAAGCTTGGCAGAATTAAAAGGCCTGGTGTGTCCCACATGCCCACCACCTACTGTGCCTGGAAGCCCATGGCCCCTAGATACTTTCACCATTAGCTTCCACACACCAAGAAGATCTCCTTTCTTGCTTTTTCAAACATTTCACACCACAAGGTGACTAGGAGAGAGCATGAGGAACCCCAGGCAAAGGGAAGATGTGGGAGCCTGTGGCCAGGAGTAGGAAGGGACAAAATAGAATCTCACCACTGGCAAGATTCATTACAACCATTCAACACATGCTGGCAGGCCGTACCTGGAGCTTCAGGAAAAAGTATGGCAGCAACTTGAATCATTTTCACAAAAACAATTCCAAAACAAAAACAAATAAATAAATAAATTTAAAAAAAAAACACCACACAAAAGAAAAAACCCACACAAACAGTCCCACTGACAAGGAGAAATGCCAAGCGTGCTCCGTGTGCCACTTGTTGCTCACAGATGCCAGGTCATCTTCTCAAGCCCAGTCCTCCCCTCCCTGAGGGATACATCACAAAATACATCAGGACAGCACTTTTTTGTATTATGCCCTTTTACAGAATAGCACCCAGGATTAACACAGCCAGGGAAAAATACTATGGTTTATCAGGTCAGGACACTCCCTAGGAAGACAACAACATGATTTCCACTATCAAACCTCCTATGGCTTTTAATCCCATGATAGTTAAAAGTCAAAATATATAAACTAATAAAACTAATATCAGGGAAGGAACAAAGCCCTTGGGACAGGTACTTCACTGCATGTCTGGGCCAAATGTAAAACTGGCACCCCGGCAGCTCTACATCCACTTCACAACCAACCCACATGGGGTAGGAAACAAGCCTCATACGAGATCCTCACATTGTGTTGGGCCACAGGATGTTAGAAGAGTTAAAAATGAAGGCATGCATGCATTGGTGTGATATTATTCAGTGAGTCACTTGTTCCACCTAACAAGTGGTGGAACCTTGCTACTGTTAGACAGCAAACGCTGGAAATCAATGAACACAAGCATCCTGCTCTCAATTAAAAAAAAAAAAAATATATATATATATAAACTCTTTCAATATGTGTGCACATATAAAAACCTACACTTCTTTTAACAGTTCAGGTTTTACTTAACAAGTCCTGTTTCTTCAAGCAGTAAGAGTATGCAAGTTACGCATTTTGATTGCATAATTTTACTGTATTAATTCACATCACCACCACCCTCCTCCCCAAAAAAATCACAAAATCAAGACCAAAACAGCCTATAACTTCAGCTGAGCTAATTGTATACATTACCATCCCTCAGACTGAAAGCATTCGATGTGAATTTGGCAACAGGTTTCCCAGTGCATCTCATTTATAAGCTTTGACAGGCCAAATTCTGCAAGTGAGAGATTTGTTGAAAGTTTACTCTTCTAATGTTCCTTCCAGCTGACCACATGGCTACAGGAATGAATTCTTTCTCACGTTTATCAGGCTTATTTCACTTTTAAAGGAGCCAGGTATTGAGAAGCAAATGGATAGGAGCATCAGCTGGCTTACTCTGGGCATTCCCAACTGCTCTCCAGGATTTCCCATGGACATGTCAGTGGTTTATGCCTGACAGTACATGGCAGAGGAGGAACACAACCTCAAGAAGCCAACCGCCTCTCACTTCTGAGCACTAAGCACAGAGCAAATGAAACAAGAGCCTCAAAGAGAAGGATTACTGCTAAAAATACTTTCACTCACCTCGAGTAAGATCTCCACAGAATCTTCTACTCTGCATACAGACATTTCTACAGACCATATGTCACCAGTGAAATGGCCTTTTTCCTAACACTACTAACAGGACAGCACAAAAATTGAGCAAACCATATGCATATTAAGATCCGTATACCACTACTTTACTATTATTAAAATTGAATGGTTCAGGAAACTATTCTCACTGCAAAACCCCTCCTTCACAGAACTCTGATGGAATCCTGCCGCTTTTGGAAAAATACTGGAATTAATATTCAACCATCATTTAAATAGAACCCATCAGAACAGCACCCATTTTGTTCCCAGGTAACAAGCAACACAAATTCTAATCTGGGGAGCAACTTTGGACTGTCAATACAAAAATAGGCAGCACAGCAAAGAGGAGGAAACATACAAAGGAAGGAAGAGGAAACATTAATACATTTTTACAAGTGAGGAACTAGGCACAAAAAGTCACAAGAAAGGATGAAGGTGTCATAAAACATACCCTAAATGGAATTTGGATAAGAAGTCGGGAAAACACATGCAGCCAGGAAGTGGACAAAAGCAATTTTTGTAATATGAATCTCCTTCATCTGAAGAGCTCCCTTCCATATGTCACCTGTCAAAACAAATGTAGTGCAACAGAGAATAATGCCTTCAAGCCAAGCTAATTATCTCTACCTGTAGCATCCCATGGATAAATTCTGTGTTACTGACTATGAAATAGCATAAATTTAAAAAGAACAGCACTGTTACGGTAAGCACTACTACGCTGAAACACTATACTGAATTCAGTGCTGTGCTAAACTACAAAGTGGTTCAAAGGGAGAGGGGAGGTGCCCCCAATGAGGAAAAATACCAGCTGAAGCAGACTTTTTTATTCATGCAGATTTCAACGCGTTGCCTAGAGGCACCCTGCGTCACAGAATTAGTAAACTATGCAGAAGAAATGTTGCAACCAAAGTTTACTTAAAAAGAAAGTGTTTTTTTCTCCAAAATACTAGGCCATTCTAGAGGTTTCAAACCTTCTCCCTCTCTCCACTGGCCTGCAGATTCTTCAGAGTAATGCATATTTCAAGCCTTATTAGCAGTAACACTTCTGACCATGTTTTTTTGTTATTAGTCTACATTAACTTTAGAAAAATTGTTGAAGGTTCATTTTCCTTTCTGAAGCCGCTTTGAATGCGGCACAGGTCTCAAAGAAGATAAGCTGCTTTATCTCACTTTTCCAGGCACTGAAAAGAATAAGGACAAAAAAAGCTGACAGGACATATCTGGGTAAATTATGTACACTCCCACCATACACCACCTGGAAACAAGCAGAATCTGGCCATGGAAATACTCATCAGTACTTCATTTAATAGCATTAAAACACCATTCCTTAAAAAAAAGGGAAGGAGAAGAGACAGTGCTCAATGATAACACAGTTAATATATGAAGCTGCATAATCTTACCATGGTCACAAGCCAACACAGATATCTAAACACACTGCCCATTCATATGCAGCGGGACTCCATTTACTATATAATTTGTCTTTTGCCTAGAGATTCAAAGCTTCACTTAGAAATAAATGAAGAGTAATGACTCCTCGTGAACTTTCCCTAATTTGTAGCCAGTTAATTTCCTCCTCCTGGTGAAAGCCTGTTGTATGCCCCACATCCTGCTTCAGGCTATCGCTGAGATGGGGAGACCGTGATTCCTTTCTTCCTATTGCAGACTTCAAAACCAGGAAATACATCCGTTAAGGATTTTTTTAAGAATGAAACAAATATTAAAGACATTAGCAGAATGCTGGAAGAAAATTCCCAAGACTATAATTACACACATGAGGAAAGAAACATTTAAAAATATATTAACAAATACAATGCTTTCAAAATTATCAGGAAACAATGATAGAAACAACACCACAGACAACTGAACAACATTCCAAAAGAAAAAAAGGCGACAATTCAGAATGGGAAGAAAGAGTGGTGCAAGGAAAATACACTCAAAATTAAGTTTTTCATTGTAGACTGCATGAAGGCAAGAATGCTGTAGTCCCAAAGGAGACCTGACCCCATTC
This sequence comes from Nicator chloris, assembly GCA_013400495.1. Lineage (NCBI taxonomy): Eukaryota > Metazoa > Chordata > Aves > Passeriformes > Pycnonotidae > Nicator > Nicator chloris. The sequence goes on along the minus strand of WAAE01010015.1, from coordinate 104,992 downwards.
TCCCTCTTCCATCCTTCCCTTGGTGGGTGGGAGAGTTCCTCATTAATACACAATTCTGCTAAAGGCCTTTAAAGGTCCTGCAATTTAGAAGCAGCTTCTAGAAACTATCTTGGAATTAGGACAGTTCATTAACTAGCCTGATAGGTGTAACTTCTTCACAGTTACTCACACAAAAAATAGTAAGAGAAAAGTTCTTCACAAGCCCATTGAGAAAAACCAGAACAACTTGGAATTTAAGCCCCATGGCCTCAGCCTGGGAAGCTTGGCAAGAGAAGGCATAACAGTGATTCACACTTCAGCTTCTCACTTCCCCATACAGAGCCTCTCACTGGGAAGACTCCCAAAGCATTTTACAAGCAAACTATCAGTACCAACCCCATTCATCATTGAAACATGGTCCTTTGCATCAAGTCAGAAGCTTCTCAGCAATACAGGGGAACAGAAGTTCAGCAGAAGAAGGCAGATGACTACACCACCACACAGCTGAGACTCAAAGGAGAGTTCAGGGGGGCAGCACTGCCCTCCTCACACTGGGACTGGCCCCAGCAGATGAGATTTGTGCAGGATCGCTGCTGCTGGCAGCTTCAAGCAATCTTCTATTGACAAGTGGTCATAAGCACAAGTGGAGAGGATCCACATGGAGCCATCCTCAGCATCCTGCTGGGTTCTGGAGTCTGAGGTGAGTGCATAGAACAGCCTCCCACTGAACTGATCATACCTCTCAAGAAACCAGGGTACACACTCCTCTAAAGGATAGATTACTACAACTATGCTTTACTTCACACACTGTGGCACAGAGTCAGCAAGGGAAGGACAGACACCCTGACATACTACAAAACTAGCTTCCACCTACACAAAGAGTAGATGCAATTTATCTTCTACATGTAGAGTTACAACACACACTTTAAACTTCAAAAAATGAGCTAAATGGTTGAGGACAACCTTCCCAATGCAAATTATTCAGGACCATAGACCTGTTCATGCTAGAAGGAAGCTTCAGAGGTTATGTTCAGCCTCCTGATGAAAGCAGAGTCAACCATTGGATCAGTTTGCTCAGGTCTTTATCCAGTTGGATCTTGAAAACTTCAGGGGGTGGAGATGGCACAGTCTCCCTGGACTTGCTGAGCTCTCAAGTAATCCATGACACTCCTTAGCCCAAGAGAGATTTCTTGCCCTCCCTGAACTCCTTCAGTAGGTACAGAGGCCTTTGAGATCTCATTGATGAAAACTGAAGTGCACAAGGCACAAGTACCCAGCCACTGCTACCTGTCCCACTCAGCAGCCGATCCACACTTTCCCCATTCAACCTTTTCCTATGAGTGTAAGTGGTAGAAACTCTTCTGCAGCCCCTTTTACCACTTGTACACACCAACACCAGCTGAGCTTTCATAGCCCCAGTCCTTGGACAATGTTTCTAAGCTCCTCTCTTACAGCTTCGTCCTCCATTTTGCATTGCAGTTCTGTCATGTTCTTCCTGCCCAGCCAGCCTGGTCTTTCAATACATCCTTTTGTTTTCTAAGTAAGGACTGCTCCTGCACTTCGAAGCAGTTGTCCTTCAAGACCTGTCTAGCTTCCATGAACTCTTATGTGTTTTAAAGCTTCAGTGTTTCCTGGTACCAGTCACCTGAATAAGCTGAGTCTTACCTTCCTGAAGACCAGTGTCTGTCACTCTGCTTCCTTGTGTTTCTCACGCCCCTAATGACCTTGAACTCCTCTATTTCACGGTGGCTACAGCCAAGGCTGCCGTTATCACTCTCTCAATCACATCTGCCTACTTTGTGAATAGCAGATGCAATGAGAAGTCACATCTGTTTGACCCCTCCAAAGCCTGTATCAAGCAGTTAAATCTGATATCCTCAAAAAAAGCCCTGGCTGATTTGTTTTCAACCATATCACTCTTCCAGCAGATGTCAAAGACCTTCAAGTCACTCAAAGGAACCAAAGGTTGTGATACAGAGACTTCTTCAAATTTTCTAAAGACTTGGTTCTGTTTCCTTCTCACCATCAGGTGATCTGTAAGAAACTCCCAGCTTGATACCCCTTTTGCTCACCTATGGCAGGTCATGACCCACAAGCTCCCTATCTGCCTGTCATCTGTTCCACAGAAGAACTCCATACATTCAAGCTGCTCCTTCACTTGCAGTAGTGGAACTCCTTCAATCCTCCCTTTGCTCCCTGCCCTCAAGAACCTGCATCTGTTCTCCACAGCACCACAGCCCTGCGTGCCGTCCCATCCCATTGCTCTTAGCGGCAGTGGCACAGCTGTCACCACACATGCAATGCTTGCTTCCCAGGCTGCTTGTGCTTCTGCAGGTGGCACTTCCCTTTCTCACACAAACTCTCCCCTTACCAGGCTCAGCATCTGGCTGGGCCATTCGCTTTTGCTCCACGGTGTCAGGTGGGAACACAACACTGAGCGATCACAAGAGCCCTGCTGTACTACAGACAGGGCACACAGCATTCCCTGCCCCAGAGAGCTGGTGAAACAGGCTAGGAAGGGGAAAGGCATGATCACCTCGGCTCCATAAGGGGACACAGAACGGGGGATCAAGACAAACAGGAAGTTTATAGCAGTGTGTCTTAACCACAAAACTCTTCTTTCTGCCTCTGGCATAACTGTCTAACAATTTGTGACCACACAAGGTACTTAGGAGCAGGCTGAGGAGCATTTATAATCCCACTTTCTAAATGAGCTTTGCTCCATCTGCTTTAGGTCCCTCTGGTCACCCATTAAATATTCAGCCGACTGTGGTCTTTGGCGACAAAGAAGCGACAGAACAGCTACAGGGCACATCACATACTTCAGGCCTCAGCTTTGCCCCTAGGAAGCACTCCATACAGAGGACATTCCTCCTGGTTGCTGTAGGGCCAAAGGTGTGGGAAAACCACCGGCACACCGCCCGCTGTAGTGGCCCGCGTTTTTAACTTCAAGAGCTTTTGACATGCACTCACTTAAACAGCTGCAGTGGGTTAATATCTCTCCTACCCTCCCCCTCCTTTCTTGCCTGTTACCACTTGCCAGACCAGCAAGCCAAGCCCTGGAAGCAGCTGCATGTGTCCATCAACACCAGCTGCACTTGAGGCTAAAGACACTGGACACTGAAGCAGCTCAGATGCATTCCCAAGCCCTGGTCTCTCTGCAGTGACCCTGGGAGAGGGGTATACCAACCAGCAGCGCCTAGGAGCTTCTAAATCAACATTGCCTGGTTGGCATTCCCAGGCACGACACCATCACTCAAGCCACTGCGTCAGCTCGGGGCAGGATGACAACTTCACCAAAAAGCACGAAAATATTATGCTTAACTGTTGATTCTCTTCACGGCTCTTACTGTATAGAGTCAACAACCATTCAGGAAGTCACTTCCACTAGTACGTTAAATAAAAACCCACACTCAATTCTGCAGTACATTTCCCATTTTTAGAGTGTGTGTTGACATTGCTACCTTGTTAAGCACATCTGAAAAATGCTCTTTCACTGGCTACGAAAGTCTAGAGTATACACAAAAAAAAAAAACCACTTCTTACTATTTCAATTTAACACAGGAATGCACCAAATCAACCTTCACACTGCTACAACAACTAAATACACACAATTGCTTGTTATGAAAAAATGCTTAGCTGAGTAGCACAAATACTGAAATGCACTCTTCATATACTGGATACTGGTGCCACTGCTGACTAGAGTTGAGTTCTTGTTCAGACACTTGATTTCTGGGGTGTTGTGAGGGGTTTTTTTTTAGTACGAACTTGTCTATATCTCCTTAGAACAGACTTTGTACCCAATTTTCTGAGTTGGTGCTACTTAATGTGGGGAAAATTATAAAGTGAAGAGGAAGCAGTTGTATGGTTATTTTTAGCGATTCACATTTACCTTAAAACAATCCTAGGTATGAATTCCAAAACAAAACACTACATTTGAGTTAATACACAGAAACCCAAGAGGTCAAACCAGTTGTGAACACATATCACTGAACACAGACTGACACTCCTATAGCTAACTGAAGAACTGTGACTATCAATTCTTCTGTTATTGCAATGGAATGAACTCCTACAGTTAAGATTCTTGCTTTGATACCACACTGCACAAGTTGTGCAATAAGGACATTCCAACTTTGCATTATTTTTTCTTATTATAGAAGATCTAGTGTGTCCCTCTACAAATCACATAATTATTCAACAGTATTCAAATGAGTAGTAACAGAAAAGTAAATTTTTTTCTTACCTAATTGCATAGTTTTATATTAAAATCTTGGCTATTCCTTTGCTAATGCTGCAATATTTTTATCTAAACCAAGATCATCAACAGAAAATTGATTTATTATTTAAGGAAATGGACTGACTACTAACTTCTGCAAACTAAAAGCCTCAAACAATAAAACCCCAGTGTCTTACTTGTCTGCTCTGTGTTTACATCATTAACAACATAAACACACATAAGCTGATTCCAGGACTCTGATTAAATTTGACCAGCAAGGTCATATTCATGCTCTTCTTGTCTAAGGAAAGAAATTCAGGATCTCTGCTACTGTAAGGGTGACAAAGCTTTTATCAAGTTGTAAGAGTTCCTGACAAAGTGCCATTTGCCCAGATTTCTGTGGGTGACACTTCCAAACCTTGTTCAGTTAGAAGTAAGGGCCTCTGGTGCTTTAAAGCACATGACAGCTTGGAGCTGCAGGTACATCAACCTCTCCAAGCCTTTTCCCTCTTGTTCCATTAATTTTTCACTCCTGTGACCCTGAGCATTCACCTATTCCTGCCCCAACACCTTAGTTACCTCAAATGGAAGCAAAAAATAAACAATAACCTACACACCACAGCATCTGACAAGATATTTGGAAAAAGACTAAAAGCAGAGAAGAGCTGTCAACCATCCTATATTCCAAAATTAACATATGGGAGGGTGGAGGAGATGGGGAAGCGACGTAAAGAAAACCTGCACAAACAAAACAAAAACAGAAAAGAGAAAGAAACAACCAATTAAAAAAAAAAAAAAAAAAAAGAAAAGCACCAGCACACAACCCACCAAACACCACCAGCTGCTGCTTTGCAGAGGAAGGGCAGAGGGAAGGAGGAGCCTTTGATACTCTACTCCACCCTCAGATTTCTGGATGCTATTGTGCAGCTGCTGGATGTCACATCTGGTAGCAATATACTGACACACACCACCCAGCTTTATCTCTCCTTGTTAGAGAGCACACCCAACCCATCATGAAAATGTCAACAGAACAGCAAGAGATCTGTTGTCCACGTGGAAAGGATCTGGCACAAGAGAAGCCACACCGATAAGAACAGAGGAAACATTTGGAAAACCAAGCCCAAAAATCAACCTTCCTCCTCAATCTAAGCCACATGTACTGCATCCATCACATCAGTATGAAACCTTGAACCTTATTTGATTACAGTTCCTGGCAACACTAACAATGTCCTGGCAACAATTATAAGTCTCTCCTGTCTCCAGGCTCGCCAGGAAATGAGGTGCCATTGGGGTTGCTATTGTGTGGGACAGAGTGAAAACAGCAGAACCTCCAGTGTACGTGTATGTGTGAATACTGACAAAGTAGGAAGCCCCACGAAGAGCATGGCAGTAGGTGCAGCACATACTCTGCTTGCTCCCAGACTAGCTCAAGAATCCCACTCTTAGCCTTCAGGGGTTTCCAGAGGTTTGGTTCTAAATACATTCATGGGCCACACAGGTACTCCTGGGAAAATGCAGCTATCACCACTGAAGGCAACAAGAGTCAAGAAATGAATAGTTCTTACTCCACAGAACAAAACTGGGACTGAAAAACAAAAGCTGAGCAATCGACCATCCTCAGAGCCTCTTATCTGTTATATTTAAGATTCTGGCAAGGCAATACCTTTTCCCATAATACCACACAAACGCAATTGCTGTGACTGGGCATAGACTAGACCTTGTCTTACAACATAAAATATTTTCAAAGTGAAGAGAAAAAAGTGCTCAAAGACATTTATCCCTTGAATCTCTAGCTTTTTTGGAAATTCAAGAAAAATATCTATCTCCACGTTTTTATTATTTTAGTATCTCTGGAGCATTTTATTGTGTCGAGACAACTGATGGTAGGAAGGAAGAAGTTTTATGTCTATCTCTATCTCAAGTTACATCAGGTCTCTAAAATTCCACTAATAGCATTACTTAAAACAAGGACAAGGTTTTATCAAAATTAAAGGCCATGTGCTTCCTTTCTCACTCTCCAGACATTAATTGCTCTCAGAAGATAGAATATGAACCATAAGTGCATAAAGTAATTTTTTCATCCTCTTAAAACTCTGCCAGGAGACACTTAAGAGGCCAACAGAGGAAATATCAACAGATTCTACAGGCAATTTTATATTTAATGATCATATTTAAAACCACACACATCACTATTTTTTTCAAATGCTGTTACTTCAGAAAAAATAATAACCACCTATTCACATGCAGGCAGCGTAATCAACACACGCTATCACCTTATTCCATTGACTAAAATTGTCTAAGTTGTCATTATAGCCTCAGATAAAATTCATTTGGATAGACGCTCTGACTCTCCTTGTGAATGAGAGTAAATGTTAAACAGTATTTCATTAGGCTACTAGCAGCACCTCTTTTGATAACCAGTCATGCAGACCATTTGCCCAAAACCGAAAAAAATTAAACTGTATATTTTTCCCTTCCAGAAGGCCTATACTAATGCCAGAGGAACCTTAGAGGTCTTCAAATTTTCAGAAGGGCTACCTATTTAAATTACTTTGTAGACCTAACAACCACAAACACCTATCAGAAGACCAAACTAACTTGGGCTAAGCAAGGTGTTTCTTAAATATCTTCAAGAATGCAATCTTTAAACTCCCAAAAGTCTACTCAGAAGTTACAAAAGTAGATAATATTAAATAAATAAATAATGTAGTTTCTTCCCAAAATCAGAATGCTAAGGTTTCCTGTCAACATATGGGCATTGCATTTCAGTGTGCCAAGATGCAACATTTACAGTCTTCCAGAACTGCAAGAAATTAGTGTCATTAACTTCTTTTTAGGGCATTATACTGATTTAGTACAGTTCCTGTTTTGCTTCTACCAAAGACACCTACCCCTACAAGTCAGTGCAGTTATGTATTAAAGTACCTATAAGACCTGCACGAGGAAGGTTTTTGCCCCTTCAGCAGATCTCTCTCAGAAGGGAGGCTTTGGGTGCAAACAGCTATTTTACTCCAAGCACAGAAATGTGAGTAAAACACTTGCCAAGGCATAAAAGAATATTTGACTAAATAGTCTCTGCTTGACGAAAGAAGAGAAATGAGCATTATGCTTCCAAGGATAACGTTTGTCATAAATCCAAGGCAAAGCCAGTAAGGCCAGTGCTGCATCTCAACAGGCTTGTTCCCTCTCCTCTGACTGTGATCAGCTGCATTTGACAGGCAAAGTATTTACTGCAGTATCACTAGAGTAATTATATTAGCAGGATTACATCAGGACATAGACATCATAATAACACAGGCTATTTTTTACCCTCCCCCAACTATAACTGTCCTCTAATTTTAACAGGTAACACTGAAAATGATTAGAGGTTTGCAAAGGCAGTCTAGCAAACAAATTAAATTCAAATTTAAATTAGAACAAGTTAAGAAATCAGACAGTTATAGAACAAGCAAGCACCAAGACAAAGCATTCAATACCCAGGAAGACATTCAGAAAATAGCATCCTAAGCCCCACGCATTGCGCAACAGACATTTAGTAATGCTCGAGACTGGAAGCCCTGAAGTGCTAATATTTTTCCAAGGAGATATTTTTACTACTCTAGAGTCCTATAGACCTGATAGTTTTTGACCTGTTAAAATCTCTCAGTTCTCAACTCAAGTGCCAGTCAGTGGATCTCTGTGATGAGACTACCGACACAAAAGACCATGCACGCTAGAGCAGTTGGCTTGGAAAAGACTAACAAGTTATAAAAGCAGGAACAAGATGTCTCATCTGAGCATGGTATCTTTGACAGACGAACAAGCGTAAAGGAAACCCCCAATGAATACCAGTATCACTGATTCTTTTGAGAAGTTGAACAGAAAGTACAGCAATGCAACCTATTACTGACAGGGGTGATCTTCAAAAGAGTTAAAAGATACTAGGATACCTGCATCCATCCTATCCTTGCATACAGTCAGAGACCACAGAATCATAAAATGGTTTGGGTTGGAAGGGATCTTAAAGATCATCTGATTCCAACACCACTACCATGGGTAGGGACACCTTTAATTAGACCAGGTTGCTCAGTCTCATCCAACCTGGCCTTGAACACTTCCACACATGGAATATCCACAGCTTCTCTGGGCAACATATTTCAGTGTCTCATCACTTTCATAGTAAAGAATTTTTTCCTAATATCTAATCTAAACCCACTCTCTTACAGTTTGAATCCGTTCCTCTTTGTCCTGTTGCTACCTACTCTTGTAAAGTCCCTTTCCATCTCTTTTGTAGGCTCCCTTCAGGTACTGGAAAGCCACAATTAGTTCATGCCAAAGTGTTCTCTTCTCCAGGCTGAAAAATCCCAATCCTCTCAGCCTTTTCATGTAGAAGAAGTGTTCTATTCCTCTGATCATCTTGTTGGCCTCCTCTGGACTTGCTCCAACAGGTCCATGCCCTTCCTGCGCTGGGGACCCCAGAGCTGAATGCAGCACTGCAGGTGGGCTGTCACCAGAGCAGAAAGGCAGAATCCCTTCCCTTACCCTGCTGGTCACACTTATTTTGATGCAAGTGCACATTGCTGGGTCATATCCAGTCTCTCACCTACCCGTAACCCCAAAAATCCTTTAAAACAGAGTCTCCCAGCACTCTCCTGAACTGGCCCTTACAAAGCCACTTCAGCTTTCATGGGGTGGGTTTCATGGGTTACTTTGCTTCACTCAGTAGTGTCGAGCAGCACCGCTGATGGCCGTCAACCCACCTGTACCCAAGGCTGAGTGCAATGGCCAAGGATGGAGGTGCACACCTTGCCCTTAGCTCCAGAATACTTTGTCAGTCCCAGGGCACAGTGGGGAGCAGGGTGACTGGACAGAGTTTCCTGCACCTCTGGAAAAGAAAGCATAGGTCTTCATCCACATCTTTAAGAGTTGAGGTAAAGCCTGCCTGGGACTGCCACTAAGACAGACAGACATATGAAATAATTCAAGCAGCATCACCAGCCTGGATCAGCGTTAATTCTTCTGTTTCAGAAGAACAGTTTTTCCCTAGACACTGACACAGTCACCTCTCTCAAGTAACAAAGCTTCATTAACTTAAAAAAGGCTGAGCATGTATGGCATAAATTAATCCAGAACACAGCTAAATTACAGCTACGTATCAAGAAAGATGTACTTAGTGAATTGTTACTTAGTGTGGAAATTAGATGCTGGAATGATAGACCCAAGTTTATTCTTTCAAAAAGAGAAAAATTACAAGCATGACATTAAAAAGGCATTGCCATCACTATCTTCATTCCAAATCACTAGTCTAAGGATTATAAATAAATCTCTTCAGGCTGAACTTTGATACAAGTTCTCAACATGAGACAGAATTCCTGTCTTTGAAAGGCTAATGAATTTGGGCAAGAGTGAGGGGAAATGGCTTGCGTACATGATGTTCACTTTAAAACCTTTATTTTACTTTTGAAAGGAAAAAAAAAGCATTTGCATGAAATTAGAGCTGGTTGATTTTCATGTACTTTCATAAATGTATTTACGACATGCGGGTTCTTGGTATTTTATTCTTAAAGAACAGGTATATAATCCATGGAGAGTGGAAGAAAATTTATTTTTAAGACACTGAACATGCAGAAGCTACTGCTATTTTTGCAGCCCTCCGCATGATTAATCTGTTTCACTGCTTTCTTGACAGTTACTTGCATTTGCCCCCCAATGCATTAGCAATCTTTGAGATTGTTCAAACGCAGCTAATCCCAAATGAGGGGCCGTGACCCCCAAGCAGGGTCACAGCAGTTATGGCTGGGGTCATGAGCCCAACAGAAGGACACTTGTTTAAAATAATATCTGGACTCACAAAACCAGCAAAAAGGAAAGCTCATAACCGGAAGGATTTGAAAGAGCTGATGTAAGAATGCATTGAAGGCAGGCTTTGCGTGACAGTCCTACCTGATATCAAAGCAAGAGAAATGCTAACTATGCTTAAGTGGTTATTAATAATGAATATTTGGTGTTTTATCTGCATTACTGTAGCAGCAATGGTGTTAAATTTTAAACTACTCAATTCGGTAATGAACTTTAAGAAGTCAGAAGTAAAACACATTATATCCACCATCACAAGAGAAGCCAGATGGCAACTGCCAAAATTCATGGAGAGGGGCTCCAGAAACCTCACAATCGAGTAATTTCACATAAAAAGAAATCTTGTTTAATTTAAATGCTGTTACTCAAAGCCAAAGGAGTCTTCCAAGTGCAGCACTGTTAGAACTCCATAAAATCCAGAAAAAACAAACTTTTCCAGAGAGTTCATCCAAGCCAGAAAAGAAATTTCAATCAATATTGCTCCTCTCACTCTATTTCTAGGCCACTCAGGCAGCCTCCTGGCTACTCCTAGATTATCTCATCACGCTGCCTGCTCGAGGGGGATGAGTAGAGCAACATGGTTGATATTCAGGGCTCAACGTTTGGCACACAGCATGTTTCAGGAGTTTTATTTCAGATCAGCTCCACCATGTTCCCTTGATGGAGCAGAGACTGGGAGGTGAAGTGCTGAAAGTGCTCTGGATGCAAGTCTTTTGACTTGGTGTTACCTGAAATTAATCCAAGTTGGGCTCTCAGGCTTTCCTCAGAACACAGACCAACTCTCAGTGCCCTGACTTCACTCCAAAACTGAGCTCCCGAACCAAACCAAAATGTTAGCACGGCAATGAATGGCTGTAACTTGTAATTTCGACTGCAAAGCATTGCACCCTTCAGCTCATTATGGGATGAATGAAAGATACTTTGATGAACTGAAAAAATGACACCTATTTTAGCCAAACAAGAAGCAAAACTCAGTAATTCAACTGTAATGGGATACATAAATTGAGATCCTTTCTCCACTCTTTCCCTCCAACAGTCCTGGGAATTACTTTCCTACTACGGAAACTACACTTCATACTAATATCCACAAGCATACGAAAAGTGTGGGTTGCTAGAAAACGGAAAGAAAAGCCTATGCCTTCTGTCACACATTCTTAAATAAAATATGTTCACACTTAGAATTTAGAGATGCTAAAAAAAGTTGGTAAAAGCATGAGCAAACTATTGGGAGCTGGTCTAATTTTCACTCTGCCTGCATTTTCCCCATTTAGGAGCAACAGCCTACGCAATACTTTTTGCTTTGGGGCTGAGAAGAATATATGACTATTTTTTTTTTCTTTTTTAACTACAAATCACATATTAAGGGCTTATATCTTCATTTTTACAAAACATAAGTACCCCTCATTGTGCAACGTGGCTACAGGAAAATTTAGCAAACAAAAAATTGAGCAGCTTCTTTTGGGACCTCCGCAAAGATGATTGCCGATGCTCAAACTCAAATTTTCAAATAGGATTGACAAGCTGTCCCTTATTGTCGCAGTCAACTAATCATACTGACCTGATACCAGGATATCAGAGGTATTTAGCAGTTATTTTAGTGGGAAAGAATGTGTTTCCTTCATTATCTAGACCAAAATGGAAATGTTTCTTTATGGAAGTGAGGAAAAAAAATCATAATGAATTAAGTGTGCTTTTTTCTAGCAGTAAGTATGGAAAATACAGAAGTGGCAGATGGTGTTACCAGTAGGACGGCCATACACTAAGTTCTCATGAGATGTATCACACCCATTAGTCCTTTTCCCTGAATGCAACTTATTTTAAAATATCAGTAATACAAAAACTGCCACAGAAATAGTGTACCTGAAGAGAAAGAAGAGTCTAACTCTGGTGCCTGCATTCAGACTCAATATGCACAGACACACAACATGCATTCAGAGTCACAATCAGAAAGACCACAAAATCAAAAAGTCAGCATTACTCTTTCAACTTTAGGGTCACATAAGCGAATTTAGAATCACCCTACTTCTACTTCCTGAGGCAGAAAATCCCAATTTGCACACTGCACTCAGAGTTGCAGAGGCAATTTTAAAACAACAGATAATAAAGTTGCACTTGCAGGCTGCAGGTATGGAATCTGAAGCAAGTATCTGAGCTGTGAGCTGCCTTAAGCACCTCAGTCATTAAAATTCGTCATGTTCCAAAGCATCTTTCAAAGTCTGTACAACTGTCAAAACACAATTTACCTTTCTCTGACTTGCCAAAGTATGTAGGTTTCCCCTGCTAATTTATACAAAACAGTGAGCTGTCAATATGAAAGGCTACAAAACACCACAGTTAAGATATAGAAACATCATCAAATATTTGGAAATTAAAGATATATCTTACCCTACACTGAAACTGGAGTGCCAACAGTTTGGCAAAAGAGAAGAGAAAAACAAAAGCAAGTTTGAGGAAAAAAAAAAAGTCCTGTGTGGAAGCCTCTGTACCACAGGTCCAGCCTACCACAGGAGTGAGAGTCCACATTATCGGCTGAGTATAACTGCTATTTTTCAATAAATATAGTTTTGCACTGATTGAACTTGAAAGGGTAGCAAATGGATTTTAAATGTAGAAATTATAATGAGAAGTGGAATATGTAAGAATTCAGACTCATTAACACTGGTGATGTGTTTGATCCAGAAATGAAGACTAGAGGTAGGAAACAAGCTGAATAAAGCACAGTCAGATCTCAAAGCATAAAACAAACGCCACCCATACAAGTCATGCCCGCCAAGTGTAAAATTCAGATCCAAATCTGCAGCAAGGGGTACAAAACCTCTTATGTTCCCCTCTTGTGGGAACATAACGTGCTCAGGCAGACTCGGCTCTAACCTTTGCACCTGCACGAGAACTCTTTCCAGACATGCCTAGTGTACATAAAAAAATCTACAATCCTAAATGATAGAAGTCTGAATGAACTCATCCTAAGAGAAAAAAGAGATGAAACAGAACTGAAGACTTAGTGTCCCGACTTATGACCTATGTTATACAAAGGTATGGGCCCATTCACACTCTCACGAGGCTGAAGGGTTTCTTCGTTCAGAAACTTAGCACCTTAAATTGACACCTCATATTGCCTCCTCCTTGCTCACATAGCTTCTCCTCCTGCCCCATTGCCTTGACACTTTAGCTCATGGTCTCTAATAAATATGCAGAAGGTAAAAAGCCTTTATGTCACATGAAAATTTTGTTATCATCCTTCTAGAAGAAAAAGATTAAGTTCTCATTTTACAGCAACCACTTGAGCAGCTAAGTCTTTTAAAAATGGATCAAGAAACAAGAGGAGTAGCAGCAAGCAAAGTAATGGCATAATCAACCTAACATTATTCTGTATGCTATTTGTTCTTCTCCATGTGGTACAGCTTTATTTACCTACTAATGCTGATGATCAGTTTAAAGATCTAGTTGTATCACACGAAAAGAAATACCTTCTCTACATTTGTGAAAGGGAATTTTCAGTTGAACAAACAGCAATGGCTTAAAACATCTCCACAGTGCAGTTCCTCATTCTGCAGGACTGTCTTAACATGTAATTAAAATACACATTGAGTAACAAGTGCCCTGAAGCAAATACTAATACTAATTTTTGGAATAGTACAGTCTACGTCACCTTACAGAATCATGGAATACACTGAGTTGGAAGGGGTCCAGCAGGATCATCAACCCCTGGCCCTGCACAGGACATCCCAAGAATTACAACACGTGCCTGAGAGCATGGTCCAAAAGCTTCTTGAACTCTATGAGGTTTGGTGGACTGAATGCTTCCCTAGGAAGCCTGTTCCAGTGCCCAACCACCACCTGGGTGAAGAACCTTCTCCTGACATCCAACCCAAACCTCTCCTGACTCAGCTTCATGCTCTTTCTTTCCTCAAGTCCTATCTCTGTTCATCAGAGTGAAGAGAGTAGAGCCTGCCCCTCCTCTTCCCCTCACAAGGAAGTTTTAACTGCAATGAGGCTCCCCTCAGTCTCCTCCTCTCCAGGAAGGACAAACCAAGTGCCCTCAGCCTCTCCTCACATGGCTTCCCCTTCCTCTTCACCATCCTCATGGCTCTCCTTTGGACACTCTCTAAAAGCTTAATGTCTTTTTTACGTTGTGTTTATATAGGGCTCTGTTTTCCCCCAAAATTCTCTTACTCTATTTTTAAAGATAAAATCACAAAAGCACTGTTCCACAGAACACTCTGTTACCCCCTAACTCTATGAGGAGCACTGCTGCTGGCGATGAACGGGAGCTGCTGTTGAGCTCCTGTGACACAAAGACTTCTCCTACCTCCTTAAGGACACAGTTCACAATTCCTTTTGAAGGTATATAGCATATAAATATCACCATCAGTCACAAATATGATCTGATGATATTTTCAAATGAAAGTTTTATAACTGTATGTAGTCCACACAAATGACCAAGCGTGGAATAGATGTGTCTTCTAGACAGAAAACCAGTGTTCTGGTCTCTGTTTCTAGCTTAAGACAGAAGTTTAACAGTGTCATAAATATCCATCACACGTGCCTCACAGCAGCAACTGTGTCAGACATAAAACCTGTGCTGCTGCTGCTACCCTGCAAACTTCTGCCAGCTCTCCCTGACCCTGAAACTGAGACACTGTCCTCCTGAAGCTGCAGAAAAAGAGCGTAGCACTGGAAACTCAAAAGGACGAGGGACTGCAAACCCCATGGCTGCTCCAAGTCAGAGAAAGTGAATGGTTAAGAAATAAGTCTTGTCAGTCCATCCTGATGTGTACAGCAGGTACAGCTGGCTTGGCAGTAGAGCCACCCTGGGAACTGGGAAACTGTGGCACCCTCGGCTTAGGAAGTGGCAAAGCTTTATGCTTGGTTGCAGATTTTTGAGTGCACTGCTTCACAACAAGTTATTTCCTGGGCTTTGTGACAAACAGAAAGAGACTGAAACAAGCAAAAAAACACATAGCAGAAAGTTAAAATAAGTGCTAATTTTGATTAGGTTTTTGCATTATTCATTGTCTGCTGGTTGGGTTTTTTTTTGCGGGGCGGTGGAGGGGGGATGACAGAATCATTGTCTTGCACAGAAGTGTTTGTGAGTGGAGTATGGAATTTGCAAGAGACTGGACTCCTCAAGAAGCCCCTCTGCACAAAACACAAAATAGCCCCTTTCTGGCAAGCTCCAAAGCAATTACAAATGCAGCAACAACACTTGCATTATAAACTCTGTGGGTGGAGAATTACCCTTAAGTTTGCAAAGTTCTAGCAAAACTGCGTCTCTGCCCACGACTAAGACTCCTAATGCCTAAAAACAAAATTTTGAGTGAACCAATTTAAAAAATGTAAGTTCACAAACAAAGCATTTCCACAGATACATGAATACATGCACTGGTAAAATCGAGCATATAAATTAAGATCAGGGCCCTACTCATTTTGGCCAGAACAGTTCAGTCATCATGGCCTTAAGGTAGCATAAAACACAGAAACAAACCTGGAACTCATGTCTGTCTTCTCTTCATTGTTGTGGATCACCACCTCTTGCCACTTAAGAGTGAAAACGATAGTTTCCCTTACACTAGAAACTCTACCTTGTGATTAAATCAAGGTCAAAAGGAGGGTGCAATACTACTGACACATCTTCTCTACGCATATTCTCCATGTCCAAACAAGTACTTTAGACGTGTTTTAAAAATTCAGGAAACAGCTTATGCTAAATGTGACATCAGCTAAAGAGTTTTATTTAGACTGGAAACTGCTTTGTGACAGAAAATCAGTTTTAGTCAGATTAACTGGTAATGGACAATTTAAGCAAGACTTATTAACAGTGTAAGCACTTCCATATCATGAAGTGCTGTACTTTGTGATGTATTAGAAATCAAGGGAAACTGAAGTGATTAATATCATCCCAATATGCAAGCTACATGCAGAGAAAGTTATCTATTCTACTTCATGCACTTCTGTAAACAGCTTGGCCATAGAGGATATTAGTGTGAATTCTAGAACAGTTTTAGAAAAAACAAGTCCTTTTACAGCCATTAAGTGAATGCTAACCAGTCAAATTCACTGTGTTTAAAGTGGGTTTTGGTGTTTTCTGGAATTATTTTCCTATTCTTATGCTATGACACTGTTTGTGACACTGAATCATTTCTGATTCTTTCTCAACAAGAAATACAGTAACAGTGTTCAAAGTATTCTAAAAAAGAAAAACAAAAATTTAAAAAATCCTTAGGAAACAGAAGGGAAACTACAGTCCAAGTAGCAAGACACACATGCCTTCAAGTCCACCAGTCACTCAACTGACTGAAAAAAGGAAAAAGTTTCAGCTTTAGAAATGAAGAGTGGTAGTATCACCTTACAGCATGTTTTGAAAGCTCCTGGAATATACCAGCATTTCAAAAATCAAGTTTGGTTTATAAAACTGGTCTACATTTTATCTGATTTTAAAAACAAACAAACAAACAAGCAAAACCCCAGAAGTCATACAAAAGCAGAAATAAAGTGAAAACACATCGCAGACTCGGGGTAAAGAAAGCTAAGTTTATGTATCTGAAAAAACAGAAGAACAGCAGAATTTCTAGAAATACACTGCAGTAACATAGTAAGATAGGAGTGACTTAACATTATATGAATTACCATAATCAACTGGAGGAAAAAAAAAATCATGAAACTCAAACTCATGCTTTAAAATCCTTGAAAATTAATGAAGGGCTAAAACAGATCACTGATTAGTCAGTCACAAGAAATTTGCCCATGTTGGACTCGCCATCTTTTCCAGAACCTGTAGCATCAGGAAAATGCACAATTACATTTTTGCTCCTCTCCACACATACAGGCACAAAAACATTGTTATGGACGTCCTGTTTCAGAAGACGGGCATGTAAATTAAAATTAAATCTCTCCTGGAAATAACACAAAGACAATGCAAGTTTGAATCCCCAGGTACTGTCTCAAAACCATGAAATATTCTTGAAGTCTGCTGGCTTTTATATTGACTGTTTGAAGGCATTACTTACGAGAAGTTGCAGCTCACCTTTTTGACTCTGGCAAAGAGGTGAGAAGCTTACACAGGCGAAACATTAAATAAATATACACCAACTCCTACAAATACTCAAGCAACGTTAAGGCTATTGAAGGGATAGAATAAATCTCTAACAAACAGCAAAAGACAGAGTTTTCTGTGGCAAGTCTGAGCCCCAAGATGAATATTCAACCTGTGGCACCTGACCCTCTTCCCTTGCAGGGGGCAATTCAATTGAACATTACGTCCATGAGGTAATTCCCATATGCACATCCATACAAGCACTGAGATGCTCTCACTTTGGTAGTGACATGAGACCACCAGAAAAACTACATGATGGTATGTAGAATCCACAGGATTATTTTTGCTATAAAGATTTACCATTTAGACTCTACTTCTGAAGCAGATGAATTTGATTGTCTTTCACTATACACAAAAATCAATTCATGATACAGAAAGATATTTCAAATGCACTTCAATGCCTTCAGAAGGAAGAAAGTTAGTATGAGATGTCTTTTAGTGATTGGTAATTTTCGAAAAACTATCACAATCTTGCTTGACTCCTAGTCTGACTATGTAGGGGAAAAAAAATTGTGTAAAGAATCAATAAAAGCATTTCAATCACAGCTGACATTATGAGTGACAAACCACAGGACATCCTATTCAGCACATTACCAAACAAGAACACCTTACAGCAACAGGAAAATTTCAAGTTTTGTTTTGGAGGCATGTCTGGGCACTATATTCTCATGCTTATATTTTTTATTTTCATGACCTATAGATCTAAAATTCAATGCA
The DNA here is from genome assembly GCA_013400495.1 of Nicator chloris. Taxonomy (NCBI): domain Eukaryota; kingdom Metazoa; phylum Chordata; class Aves; order Passeriformes; family Pycnonotidae; genus Nicator; species Nicator chloris. The sequence continues at coordinate 87,152 of WAAE01010015.1, read as the reverse complement.
TTCTGACATAATGGTAGAATTTGAACAGAAATGCCTACAGGAGGCAAGGGAAACATCTCCACGAAGTCTTTGTCAAGCTTGGAGAGAAGGGCCATGTGAAAGTCTTTCATTTCTCTTCCTTGTACAACATTTCTTGTTCTTCCTGTAGTTAAACTCAGAGGTGAGGGGCACCATCACCTTCAGGACAAGAGCAGCATTTCTCAGCTAATAAGCAAGGCATGCTTGTGCAGGGACCAAAAAAAAAAAAAAAAAAAAA
>WAAE01010015.1:21606-86045 GCA_013400495.1 Nicator chloris | reverse complement strand
CCAATATAAAGGGACAAAAGGCATTGAAGTATATCTTTTTTTACTTATTACCAGTAACAGTTATACAGGGAGATAGTCTTCTCAAGGTTTGTCATGAATTTTTCATGATTAAAAGCAGTGTAAAATAGTCTATGGTTGTGACCTATATTCATCAAACAAGGGAACATAAGTGTAAATAAGGAATAACTAGGGAACAACAAAATGTAAATACCCATTCCACAATATGCAGAGAAATCAAAAGGCTTACCTTAGGGTAAGCTTATGCTATGCCTAATTTTTAGGTTAGTCCCTGACAAAGGCTGATAAAGATCACAGCCTGCATCATCTGCCTAGCACTTTAAACTTGCTTCAGTGCAATTTTCTTTAATACCTTTGCACACTCATAATGGTAGAATTTGAACAGAAATGCCTACAGGAGGCAAGGGAAACATCTCCACGAAGTCTTTGTCAAGCTTGGAGAGAAGGGCCATGTGAAAGTCTTTCATTTCTCTTCCTTGTACAACATTTCTTGTTCTTCCTGTAGTTAAACTCAGAGGTGAGGGGCACCATCACCTTCAGGACAAGAGCAGCATTTCTCAGCTAATAAGCAAGGCATGCTTGTGCAGGGACCAAAAAAAAAAAAAAAAAAAAAAAAAAAAGAAAAAAAAAAAAGGCAGACCAAGATGAATGCTGGCAGAGAAACGACCTGAGGGGGAGGGGGAGTACTTGCCACGGCATCACCGCCTTGCTTCTGCTACAACAGCATCATCTAGCTGATCTCACCACTGAGCTGAATTGAAAAAACTGAACAGGAAGTATAAAAGAAAAAAATAGACAAGATATGATTTATTATGTACTATACAAGAACCACCAGTTTAACTGTCTGCATTTCAGTACATCCTGACAGAAAGGGGGGGAGATCAATATTTATTTTAAAAGCAACGGTTCTTACAAGGAAAAAAAAAAAAGGAGAGAACTAAAAACCCAGCTGCACTTGCTGCTCAATCAAAAACCAAATGAAAGCACAGTTTGGGAGAAGTAATATTAAGGCACTGATAGATCTTAGAAAGTTACAAGTTTGTTGCTAACATATTAAGGTAAGACAGACCATCTTTTGAATGCTATGAGAACAGCACATGTGTCCCCCTCTAATGAGTGGCAAGACTCATAAATCATGAACAGCAAAATCATGAGCTCCAAGGGAGGTCTACCTCTTCATCTGTGACAATTAATGTGTCACCCTCACAGCAACCCAGAGGCAAATTCCTTATGCTATTTTTTATGCATGTATTGTCTTAAAACATATCTCTTCCAAAATTACACTTGACATTTCTTTAATGGACTGGCTTGCACTCCAGCCAACCAGTATCATAGATTTACAGACATCAGACACAATACAGATCTTATAAAATTCNCTTTGCACACTGCCTGTGTGCAAATAGACCTCAACTCATGCTGTTTCCCGGGGTTTTTCTCTCTAACTTTCATCATATATTTTGTGCCATCTGCAGACAAGCAGCATTACCCACATAAGTTGTCTTACTAAAAAAATCAGTTGGATCATTCAGCAGACAAAGCCTGAAAGCTTGTCTCTCCCTATAAACGAGGGGAGAGGAAGAGGTTTATAGCAGTAAATGAGGGCTCTGACAAGGAAGCTGCAGCAGTTTTCTGCCAGGGGGTAGGACACCGTCCTCTCCCATCCCATTCCTGCCCAAGGACTGCCATCTGTATAGCTGAGACAGCAGAAGAGAACAAATGCCCTTGCCACTCTCACCACTGCTTGCCCTCAATGTATTCATTTAAACCGTAACGCTATGAGCTAGGACAGAAAATAATTGCTTGGATTTTATATTTATTCACCTTACAGGAAATTAACAGCATTTTTAAAGTAACAGAACATGAGTTAACTTTCTAACAGAAAGGAAACAGAATCTAATTTGTTTAATCGGTACCACACTTTAAAAGCTGGCTATCTAAATTTTTTGCCCTAGAATCTACGCTCCTAAATGTACACATGGCAGTAGGTATCCCACTAAAAAAAATAGTTTTCTTTCTGCAGGTACTACTGTCCCACGTGGGAGACAAAAAGAAGTAAAGAACTCTTTAACACCTGGGGTGTGCAACATTGGCATCTCTGTCATACATCCAAGCATTGAGAGCAGATGAGCATCTACAGGGAAGCCTTGAATGGGTCTTGGACCTGTGAGCTCTGGGAGCCAGCATGCCCCTCCTCCTCTTAGGCTGCTATTAGAGGTCAGGAATGAAGATTAAACAAGTATTCACAATGTGGTTCTGGTGTCCTACCCAAGGGCTTTAAAACTCCAGCTCTCTCACTGCAGATGTAATTTTACTGCCTCAATGACAACAACCTCAACAAGCACTGAGCACAGATGAAAAAAAAAAAAATCCATGATAAAGAGCTTTAAGATCTCCAGTTATCACAAATTATTTAGGACTTTAAATCAATATTTGAGATATATCCAGAAATTCTGAATCACGGGGGGGGGGAAAATAAGAAAAACCCCAACTTTTAAAGACAGGGGAAGATGGAAAAGTAGCTCTTGCTAGGTTTCAATATCTCAGTACTATTTGTAATGTTAGAGAAAATTAACAAGAGTATCTCTTCTTGCATCAGCTCTGTGGCTCTTTCTTCCACTACAGTGACTCTGGAAGTGACTAACACCATAGGCACGTGAATGCCACAGTACAGCACAACCAGTGCCTACATGCTGGGACCTGAAAGACTTTGGCACCAATCAGAAAATGAGAAGGTGAGATTTGCATTTGCATGTCAGAGGCTGCTATCACGTCTCTGGGGGATGGTCACACATTTTTCCAAATCCCTACAAGACTACTCAGAACTCAAACCATGCAAATCTGGCACTCACTGGAGAGGAGACAGCTGCCCTGCAGAGACTGCAAGCCAGGAGGGTAGATTCTTGCCATTGAAAGCCAGGCCTTATTTTTCACATCCCCTGCTACTCCAGCGGCAGGCCACCTGGCACCAGCTGGCCAGGCACTCTCAAGCAGCACAGAAAGAGTATAATTTCACCAAATTGCCTGCTGCCTCTAGTCCCCTGCCTGACATGCACGTCCTTGTTGCATAGGTAGGGTGTCATTCATAGGGTTCCTAAAAGCTTCCTATTACAGCCTAAAAGGGGGAAAGAAAAAAAAAAAAAGAAGTGACAGAAAACCCTGGTGAGGGTCCTGTGGAGCAGATGCAAGCTGAAGGAACAGAAGAGATCATTATGACTTTTATTTCTTCATACTTACACTAGAGAACTCCAGTGGGCTACACAAAATTAATGAGGACCTGCATTAAACATGTAGCCACTCCCTCTATATAATGAATACGTGGGCATTAAAAACGCCTGCTGCTCTTCTCAAAGCAGATGGGGTAATGCTCGGCAGCCCCGGCTTTGAATGCATCTGGGAGCCTACTGTCATCCTTCACAAAGCTCCTTCTCCGTCCCTAGGCAGGGGCTGCTGGTGTGGGACACAATGCAAGGCTCCACGTAACTATCGCAGAATGGAGCTCTAACACGCTTCAAACCCCAGCAGCATAAATAGGCTTCCTCACACCACCTTGCAACAGGAAAACACAAAAGGTGCCTTGGACTGGATTTGCAGAATTGCTGAACAAGCTTGCTCGAAGAAATTAGGTGATGTGAGCCATGTACCTGCAAATACACCAGAGATCAGCGCAACAAACAGGAGTCGTGACCAGAAAAGCCTGGCTTTCATTGAAATGCTTCACCACTGGTGAAAAAATCATCACCGCCACACCAGAGGCCTGTGCTGAGAACGCACCCTTCACAATGAATATTTCGTGTGACTCTCTCCCCTCTGGCTTATAGCTTTTCTATATGCTAACTAGTTACTAAATAAATAATAATTAAAAATTAAATTTGTTGTTAAATCAAGCTGATTAATAAGAACTAATATTAAATAAAATTTAAAAATTCTTCTTCTTGTATCATTGAACCCACAGCAACAGCCGCGGCTAGGAACCCTGCACCAGCGATGTTTATGAAGCCACGCACGTTAACAAACACCGCGGACTCCTCACTGCAGGAATCGCCACAATGGAGTAACGGTTGGAGCAAATGCAGATGTACAGCCCCTTTCATATGCAGATGTCCGGGTCCAGGCAATCCCGGGCTGGCTGGGGGGATCCTTTGTCCACCCCTGCCCACCCTTCAGGAAGCGAAGGGCTGCAGCCAGGCAGCGCAGTGACTCCTTTGGGGGGAGATCAGTGGCATTAAAGCACAGCCATGAGGCTCGGGCCAGGCGCCTCTGCAGGACCCAGACACGCTGGGTACACGTGCCAGGGTGAGAAATAACTCCTAAAACGGGAGAAGGAGCTTCAGATGCACGTGGCAGGGAGCAGTGGACGAGGCGGTTGCAAGGCTCCAAGAGCCTCAGGAGAGCCAAAGGTGTGTTTGTCCCGCGGGGATGGAAATGCCGGCACCGTGAGACGAGAAGGACAGCATTTCAAAATGGCAGTCTCATCCCCCGCACGGCTGGACACGCAAAGCCGCAACAGCGCAAGCTTGCTCTTCAAATTAAATGCATCCAAAGCCAGAAGCATTTGTCACCGGGCTCCCACCCCCACAAAAAGGCCTCTCAGACAAAAAAAGCAAGTGACCACTGTGAGAACACAGCAGGACACACCAGGCAGGAAAGGCTGTCAAAGGTGCCCTTTCAACTAGCAAAAGAAGAGCAGAGTATTTTATTCCTCATCCTGCCTTGAGATAACACTACATTGCAAGTCCAAGGAAGTCAAAATGGTTTTTAACATTTAAACCGACACAAAACTGAAATTATAACTCAATTGCATTCCTTTAAAACAGCAATTTCAGCACAGCACTCTAAAAAATTTGTTCGGACTAGGATCCAAATCCATACCACAAATGCTTCCTATATGACCAAAACAGCATTAATCAAACACCTACAAATCCTTGAAAGAAAACATAATGGCTTTAGGGGATCAATGCAATGAAAAAAAGAAAACAACCCTTTTTATAAATATGTTGCCCTCAATTTGCATTTGCATGACATTTCTGGTTCCAAAATCTCCAAAACGCAATACAATCCATCATTCACCTAGCCATTATCAACCCAGAACATGTAATATGTGCTTTAATTTCATACCACTCTGCATTGAAAAAAAAATCTTTGAAATATTAAATAATTTAAATATATGACTTGCCACTGAGGTCCAAATAAGATATTTGTATCAAGTCCTGCCAGTTTCTTGCTTTACCAGCTGCTTATGAAGGGGGATAACGCTTTCAAAAAGGTTCTTTAAAGGCTTATATTATTCATCAGTTTTCTGAAACTATTAAGTTACACTCCCATTTCCCACCCCCATCACCAATTGTAGGTCTTTGTTAAACATTCTTTTTAGCTTTTACCATGGCAAAGAAAAAAAGCGATGAATTGTGGGATGCCTCTTACTCTGGGGGAGAGGTTTTGAATAGAACAGCTGTCCAGAGGTCAGGCAAAAACGCATTCCCCTCTGACAATAAGGGGCTTTTTGTGGGGAAGGAATAGGAATTCAGAAAAAGAATTTATGGAATCGGGTAGATACAATAAGAGGTTGAAGAGAGAATTCAATCAAAAGGAAAGGGGTAACACAAGGAACTGCAAGAGAGAAGGGAGACATCACCAGCCACACCAGCAGGGAGTAAAATACCGAAACAGTTGTTCTATAAGAAAGAAATATATATATATATAGAGAGAGAGAGAGAGGCAGAGAGAGGGAGAGAGGGAAAGAGAGGGAGAGAGGGTTGCTGGAGAGGAAGAGCTGACAATAGCTGGCCCTGGGAATGCAGGCCTGCACCACGGTAGGGGCTCCCTTTTCCTCTCCCTTCTGCAGACTGAAACTCCCTCAGCGAAATGACACCCCCATAAAAACAGACCATGGGAGTGGGTGGATGAGGCAGTCTCCAGGAAGGTGGGAAATGGGGACTTTGCTGTTTCTGCAGTGAAAGAGCAGTGAACCCAGCATTTTCTTCGAAAGGACCTATTTCAAAGGAAAACTGAGGCCACAGCTCCATTTATGTGGTTCAGATCTGAAGACATCTGCTGGGCACACTCTGGGTCCTATTGGCTGCATGACATTAAAACAAAGCTTTTGTCCAAACATTTCACACCTCTTACATGCAGCTGTCTTGCCTCAGAAAGAAGGAAAAAAAAGGAAGGGTCGTTCTGAGACAGTGAATACCTGAATTTCCAAGCTACACAACAAGCAGGTCTCACACTTGCCAAAGGCGTTATTAACAAACATCATCAAAAAATCGTGTGTTGTAACGTTTTTCAGAGGGTATCCTTGTGTCAGGGTTATTTAACATTTATCAGCAAAAGACAGGACAGTGGTGAGGTGGAAGTTGCTTCACTTGTTAACCCATTGTGTTGCCCAAGAGCCTGGCAGCTGCTTGCATGACTTGGAACAAGCACAGCATCCTGCTCTGAAGGATTGCTTGCCCTTAGAGCTACAAGGCAACCACTATAAACACACATACACACACACACACCCCATTTTCAGAAATTTATCCCAATGCAATGTATCCCATCACATACTTACACATATACTTTATATGTTGTAATAGAAATTACAAAATGTTAATGTAGATGTCATTTTTACAGGCACAAGCCTGCACCTTCACATGACTTTTAAACGTGATTAAAAATAGTTTTCAGTTAGACTTCATGATACTTCTCAGTCAAAACAGAAATGAAAGGAAGTGACATGTATTGGAGCTCATGAACTTCCTTAAATCTGAGCTACGAGGTTGGCTAAGCACACAGTGCTCAAATTCCTGAATCTGGATTGGTTTTGTGATGGTGAAAGGCTATCCAGCACTCACTGCTTCAGAGGCTACATTTTTCCCCACGCTGTATTAATAGTGTGACTAAGAATGCAGCTGTCTAGAGACAAAGTGGATGCTATCCTACAAGAAAAGATAACCAAACAAATCAACAAAAAAACCACACACAACCTGGGGCCCTGATTCACTGAAGCATTTTCACGCCACTGAATTCTGGTGTTATTTAAGCATTTATTTTCCACACTTCACTGCAATAAGGCTGGTACACAGTTCATCCAAAATGCTGAGCAGCAGAAGTGAAGCTTTTCAGCCCATGCAGAACTGGAACTCCAAGACTTGATGCATTCAGAGTGCTGTGAAATGAACCCCTGGCTGGTCCTGATAACCACCCACCCCAGTGCTGCTGACACCCACAGCAACACTCTCCAAGCCACTGGAACAGGCACCAGCCTGCACAGCACAGAATTATTTTCACTGCACCTGCAGCGCACAGACAGGAGATAATTTACAATAATTTGTCAGGATTAACCTTTTGATAAGGCATAAATTTTTCCTAGGTTTAAAGCACTTTATAGAGGTGCAAAGGTTCATTTATATTAAGCAAATGCTGCCTCAGCAGTTTGACAGTAGCAAAAACTGTGATGCTGAGGCTGGTTACGACTCTGTTGGCCTTAATCTCTATCGCAATAAAATGAAGCTTGGCATTTCAGCATGGCAAGATATGATTCATAACTAACCATCATTCTTCTTTAGCTTTGGAAATGTCAAACAGGATAATTAACAGGAGATACTCGTGGGTTCACACATTCCAGATGTAGAGATTTATGTGGACTCTGCATCACCAAACACTGACAAGTTATTTGTAGCCACATGTTTTAAAATTGCCTTTGTAATTTCCTCATATTCAGCACAGCCAAACAGAATGAGTCAGGTCTGAACAGTTCATGCTCCTGACCTTATCCAACACAACAAATAAAACACAGTGTTGGTTCACTATTCTTTTTTATGCCAAATCCAGCTATTTATAAACATATAAATAAAAAATGAATTCTGTGGCCTGCTGTTCACATGTGAGTTTCATTCTTTCTCAAAAAAACAGCCCCAAGGAGTCTACAGTGAACATTACCCAGTTCTCAGCCATTCACACCACCTACATTTATATTTACAGTGCTGTTCTTCACTCTACTGAAGTGGGCAGGTATTTTTAGCCACGCCATGATGCATGTTTAAAAATTGATTAAAATAAATACTCCTACAGCACTTCCATCTGAAGACTACACATCCCACACGCTCTTCTGCTGGACCAAACCGCACATAATAAGGTGCCAAAATATTTTCTTGCAAGAGAGGCACTTCCAAACATTAAACCAGCAGAAGCTCCCCTGATATTTTGCCAAGAGCCCAAAGCAACAACTAGTAACTATGAAATATAGTCATCTTCCTAGCTAATACAGAGAGGGAAACTCTTCCCACGCAGAAAGCACAGGCTCTGGGGACAGCTGTGCACTGCATTTTGAATCCATGCTGAGCACAGGCCATACCCATATAACAGAGATGCGAGAAGAAGGATTGCTCAGTAGATTATGTGTACTTCATTAAACCTAATCTGTTTCTCACCTTTTCTTTGTGATAAAGGAAAAAATACATCGAGGAACAGTGTGATACCTAAAAAGCAACTTGAAGTTTCTGGTTTGACAAGCCATCAACAATTATTTTTATCATCATTGAAACTTTTTAACAGTGTCTAGACTCACATATAAGAATATGAGTAGTTACTAAAAAGAGTTAGTTTTACAAGCCTTCACACTTACTGCTATGTCCATTGAAAACAGTATTATTTTCAGTACATCCTCTTTTGAATTACTACCATTTTCTTCTTTGGAGGGTGCAGAATAGCTAAATACACACCAAACTGTGAGAATCACATTTACAATTAGTAGAGCATCAGAAATTCAGTGTCTAGGCGGAGTACACATGCATCTATCATCCATGACAAATGCCAGACACTTTACATTCCATACTCTAACTCAGTAAAGTACTTTCTATTCAGAACAAAATCCAGACCTCAGTATTGGCCTTAGTAGGACTAAATGTAACCACACATTTAAATATTTTGTTAAAAGTTGGTTCTTGACAGTTATCTCAACTTCGTGGACAGGTCTACCAGCATGTACCAAGGCAACAGATTCCAAAATAAAGATGTATAGGTTCTTTTTTTGTTTGGAATCAGAAAAGGCAAGGGTGTGTTTGTGTGTGTGTGATTTTGTTTCACCTTTTGCATTTTGAAGGCAAGAAAAAGACAGCAAAGCAGATGACAAAAAAATCTAGAAGTTTTGCTGGGAGAAACCAGTTTTAAATGCTCTGTTTAAAAAAATGTAAAAGTTTTCTTATGAACTGTTGCCTTCTGCTTACTGTTTCTGTTCTTCAGCTATGAAAAATTAAAGAGCCATTCAAAAGAAAACATATCATTACTTGAAAACCATAGATAAAACGCTGCTAAGCAAAAAGAAAGCTTGTGATTGACAAAGTGGAACTGAAGGAAAAACACACCCACAGAAAGCATTCATGCCACAGATGAAAACTTAGATGCCAGAGAAAAAGAATTTACGTTTATAACTTCAAATATTTATACAGATCCGTTACTCCCACCCTATTATTAATGCCACTAAGTTCACAAGCTTGCACAAAAAATTTCAAAATACAGATAAAATGTTCATCCCTGGATCCACTGAAACAGGTCTCTAATTTCAAGGGGCAGATGATAAAATGCAGCTGAAGACAGTGGAAGAAATAGTGCTTATCTATGGCCTAATGTATTTTTTTCTAATACTAATAAAAATAAATAAAAAGTAAATACCCTTACAGACGCTTACCTTCATCACATTATTTAAATGAAGGAACTTTAAATCAACAGTTTAAACCATTTATGTCAATGTAAAAAAATAAATAAATTCAAGCTTGCTTTTTATGTTTAGTAATTTTCTGTGAGAAAAAAAAATCTTCAAGACCTTTTCATCTGAAATTAACTATTATCCTTACATTAACTCCAACACTTTGCCATAAATTCTATTTATATTTAATCAATGTGATTGACTCCGTTGGTGACCATGCAGAGCAACGTTTAGAATTAGTACATCCTCACATACTACACCCGCTGCTGTCTTACACCAGAAGATCAAAAACAAGCTCTCCTGCCTTCTCTTCCAATTTTCTCTTAATTTTGAATGGAATAGCTACTCTACTGAACTAAATGGAAAGAAGAAATTTCCTCTATATGAACAGGTTGGCTTTGTCAAATGCTCACACTTTAGGCATAAATCCAGCAGCCTCCCACCACTAAGTGAGCCGATTTTTCTCTCCAAGTTCAACAGAAAATTTGAATTTACTTTTTAACTTACAGTAATTTCCTCAAGCCTAAATAAACTCATGCCTCACTCTCTAGTCAGTTTTAAGCTCTATGTTATTTCAATATTGAACTGTTACGTGCTTTTTCAAAATAAAAATATTTTCATCAACTCAAATCTTTCAGAAAAAGGCCTCTGCAAATAATAAATTTTGTTTTTATTTCTAAATAAAAGTGTGAGTATTGATTTTACAGCATTTATTTCCTTGTTCACAGAATCAACTGTTGTGATTTTATTAGTGCATTTGGGCATTTAAAAGAACCAGGAAGAAATGAAGCCTACCAAACCATTTTGTACAAAAGTCACCCAAACCACAGAACCAACAATTCCTCATCCTGTTTCTCTGCTTAACACTTATTCCTACCCTTATAACAATTTAGTCTTTTTTGCTTTTTAAACATGGAAATATTTTCCTCAAGTGGCAGAAATTGAAACAACACTGCCATTTCTCTGGTTTTGTGCTGACAAACCAAAACCACTCAAACACAAAGCTGAGGTAAGTAACAAAAACACAGAGTAGCTGTATTTACATGCTACACAAGAGAAGCCAGAATAGATAAGCCACTCCACCCATATCTCCATGACAGCACAAACACATCCAATATCTTGACTTCACTCACAGCACCTCAGTCCTACACTGAGCCCGTTTGCCCTACAGACAATTAGATGATCTGCGAGTGTCCTTGTTTGTCTGCAGACATGGTAAAGCCAAACTCCACCACAGAACAAATTCCAAAGGCCTGTGGCCAGCAGGCTGGAAGGCACCAGGGCAAGGTTTCATGTGCTCTCTGCAGGATTTGCATTTCAAGGTCTGCACAAATACCAAATCACCAGATGAACAAAATGAGAAACACACTTGTTTTCTAGGTCCTCCAGCTCGTGTTTCAGCAGGGAAACAGATGATGTGGGACTCGGATCCGCGGCCCACCCGTGCGCACCGGCACAGGCAGCAGCCCATCTTTCGTCTCCCGCGGACGAGCCCCTCGCTGAGGCCCTGCCGTGCAGAGGGACACGGCACAGCTGTCGGGGCCAGCGCGGACACGGTCCCAAGGGCTGGCACCTCCTGCCAGCCCCGCTGCCACCGCGGAGGGAGCAGAGCCCGGCACGGCCCGGCCCGGCCTGCGGGCAGCGGCGGCTGTAGGGACTGCCGTGCCGCCCGCGGCAGCCGGGCACCCCTCTCCGGCACCAGCGCCAAGCCACGCTGCTTTCAAAGCAGGCAGCACATCCTCCAGTTGTACCACCACTCAAACCATCACACTGGCCTTCTAAAAATAAAAAAGGCTCCTCCTTTTATGGCAGAGCAGGAGGTGACAGCCAGATTACTGTGGCATGTGGATAACATACAAAAGGAGAGATGTTTTCAAGAAAACAATTAATTCCTCCTTCAAATGCTAAGCTAAAACATTTGGTCACCTTCTAGAGAGGATTTTTTTTCCGTTGCACAAGAACACAAGATTTTTTCCATTCAACAATAAATTAAGACCGTTGAGTTTAGAAGCTGTTTCTTAGTTTGGGCTAGGTAAGTCTGTTAGCCAACACTTGGAACCAGAAGTCTGACCTATCTTCTAAACAGCTCTAATGGCCTCTATTTAGAATTACATATTTTTACCTCAAGTAAATCAATAAATTTCTGAATTCTCCAGAAATACATTTTTTTGCCTGAGTGATATACCAGAGGATCTATTTTATCCTTCATACATATCAAAGAAAGATCTCAGTTTTAAGTTCCAGATCCAGCTGTAGAGATGTAAACCTAATTACACCATGTCACAATTCCTAATCTCAGACACGTGTCAACATGGAAAGGTTCCACCTAGATACAGACTAAGGCTGGAAACAGAGGACAGATTTCATTTCAATTTAAATGGGTTTGCTTGCAAAGTGTATTGTTCTTCCTAGACAAGGGAAAGGAATGATAAGTAGAAATACCCTACTAGATTATTTAAGCATTAACTGTAAAGTTGAGAAATAAAGCAAATAAAGCACACTGTGAATACAAAAAGACAGAGTTAATGAAGAAAGTATGACCACTTACAGTGATAGTACATTGAGGCATGTGTTAAACACACCAGTCATGCAGTATGGTACAACTATCAAAAATAAACTTCCGATTTGGACTCCTTTAAAAGTGCATTTTTTTTTTTCATTTTTTAAATGTTCACACAAAAGTTCACTGGGCGTGTTTAACTGGATGGAGAAATTAATTATAATTCTCTCAAAAAAAATTTTTTTAAAAAATGCTCAACTATATCTCTGCATTCCTCCGTTGATGAGAAATTAGAAAAAAATTCTTTCAACTGACCTGTTTCTTAGGAAGCATCACCTTTCAAAATGCAGTCCTGATATATCTGGATTCAAAAAGACTGTTATCAACATATTACCCTTTATTCAACACAAAAGGTATCGTTCTTTAATATTCACTGAACAAGAAAAGAGCTCTTAATAAATCTGATAGCTATGCAATATTCAACTCCCATTTGATACCATGGACAAGACATTATTCATCAGACGTGCTTGGTTCTACCTTCAGTTCAGCACATTTAGCAGGTACTGTTTGAACAGGCAGGTCTCTGGATTACTCCCATTTCATCCTTTCAGCATTGCTCCAGTGATGCAGCACACAGCTATCAAGTGCTGACAACTTCTCAGAGGCCTGTCCTTCCCAGGCTCACCCTGAACGGGAGAGGGCAGCTTGCAACAAAGCCATCCATCACTTCTCCCTAACAAGAATTTTGAAAACAGCCACTTCTCTCAGGCAGGCCCCCCAACACAGCCTGGAGAATACCATTTGCTCCTCCAGCCAAGCACTGTGGGAAAAGGGCCACACGCTTGGGACTTGCTCTTCCATTTTAGAATCATCAGAGAGGGGCAAAGAAAAAAAAAAAAAAAAAGAAAGAAAGAAAGAAGAAAATGAGGTAGCAGAATAAACAGGTACCTAAATACCTGTGCAAGTGATTCCTGGAACTCAGCACATTTATTTACAAATGAGCAGAGTTTTGCAGCTCACACCGAGTAAACTGGGCTCATGGAATTTGCAAAGCAGGTGCGCCAGGGGTTGATGTCTGTGGGGGCATTGCAAACTCATTCACTCAAAATAGAGGCTGCCCTACAGAGCACAAAGGGCTTGCCATTCAAAAACCTGCTTGACAGAAAGTAAACATCAGGCATGTTAATCTCAACACTGCAAAATAAAACGAATGCTGAGAAGTTCATGCCAAAGTCAGTACAGTCCCCTGCATCAGTCTTCTCAAGGCAAACACACAGCACTCAACCATCATCACTGACAGAAAACTTCCAGCTCTTATAAGCAGATAACCAATGTTTGGTTTTGGGGTGCAGTGTGCAATAAACAGACCCCTGCATCTCCTACAGGAAATCACCATCACTGGTACTGCACAACAGAAATCCACCAGCACTCTCTTTTTATTTCCTAATTTGTTACAGCTATTCCCTGAGGCCTCCATGGGCAAAATAACTGATTGCTCTTTCTATCCTGCTGTTTAGGGTTTGGAGAGATGATGCCTATTTTTCTAAACTGACACACACAATTAACAAGAGAGTCTTAAAAGATCCCCTGTGTTGCATCTTGGAAACCACAGTTTCCATTTATAGCCACACAAAGTATAATTTTCATAATGCAGTGCAGACACCCAAGAACAGGATTTCAGTTTTGCCTTACATTTCTCTTTACAAATCTACAAGCTTCTGGTGACTGAGATCAGTTTCGAACAATGCAGACAGAGTTTCTTCTGCCACTTCTTGAAGAGAGTGCCAGCAGGTGATGGCCCATGCCCTGTCAATGTTGTTCAATAATTCAACATGGCAAACACGAGATCAATCTGATTCCACATTCTTTGTAAAAGGTACTTCTTAATTTTTACATAGATGCACCAACCTGTTAGACATAGCTACTGAAGTCTAAACATTATAAATTTAAATCCACCGTGCCTGAAGCTCAAGTTCACTGAACTTACAAGACAATTTGCACACCATCAGCTGTACCATCTCTACAGGGGAAAAACACTTCTAGCAACAGCAATTTAACTAACTCATGCACACTTTGCTCACAGGGCTCAGTTGTTCCCTATACAACCAAGATGGGTTCTTTGGCAAGGTCTGTGGTTTGCTTCTGGGTTATGCAGTAAAAACTAATGACTTCTTTAGCCACATAATTCCTCTGAAACCAGTTCAGAAAAGCTCTGATCTTCCTGTTACCTTTTTGATCTTAAGTGAGTTTCATACCACTTCTTCAAAAAGTTTAACATCTTAATCACAATTCAAATGTCTTTAATCAAAATATTGCCCACTATGGAGATAGTTAAATTGGTAATAAAGGATAGAGTACATTGTCTGGCTGTCTGCTTTATACCTCTCAGAAGCAGCTCTAGTGGTTGAAGTCCACATATAACCAAACCAAAAGTGTAATTTTTAGTTTTCCTTTTAAACAGAGTAGAACACACAATCTGATTGACTTTTACCTTTTTTTTTTTTTTCAGGAATCAATAGAAAACACATCTGCAACTATCAGATATCACCTGGATCTGTATGCAATTTACAAACTGTACTGAAAGCTGACACAAAAAAATGCTTCCAATATCTGTAATATGCATGGGAATGCTCCCTGTTCCTAACGCCTCTCCTCTCAGCTGCTACATCACAGTTCCCATTAATCCCTGAACTCTTCCCTGTCTGTCGAGTTCGTATCCAGGCATGATGACAGCAGCCTCCATCTTAGTATGCTGTAGCTATACATCTTGCTCAGCTAACAAAGAAACAAGGTATTTTCATTGACTTTGGCACAGTGTTAGGACAACACCATTAGCTCTTTCCAAATGCACTTAAAGCATCTAGCTGCTTTCCTTCTCCACCCTCAGGATGTTTTATCTTTATGAAAAATTTAGGTGGGTATCATCAGGAGAATTATTTTACTTTTTTTCTGTGAAACTCTTAGAAGCCAAAAATATATGGCTGTCAGAGGAATAACTTCTTTTAAAAATAAAAATGTAGCAGAAAACATGCAAAAAAACACACACCAATTTTCTGCTACAAATACTTGTCAAAAGAGTAATGACTCAACAGTAAAATGATTTGTTTGAAATCCTTTGTTCCACCAATGCCTCCAAGTAGCAAAATATATTCCTTTTCTATTTAGTTATACTAGATACCAAAAATCTCACCAGTTTCTGTATTTTTATCCAACGATGAGGACAGATTACTCTACTCTGCAGATTCTTGTACTTGCTATCTGACTCCCAGAGGAATGAGCCCTTCCAGCTCATCTTTGGTCCGCACTGTCAGCTGAGACAGTTCTGGAAGGGCTAAGGCTTTTCAGCTTTATTCTGATGAGTGTTTCTTTAACCTCTGAAAAATGTTATCAGCATCTTCAGCGACTACAACGTTTAAGTTGTAGGTGAAATTGAATAAAAAACAACACAACACAAATGTGGAGCGAGAGGATGACATGGCACACCTAGTATTCCTTTTACATAGACAGCCGTGAGTCCCACCAGTAAGGAACAAAGTTCTGTGGCAGCAACAGATTATTTTAATAGATACCTTAATTCTTTGTAGCAGCCCAAAAGCAAACACTGAATGTTATTAATTATCATAATTATGGAATTCATATGGAATATGACAACAACAAAAGCATTAAAGCTGTATCCCTACATAAAACCTCATTTCTTCTTCTGCAAGATCCTTGCTGACAGGTAAGGCAAGCAGGAAATCCTTTTACTAAAACCTTTACTATTACAACAGCAGAGGGGCATTGGAAGAACCAGCTCATAACAGGTTCAAATCAAACAAAACTAGATTTCTTCACAGGAAGTCCATTGTGGAATTCAGCACCACTGGGTGCATTGAATACTACCAGTGCTGATTGGTTCCAAAAGCGATGGGAATAAAAATCCTTAGATGATGAATAACTACAGAGACACTTTCACTCAGGCAAGCTCAAGACTCACAAGCCATAAATTCACTGGAAACTGTGAAAGCAAAAATACGAACTCTTCCAGTTCCCACACTCCTCCTGAAGTGCCCACAACAGCTCAGGGAGAATCTCAAGCACAACAGCCTTGAATCAAACCACTTACACTCACTACAGTAAAGCCTCTGAGCTACCAAACAGTCATTGTTTTGTGCACATTCTTGCATTTGAATGTACCATAAAAAAAGTTCTTGTGCATTTGTTGTCACTTTTTCCATCCAAGAGACAAAACTTTGACTAAGTATCATTTCTGCCCCGACTTCTTCCCCCTCCTTACCAATACTGTAAAATCTTACCTTTTATAGGTGGGCAAAATACAATTCTCATATCCACACCTTCAGACTAGCTGTGGATACAAATACCAAGTCAAAAATTATAGTGAAATAGACAATGCAGTGCCAAGCCAATGGAGATGTTCACTGAAACTCCCCCATGCAAAAGACAGGGAAAGGTAGTAAGAAATTGATAGCTTGCTTCTTCCAGGTACTAAATCTGTGGATTTCATTCACAGTAAACAAGAGACCTTCAAGAATTCCAGTTCCAGCAGTGATATTATGAAAGAAATGGGGGGGGGGGGGAACGACACAAAACAAAAAATCTAACCAAAACATAAAAAATCCAAACAAATACAAACCCAACCAAACAAAAACAGATACACAGCTAAAGCCAAACCAACAAAACATAGCACACACAACATTCAGAAATCCTGATCATAGAGTACACAGGTTGAAACTTACCAGAGTACCCAAAGTGAAACTAAAACTCCTGGTATGATGATTAAACAGCTTCCACATAAAAATGATAGACAGTCCTCCCCTGTGTATTACCTCTTACAGCAAAATTATCAGAACTGATGGGGAAAAAAAAAATCAAATTCCCACCACACTGGCAAAAGAAGAAAAATCTCAGAGAGAGATGTAAAATTCTCAGCTCAGATACTCTTCAGAGACAGACCCCCACATGATATTCCCATTCCAATTGGTGCAACTGGTGCAGAGGGAAGGAGGATCCTTTGTGGGACTTCAGTGCCCTGCATTTCAGAAGCATCACTCAGCCCAGGGAGAAAAAGGATCCAACTAGAGAAGCAATACAGGAAAGCCCCAGGCAATGCTGAAAACAAAGCAAATGTTTTTACCCCTCCCACAACGCACCCAGGGAGAGGGATGCCTGTTTCTTACAGCCTTGAAGAAACAGCTATGTCCATTGGAATCCAGCCAGGGATAGGTGCCATCAATTGAGCATGTTTCAAATGAATCACAACTTTATCACAAGGATCGTGATCCCATGGACTGATGTGTCCACTTTGAACCATTTCTTACTGTGGCTTTCCTCTACTGTGGTAATACTTCACTCCTCCAGCATGCAGCCTAAGTCCCACCACAGAGAGACTCCAAGCCAAAGCTTCCCCCACCACCATCCACTTGTTAAGATGAGTAAGTTTGCACTGAGAAATATTAAAATACATTGGGTTAGCTTTAATGCATCCAGACCTGGACCAGATAACCTCAAGCAACTAATCAAGCAACCTGCAGTATCACAGCACTCGTCAGGGGTATTGCCAGATGCTGAGAAGAGCTTATGATGGGGTTACCTGGGATTATCCCATCAGAGTTCTTAGGAAAATGAGATACACTGACCAACTCTCAATTGGATTAAACTGCTGTGGAGGGGTCTGTTTTTCAAACTGCATTCTAAAAAAAAAAAGAACCCAACCCCCCCACCATGCTTCTTAAAACAAAGAACAGAGGAGGAACATCTGCTCCCCTTGCCCCTCTTCAACATAATCAGAGGTGTGGTCTGAAAGATATTAAAAAATACTAAAATAGGTCCCACAGAAGAACTGTTTTATATGGATGGTATCCTGGTCCTGCTCTCCAGTCCTCAAAGGTCAATATGCAAATTTTAAGAATTCTTTAAAAACCTTGGGCACTCACCCAGATGTGTGAGTTTACCGGAACAAGTCCCAGGCATTAAGATTGAGTGCTCATAAATCAGGAGTTGCTTACTCACTGCAGTTTCTAATGACAGTTACAGGTATTAAAACATCTAGGAATTCTAACCCCCAGAGATTAGAATAGATACAGGCAATAGTTAAACTTGGACCAAATCAGCCACAAATCACTAATGACTTGGGAAGTGGAAAGTGCACAGACACTCCCTAAAGCACTGGACAAAACCAAGAAAATTGCACCTACCACACAAACAAGTGGTTACACTCCAGAGAACCCCAGACCTAATATTCCACTATTATCTTTGGAATGCCAGGTTTTTTGTTTAGCTTTTAAATGGGAAAGGGACACACAATTACTTTAAGAGAGAGAAAGGCTTAGTAAAGCAGCAACACTCTACTTCTGTAGAAATTAAGCCACAGAGCATAAGCTAATTGGGGACAAAATCCAGTGACCAAGAAAGGTATTTTCCCACCTCTCCTTCATAGAGCTCTCTGCACAGGATTCTTTACCAAAAGAATCCAAATCCTACCTCATACACACAGGAAGTTAGGGAAGTGCCTGATGTCACATACTGAAATGATTCTGGATCTCCCAGGAGATGCCCCAGTGTGGTGAAATCCACGTGGAAATGAGCAGAAACAGAGCTAGAGATAATATGATAACAGCAAACCAGCTGGAAGGCAACACACCTAATACAGACAGTTCAGAAAACAAAAACACAGGATCTTATGTCCTCCTCATACACAAATACAACTTATCTAACCTGACTACAATACTGACACGTCTCCAATACATTTGCTACATGTATTCAGTATAAACCAAAACAATCCCATTTTTTCTCCTAAACAACGAAACAACTCAAAAATCTAGAGAATGCTATGATTTCCTGAGCTAAGCAACTAGTTCATAATGAGAATTTCTCATAACTCTTCAAAAAAGCAGCACAAGTCTAATGAAGCAAGAATGGAAAAGAAAACTGGCAAAATATTTAACAGCTAAAGCCAAATGAGCAATAATAAAAAAACTAAGAGAACTCCATACTCAGCCTCCAGTTGCTTTTCTACCAATAAAATCCTATCAATAAAATTATTTTTAGGGTGTTCAGAAGTGCCAAAGAATTTTTAGTACATCTAAGCACTCCCCAATGATCAGAGGCAAGAGAAAACAAGAGCACATATATTGCTACAAGTTTTTGGGATTACATGAAAATCGAAGTTAATGAGATCCTTGTAGCTTCACTTGTTCTTTAAGCAAGTAACCTACACTGCTGGATTTGCAGGTAGCAAACAGCCACTCATTATACTAAAAGAATGGCTGTCAGAAGCAGCTTTAGGACATGAAATTTTGCTTCACTGGAAATCAAATTCTTTTTTTCCCCTACATTCTGCTCTCTTGTCTCCATTCCCATCAAACAAAGCAAAAAATATGACAAAAGGTTCTGTAGTGCACTAGGAAATCTATGTGCAAATGGAAGAAACCTAGGCAATTGACAGAAATCCCCAGAAACGTAAGTGCCACCGAAACAATTTTCCAAAGCTCACTACCTAAAGAACCCTAGAGAAAATGTAAATAAAATACCAAAGGTAAACACACAAACTTCTTTTAAGTTCCCCTGCCCCACTCCCTCCACTGCAATGCATGCACACACAAACAAACAGGCTTCTCCCTGTTGCTTGGGTTTCCACTTTCTTTCAGTGGCTTGAGATATGCCCTAAAATCAATACATGGGAAATAGTGTTTCATGTAACCCAAGTTGTTCTAAAAATTCACCTTCTCTTAATTGTAATGTATAGAATTATTGTATGTGTCCTATATATTGGCACTTAAATGTTGAGATTTGAAGCATGTAACAAACATAAAACAAAAGCAAGCCAACAAACTCCTTTTATATAAGACATTCAACCCGAGCAAACCAATCACCTGGTGAAGTTTAAAGGTAAGCAAACACAAGGCATTTTTAAAAAAAGCTTTTTTCTCTTACACCTGTATTTTCCCACATGTTGTGTGACATAATCTGTAATATATTATACAGTTTGAGAATTCAGGAACATAAGAATCAAAACCATTTTATTTTATTTTAGGGGAACATCACTGATCCTCCCACTTTCAAGAAGATTCAGGTGTGACATTAAATTAGCCAACAGAAGTTGCACTAAATTGCTTCAAAACCAGCAAAGGTTCCTTTCAGCCTGATACATCTTCCTGACCTGGACCTGACAGACAGCAGTAATTTAAGAAAGTGTAGGTGTTTATTTGCACATCTTGGGTCTATTTTACAGCCCCCAAAACACGTGATGCTTCCAATAATACCACAGAGAAGCTGCTCTGACAGAAGGCTGGTGAATCTGAGACACAGCATTATCCAAAGTGGTGATAATAACAGCCTCTAGTGTCGTTTTTGCTACACCAGTAGGATGACAGACTGCCACAGAGGCACAATCAAGCCATTTCCTGCATCCACAAAATTTGGCCAAAGATACCTTAATTTTCCTCAGATCTGTTCCACTAATTAATGTTTTAAAACAAGAAGATATCAAGGTTACTGTATTCCTGCTCCAGTTTTAAGTTACCTTACTGCATACTTCCAAAGATGCACACAATCAAAAAAAAACACAACCACATATTAAATACAATCCATATTCAAAGGAATTTGCATACAGATTTCTAGTTAAAGTTATTATTAATAAGCACAGTAAGATTACCAGCATGTGCATTACTACTCTGCATGCATTAAAGATGCATCTTTGTCTGCCTTTTTCTTCTGCTTATCTCCCCTGTTTAGAATGTTAAACTTCTGTGCTATGTAAATGAAAATATTTAATTATGCAAAGCAAAGTGGAAAGGTTTACATTATTATAATTGAGTTAAATTCTTCCTGCTTTAAGCTCAAATACTGAGAACATAGCTGAGCATCTGTTAAGAATTTCAAAGTCTTAAACTGCTGCTTTATAAATTTTAAGAGCTACATGTGAACAATTTGAAGCCTTTTGATGTTAATAAAATTACTGTAATATATTCAGTTTTCATGGTTAAAATTAAGGGAAGTCTGAAAGCCTAATGCAAATCCAAGGTGAGAAGCAAATTCAGAAAGAAGTCGCTTGTTTGCTGCAATTTTTCAAGTCTCATGGTAACCAGAATTTATAATTGCAAACAAATGAACGAACAAATGGCTAAGGAAGCTAAAAGAGAACTGTGACAGGAAAACATCACCTTAAGAACAACCTGTTCACAGAAAGAGGTCTCCTTTAGCAAGAGCAAACCTAATGTTCACAGCTGCGTACACAAGAGTGATGAACTCATTAAAAGATCAGGGTGACATACTGAAGGCTGTAGTCACTTCAAAGGGATACTTGTCCTATGTCTTCACCCAACTACGCTGAGACACTCACCAAATACACCAGTGGTATGAGCTGTAAAGCTGGATGTCAACGAACTGTATGCTTTTATCAACAAACTTTCATTGAATCCTCACACCACAAATAATTGCCAGATTGGCCTTCTACGGGGCCACAGAAGTACAAGCAGTCTGAAGGAGCTCAAACACACAATTTGAAAGGAGGCAGAAGAAGAACGCTTTTTCTGCCAGCTCCACCTGCTGCAAAGCTGCAATTTCTCAGGTCTGAAACACTGAATTTAGCAGGATACTTAAGAACCTTAAAGAGAAAACATAATTTATTTTGATATTCAGACTGTGAGATGCTAGAACATGGTGACTGTTTACTTTCCTAAGTAGCAATAACCCTCATTTCTCTGATCAACCTCACCACATTTACTTGGCCACAAAGCTACAGTCATCTGCTGCACAGGGAAACAAATGCAGTTTTCGAGATAACACATGTGGTTCACTAATTTGGAGCTGCCCTATAAAGTTTCAGACACTCCCTGCCACATACTGGAGTGACTGGCCTTGCTCCTGTGCCGTGGAAGCACTTACAACCTTTAGCAACGGGAGAAGGTTTAAATTTTTTACAGTAATATTTCGGATGCAAAGCTCTTGACCATGCCTGCCTGTGCTGTTCAAGTGAAATTCCACTGACCTTCAAGATCCAACACCTTTTCCTCACCCAGGCTTCCTCAGGCAGAGGAAGCAACAGCATCCTCAAGCACTTACTCAATTGCTGGTTGCCATTCAGATGCTGATGGTTTAAACAAACAATGAAATGTGGGCAGCAGCTTTTGGCTAGAGGTTTGATCAGACTAATTTGCTTTGCCCATCCCATAGCCTGTGATACCTGTGCCAGCTGAGCAGGATGACGGGACTCGGTGCAGGCTCCCTGCTGTGTTGGCAGCACCACAGCATCACCTCCTCCCAGAGGCCAGGGCATTATTTTGAAATAAAGTATTATGGAGTCACACTAACCACTCCACAATGACAACTGAAATTTGCTTTCTGCTACAGGCCCAGAAGTTCTAATGCTTCTCTCAGGGCAGAAATGGATGAAACTACTTAGCTAATTACAAGCATGAATACTCAGCTGTGTTGTTAATATCTAATTACTTGGGCTGTAAATATAAGCAGATTTGAGCTTTTTTACCACGGTTTATGTGTGCTTTCTTTGGGTGACCTGACACCAGACAGTTGTGGGGTTTTTAAGGTTAAATTGATATAAAAGTATCCGGCCCCCAACCCCAGCCAGCATTTCTGCTAGGTTTCTCAATTGGCACAGGCTACACTTTATACTGACTGCATAATTTGAAGGCTCTGCCTCACTTGCTTATCCCCCACACAGCCTCCCAAGGAAAAACCTCACACCACTGAAGGCATTAAAATGCATTAAGCTGGATAACTGCAAAATGTCATGAGCCCTCACTGACTCCACGGTTTAAGTGTGGGTTTTAATAGAGGTAATATTTCTTCACTGCTAGCCAGTGCAAGATTTGTTACCTACACAATGACTCAACTATGACATCTTTTATGAGTGATATGTTAAACTAATTAACATTAACCTAGCAGAAGAATCACGCATAAATTAGAGGCCATTTCAGTTAAAGATACAGAGGGCCTCTATACCGATAATTTTCCCCAAACAAAAGATGCTGGCCCTTGAAGTATGAGATTTCCTTTTAAAATTAACTGGTTCAGAATTATTATGTTGCTTTTATTAAAATACAATTTGTACTTATTTCAACATAAAATAATAAGGCATGTGCAGCTAGCATAGCAATTTTAAATCCAAGAACTGAAGAGCCAAGACAAAACAAGAACCTTACAAAACCTATAAGAGACATTAAATACTCCATTATGCTTAATGAATTGTTTGTTCCTCTTCAGCCAGCAATGCCTATAGGTTTTGCCAGCTCTGCTTCACAGCAAGTATGGCCCTACACTCAAATGCAGGCATCAATTGATTGTGGCAATACTCTTTAGAGTCCGTATCGCTCATATTTTAACAACTATTTTTACAATAGGTATATTAAACAAAAAATTCACCAAAAATATATATCTTGTCCAACAGATGCACCAATATCCTTCCAGTGAGTGCACCCTGGTACTCTTCAGAGACACATTTAGTGGCTGTAACTCCCTCAGAAGCTAACTACTATCAAGTATCTCTCTGACAAGTGGTTATTATATTATATTCAACCCCCGCCTCTCCACAGAGATTCTCCTTTTGTTTTCCACAGAAGAAATTGATCTTACCTAAACACAGCTAGAGATATCCCATCTGACTTACTGTGTTTTGCAGTGATGGCAGTATGTGATCCATAACAAGTTTTTACCAAGAAGTTAATCCAGGCACTGACCTGAAATAACCTGGTCTTCCTCAAATCTCTCTTCAGCCTGGGAGCATTCAGAAAAAAATTAAGAATAAAGACACCTCGCTCCTCTTACACAAATCATGGACATAAACCACTGCACAGGGTAGAAAACCACACGGGAATGTGTTAGATGCAAAATGGCTCCTGGCAGCTCCTGGGGTGTTTGCACAGCACTGTTCACACTAAGCAACCAGAAGCCTAAAATATACTCTGCTTTAATCCAGCAACCATCACTCAGATACATCCTTTCTGATACAGCAGAGCAACAAACCAGAGAGCTCCCCTCCACTTCGTTCTCAGAAACAATCTACCAGACTACAGCATGTGTGAAAATCCTTATTTTTAATAATGACATTTTTCAACACCTACAGTATGCTCTCCTACAAAGTCATCACACAACCCAACTATGCTTCACAGGACTGCACCGACACTATAAGAAAATACTCAAGATGTATAACCCTGAGCAACAATCTCAACAAAAGAATGAATTCTTATTCTGCCTCTTTACTGTCTTATTCTCTCTGATCTGTCATATCCTAACATACTGCCTTTTGCAACAGAGTTCAGTGGAAAAAACCTATTTCAACTGCAACACGCAATCCAAGGTCAAAGTGGCTGATTGATTTCTTTGCATTTGCAAATGCAAAGAAATCAATCTGGGAATGGTTCTGGTCTTCCCTCACAGACATCCTTTCACTTGTCTCAAACAGAGATCCACTAATACATCTACTCTGCATGAAGTCCACAAGTAGCATTCCATGCATAATTTTGACAGCACTCAAAACAATTACTACTGAAGATGTTTAAAAAAAGAATTTAAAATAATCACCACTAACCATTACAGGTATTAAACTGCACATAAATTAAAGCAATAAATTCCACAAAGACCAACATATATAGTGGGAACATACATATATATATGTTATACATACATCAAAAATTAAGCCATATTGATTACCAGTTGAAGAAATTAATTTTTTTAAGTGCTTTCAAAGGTGCATTTCAGCCATGCCTTGTGGCTCCTCAGTGGTGCCTTTTGGAAGGGTGAAAAGCAGGAGTGAGCAGTATGCCTGAAAGTGTTTTGCAACTGATTACAGTGAATTCTTTCGACTGATACTTTTCCATTGTATGTTTTTTAACACATCAGGAGTTAAAAAACATAATGCACACAGGATGGATGTATTTTAAGAAACAAACTGTTAATTGGAATAGCACAACTTTTCATTTTGAGTACCCAAAAATCCAAAACAAAGAAGGAAGACAGCATTGAAGACTACCAACAAAAGACAACAAGAAGCAAGATCTGGGAAAGAACAAGGCACTGCTCCAAACGGAGAAGAAAAAAAATCACTTTTCTCCTTCATGAAGCTGCCTCAGGCACATCTTTGGTTCTGGACTCCATGGTATGCACCTATACATGTCAATAATCTAAAATATAATGTATGTGTATATACACAGGTACTCTGGTGTCTGATTTGCTTTTCCAGAAACTCCAGCCATCAGTATCACCACTGAAGTCAACAGTAACCATTATCTGGCTCGATGAAAAATTGACCTGGATGACTGGATTTAGACATCATAGCTCAAATTGGTGGCTAAACAGGACAAAAATGTGCGCTGGATAACCCAAACTGGCTGACAAAAATATTTCAGGTATTAATTCTGAGCTACTACACACAACAATGAATACAAGGAAGGTGCTAATTATGAGTTTTATTAAAGAAGGCATATAAAATAAACGAGTATCAAATTAATTTTCCATCTAGATGCATTGTGTGGTCCAAGACCAGTGTCAGTGGACATTTAGCAAATTGTTCATTTGTTTCTTTGGGAAGAGGGAGCAACTTCTCCTCTTGCTGCCTTTAAAACCCTCTTTTCAGTCCAATTACTAGGTGAACTGCTGTCAGGAACGCACACTAGGCTATAGATCCCTTCCTGCACTGCCCAAGCAGTGGAATTCCTGCAGGGGTTATATTTCAAACCCTGCCGTGATCTCAGACACAGATTTTGGCTGCATGCAAAAGGAAATCTGTAAAGCCACATAATGCATAGATTTAAGGCTATAAAAATAATGTATACAAATCCTGAACCTGAGAGGCAACTGCATGATAAAGAACAAGCTTTTGGGCTTAGAACTACATTTTTGCCATTTCTTCTTTTTCAAGTGCAATTTCAATAAATTAAAAAAAAAAAAAATTACCAAAACAAAAACCAAAAAACAAACCAACCAACCAAAACCCAAAAACAAAAACAAAAAAAAACCAGGCACCAAAACCACAAAGTTGAGAACCTGAACCACCCTTCTTTCCAGTGTCTGATTTTCAGTGAGGGGCCATGCCACCACAAGATTCACAAGTCCAGTCCAGGAGCTTGAATGAATAAAGCTACTGCCTACATGGCATCACAAAACTTTGAATATGGCAAAATTAAGCCCCAGAGACAGATGATGAAAAGTGTGCTGCCTTAGCTATCTTTTTAACAAAAAGGCAAAGCATCTTTTGTAAGGGCAAGAGAGCATCCCTTTCCACGTTTGAAGCCCAAAGCCTTGAAACAACAGCCTCTCTACAAGCACAACTGAGTTCACGCTCACACATACCCCAGGAGAGCCCAATGAAAAGCCCCCTGAGCCACCACCAGCTCAGGCCAGCTCCAGCACAGCTGAAGCCACATCACACCCAAGCCCAGCAGAGAAGCCATGACTGACAGATGAAGCACAGTAGCACAATTACACAAAGTAGCTTACAGGCATAATTTAATAGCTGGCATGGCAGCACACCAGCCTGCACCAAAAGCATCAAGTTGCTTAAAAACACCTCAGTGTTCGCTGCATAATCTAGGGTACTTTCTTATGTAGTCTGGAGCCACCCTAAATTTCATCTTTTTCAGAGGATAGACACAGATCAATACTGGTACCAACCAAAAACCAATTTGTAAATTCTGAAATATAACTAAATGAGCAGCCTCACAAAGTTTCACCCCTGAGATAACCTGAAAACAACATGTGCAACTCCTGAATCATTTACCTAAATTAATTGCTTCCTTGAACAGTGTTGCAAAGAGAAACAGAAGATAGTATGTTGTATCCTCAATTGAAGGTTGCCCTGTTTCGGGGAGTAATTTAATGCCAAATGTGCAAACCTAAAGTTAACTTTGTTTCCTTTCACAGCATTAAACAGCACAACTTTAGCACACACCAAAAAGGAAGCCAGTGCTACTGATGTCTGGGATATTTATAACTTATGCCACAGCCATTTAAAGATTTCACTCCATTTTCTGGTTAGAAACGCTCTGATGGCACAGGCATCCTGACACATAAATTATGACAAACAGCTTCTCATCCATTCCCACAAAATCTATGTCTCTTTTCTCTATCCCATCCATCACTAGCAACTAGCCCTTGTTTTCAAAATGTCTCGCCACTTCCCTTTCCTCACCAATCACCACTAGCTCACAACCAAGCCAGACTCCACCCCTATCAGCCCAGAATACCCACTCCCACTGCCCACTTATTAATTTTGTGGCAATCACGTGCCTCCTCCTTCCATAGCCGGCCACCTCTCATGCCTGCAAGAAATTCCATGAAAACATTCATGATTCTACTTCAGCGCTCTCTTATCTCTGACAGGGAAGTAATGCTGGCACCCAGAGCAACACCACACTCATTGCCCCATGTCAGACTCAAGGCTTCAAAAACAATTTATAATAAATAAATAAATAAATCCACAGAGAAAAGTGACAGAAAAAATTATACTGGAACTTTTGGAACCTTCAAAATGTATCAAAATGCAGTTTATTTCATAGAGTTGCAATACTATGAAAAAGGACTGTAGCATTAGTTTACAAGTACAAAGAAATGAAATCACTTTTCAATTTTTAGCATTAGTAGACACATCTGGACTAGGTAGGAGCTTTTGCTCTTCTTCCTTCTACAGAGTCAAACACAATTTCTTCTCACTATTCTACAATATTAATGGATTTAAATACAAAATCCACACTTGTAGTAGTCTCATAACCTTTCAGGGGAAGTACTGTCCCTGTCCTCGAAGGCCAGAACTAATTTTGTGTTAAAATATTCTAAGTCCCCCTAGCTTATCCACTTCCCCCTACCAAAGCCAAACACATCTATGCATTTCAATCAATGAAAGGTCAAGATACCAAGCACAAGATGACCCTACCTCAGGCTTCACAAATAGTTTGGGATAAATTTCATGTTATGACAATGCAAGGAAAAAAAAAAAAAAAAGAATAAAAATAGAATCCATTAGTGACTTGGAAAGCTTCTTGCTACATAAAATAAATCCAATCAAGAAACAGAAAAACTATTCCAGACACCATATGCCTCTGTCCTGACATTACTGAGAGCACTTTACAGAAAAAGCAGGTTGCATGTTGGAAGTTTTGTTTTCATTATAAGTCTTCATGCAATTATTTCTCAATCATAACTGTAATATAAGGTGTGGGGGATTGTGGTTTGTGTAAATACCCAGATTTCAAGTGGAAGCTCTCTGTTTCCAGCCTTGGTTGACTTTCTTGTACCTCTCATAAAAATTTGCTCTGACGAGAAAAGAAACAAACTGTACTCCAATGGTTATATTTCCTCTGTAAGAATACTGTACCTCAAGTTGCATAATAATGTGACAAACCAGCGAAAGGAGAAAAAAAAAGGAATAAAAGAAAACATCATATTTGCAATTATGATTTCTTCTATAGTAAACAATATGATTTCACACATGACATTCAACCAGCCTTAAGCAAACTAAGGGGGGGGGGGGGGGGAACCAGACACAACTATCAATAGCATTTTCTATGGAACCAAAGAGAACTCCATTCTAGTAACATGCCCTGACCTACAGCTTCCATCTTGCTTTCTCAGTGAAGATCATGAAGTGACTGTTTACCATGCCAGCCTCCTCATAGTTGCCAATACTCTTTGGACAGCTTGGGAGCCCTTTCAGGGACTAACAATCCTATGTCTAAAAGCTGTCCCCCAAAATTTTAATCAAGAATCAAACTGTACCTCTAAATCCTGAGGACACTCTGGTGAAGCCTCCAGAGAAGAAGGCTTCTTGGTCCTTCATTGCCAGGAGTGGGGTCTCCCACAGGAGAGGTGAAGGACAGCAGGAAAGCATCCCTATCTCCATTTAGTATCAGAACCTCCCCCCAAGAGGGGTACACATGCGTCTACAGAAATTTCTACCTTACTTGGGAATTCTGGAGTTCATGCATTCAGAAAAACACTTCAACCAAAGGGAAGGAACAGTCAAAGAAATAAAGTCCTTATCATATTTTCCTTTCTACCTTCCTAGGTGTTAATGGATTGGAAGTTACTCCACACGCCATCTCCTCTTCCACCTAAAAATCCAGCAGTAACAAAACGTGCCCTGTTCTCCTCTGCCCATTCTTCACAATGCACAACTCCAACAATGCAACTCACCTGCCCACACACACGACACTGTAAAATTTGCACTCCCTGCAGCCTGTTAAATCTCTTCCACACCCAGGTTGGGGTGGCCTGAAAGACCCTCAATGCTTGCTGTCACCTAAGTTACACAGAGCAAAACACTTTCTCAAACAATCAAATACATCAGCTAGAAGGCTTCCTTAACTGAGAGCACAATTTAAAAGAGGAATCACTGTTCAAACTGTCTGGATTTGGTTTAATTTGTTTTAGGTGCAAATTCTGCTACTAGACTACAATTCCAGGGCAGGCTTGTGAGGGAGAATTCAAAACTCCCCCCTCCCAAAAACACACTGCATCGGGACACCTGCAAGGATTTCAATAACCTTCCAGGACTATCACAAGCAAAGCAAGCAACTGCCAAATTGCAACCAAAGACAAATCACAGAAACAACCCCTTTCCCACACTTCAGGCTCCTATACCCCAAAATCTCCTCTCGAGTAGCAGCCCCTCCCAGCCAGCCCCCTCTGAGAGCATCGAGGCTCCTTCCCACCCCAAGTAAGGCAGGTGGTCACCATCACCCCTCCCAGGGCCCAGGTGCTGCTCCTTCCCCACAGCTCCCAGCCTCCACCCAGCTCCTGCTGCATCTGGCCCCTTTGCTGGGACTGCTCCCAGGAGAAAGAACACTCCAGCCAGGGCCCCCAGAAAGCATTTCTCCCATCTCTCTGCAAGTCCCAAAAGGGTCTCCTCTCCTGCCAGCGCAGCACACCTCCCCAGTGGGAACTACCACACACTTTGTATCTGGCCCTGCTTCTCCTCTCTCTGCAGATCTCATCTCCAAACAGGAGAACGATTCTTTGCATTTTGTTGGAAATAATCCAAAGAAATTTGAAGACGGATAAGTTGTAAGTCTTAACAGTTTGTCAGCGAGATATTAATGTTTGAAATGTTTGAAGTACAAACAAATGCAAATACATCTAATTATTTGCCTACTATATCCAGAATCTTACGGCAATGATGAAATTCAATCTACACAAACTGTTAGATTAAGCGAAGGAGTAGTTTCTATATCTTATTAATTATAAGTAAAAATTCCCCTCAGATTTCAGTGCTGATGAAAATTAATAGCTTTCATGCAGACAAATGAAGTGTACTTCTATGTTCAATTTAGTTTTCCTAAAGAGTGGTAAGTGCCTGAGAAGAAACACAACTAAACAAAATTTTTACAGAAACAAAAAAGGATTGCAGTTTTGATTTTCTTTAAATATAGAATAACTGGGCTTCTTTTCCAAGATGACACTAGAGAGCAGCTCTAAATATTTTCATCCACACAATCCATTTATTATTCGTTTTCTCTTTCCACAAAAAGCCCAAGACTTTCCATTTCTGAGACTTCAAATTAAAGACTTTCATATGGCTTGTTTCAGTCATGCAAACTTCAAAAATAGTATAAATACAGAACAATATTAACACCATAAATCTAAATGTACATTAATTGCATCCAGTACGCAACAAAAAGCTTACCCACAATAATCGAGAAAATTAAGAGTAAGTCTTTATTAAAACACAGTCAGAACCAGGAAATTAGAACTGTATTGCTTCTTGTCTCTCTGTTTACAACAGGAAAGGATCACAAGTGATTATTCGTTCAGATTTCTGGTTTGCTCTAAAGTAGGCCAGCCAGCTCAGCACTTTTCTTAAGATTATGAATAGTTGTCTGCCCTACATATGGTTTAGGCTGAAACCAGTCAGTTGAGCTGAAACGTGCAGCGAAACTGACTATTTCCAGGTCATTCATTTTCAGCTATAATGAAGAAGTGCACAGAACAGGTATAAAAGGTTCAGATTTTAAATACTTTTAAAATTTGCTTTGCCATTAGCACAGTTCACTAAGGAGCTCACTGATTTCCTCACTGTTGGATTAACACTTCATCTAGATTCAAGAATAATTTGTTATTCATTAATAACTCTTTAACTACTTGTTCTCTCTGCTAGTTTCCAGTTCATTTTTGTACATTGATTACCTCATTTAGCAAGAAAACTGAGTGCTGAACTGCATCCAGTAGACTTTCACATTACTAGGACATTCAGGATGCAAATACGCCCTGCAAGAAGCCTTACATCAAAACTTTAAAAACGTATGAAACAAAAGAATTCCTTAATTTTTAACTGAAATACTTTTGTTTACTCTTTCTCCCCCACACAAGCCATTGTTAAGATTTTTGTTGCTATTTGGAGGAAGACAGGTTAAATAATAGAAGGTTGTTACCTTGAGTGCAAAATAGAAAATAGTAATGTCTTCAAACAAACTGGGCTATCTGGAAGATCGGAACTGCAGAAAATGCTTTGCTTAAATTGTTTTTAACTAATTTTTCTTAGAAGTTAGATAGTCTCATTTTCTAGAGCTGCTAAGCACTCATAGACTTTATGAAGTCATTACCTTCAAAATATAAATTAATTATGGAAAAAAAATCTTTCATATTTGGGTTTTCCTTTTCCATTTAAGATATAAACATTGCCAAACAGTTAGTACGACATTTCTGTCAGATTAACACCACTCAAAACTCTTGGCAGGTATCAGTAGCAAGGCAAAACCAAAAAAAAAAAAAAAAAAAAAAAAATAGAAAGCAAGTTTGTTTAAATCAAAGACAATGCGCTTCGTATTTTGATGTATGAGACAGTATTTTTGCACCAGGGGAGAATCATACCTTTCATGAGCTGCAGAACCTTGGTGTCAGATGGTGATATAATCCAAATGGGTCACAGCAGCATGTTCCACAATATCCACAAGCTTCAGCATGAGGCTCTTCCACTTCCCCCCGGAGACCATTAACCATTACTATGAATCCAAACAGCTAAGATGCTAAGCAGCTGTATGGTCCAGTTTGAACCATGTCAAGCAGCCCTGAGGAATCCCAAGCTGTATTCCACCATTTGAAGAGTAATGCAATATGGCACCCATCACAGACTGATGTTCTGGCAGCCATCCCATTTTCCCAACAATCGTATTGTGACCTGTTCAAATACGAGGAAGAAGTGTTAGTTCAGCACAGTAACTCTGCCACACCACTCGGGGACTAACATACAAATATAAAGTTACGTTCTTCTGAATAATTTCAGACACAAATTTCTTTACAGATTTAGACACATCCTAAACTCAAAGCCTAGTGATGGCATTTTGCTTTAAAAATGTCGTGAGAATGGAGCATAACAGAAGAAGATTTAAAAAAAAAGGCTTCCATATATCTCTACAGATTGCAGAGTCCTACCTTCCAGAAAGCACTGAAGTGACAGGGAAAAACAGCTCTTCCAACTGCCCTGGCAGGTATTTAAAAACTAATGGAAACAGTAAGTCAATTAAAAAAAAAAAAAAGTAGCAAAAATAAAACTCATCAACCCTTTTGAGGGAAACATATGTGATCCTCACTGCCTCCTTAGCGCTGTTGCAGTGTCTCCCCACAACACCTCCACCAGCAGATGTGCCACTTCTGTTGGGACCTAAACCATTGATGGCATTTGGCCCAGGAGGAAGCCAAAGTAGCCAAACCCACATCAGTCTCCTCTGGTAGTCCCTCTGTGCAATTCCTTCAGAGGTGCAAAAAAGAAATTTGACTTAGGTTGGGAAGGGGACTATGAAGAATGGAGAGAAATCTGAGTATTCTGCAAAGGAGGGACAATGATGTGAAGAAGTGTCGGGTCTGCCAAGATGGAGTGGGGGAAAGGGAAAAGAACAAATTTCCACACTAAGGACAACAGAGAGGAACTAGAAGAAGCTTTTAGAGACTGGAAGATGCATGTACACAGGGACAAAGATCAGAAGAAAGGAGAAAGTGAACACTGGTGAACAAGAATTATTGCTAGAAGCTCTGCCTGTGTAACTGGGTAACGTGGATGTAGGGGAGTCCACAGAAGAATAGGTTTTGGAGAGAAGAAGAAGCAGCTTTATGTTTGCTTCACATCAGGAGAAACGAGCGTTTCTACACGTGGAGGAAAGGAAAGAACCCGGCAAAAGGAGCTTTTCATGAGAAATGCAAGCAAGCATAAAGGTAGATGAGTAGGTGGGAAGAGATGAATAAGGAGGAGACTGAATAACAATAAAAAGAGAAAAAGTAGACTTCGGAAACTCTGAAATGGGTAGATCTAAGGAGAGAGGGGGACAATTAGAAAATTGGGACAAGAAAACATAAAGTAGAGGACTAGAATGAAAAAAAGAGAAAAATGGATGGTTATTACATAGCACAGAAAGAGAGGATGGGGAAATAATAAGATACTAAATTGATCAAGATAATTAAGAAAACAAGTAAGTTTTCTGGAGCTGCGATGCTTGCTCTAGAAAGCATGAACCAAAAGGAGTGGAACAAAACCCAAGGCAACTATTGCATTTCCAAAGGAACGAAGGGAATTGCACTGAAGCCCAGCCGAGGAAGGGCCAGCCTGGACTGACCCTTCCCACTCTCCTCTTTGCTACGATCAATGCATTCAGAAGAACAAAGTCCTCCCTCTGGTCCGTACCTCTTCGAAAATTGTCCCTGGGCACTTCTGCGCACCTTGGTTCCCTGGGATGGTCCCACAGGAGCACCTCTGTGGTGTCTCGGGCCCCGCGACCCACGCGGGCACAGGGCAGAGCCCCCACCTTGCCCCTGCTGCGCGCTGCCCTGCCCGGCCCCATGGCTTTCAGTAGCCCCCCACTCCCTGGCCAGGGCTGCCAGGACTCCCTACAATCCCAGCAAGTTTTCCCTCTCTTCAGCTCTTCTCTGTCGCAACTCTTAAAAACACAGTCCGATCCAGAAAGCCCTCCGAGAAGTCCACTTCCCTCCCCACCAAAAAAAAAAAAAAAAAAAAAAAANTTTAAAAAAAAAAAAAAGAAAAAAAAAACACCAAAAAAAAAAAAAGTTAAACCTCTAAAACAAAACAAAGCAGGCACAAGAAGGAGGCAAGACCCCCCCAAAGTAGTGCCCCTTAGCCCGCATTACAGGGCTTCGGGCGGAATGACTGCCTTACCCTCCCCAAAAATACCTGCATGTGCTCCCGAAAGTACAAAGGAAAGGCTGGGCTGGCCCGCAGCCGCCTCCGCTGCGCTCCCAGACCCGGGCGCGGATGGCAGGGCGGAGGGGGGGGCGACGAGGGAGCCGGGAAAGAACAATAAAGCCCAAGTCCAAACGTACCTTCTCCTTTCTCTAAACTGTGAAACCAGATTTCCTTAGAAGCCTACGGCGGGGCTCTTTGCTTTTAAGCGGCGGGAGAGCTGGAAAAAAGTTGAGTAAATCTCTTCGGATAAAGTTGCCGAAGATGAGTTAACCCGGGAGAGGCGAGGGAGAGATGGAGAGTTCATCCGAGTTTCTCCTTTTGTTCAAGTTGCCCGAGCAGACAAAGAGCCGGCAGCGGCGGCAGGTCCCCCGCGCCCCTGCTCCCCCCGCGGTCCGGGCGCCGCCGGGGTCCCGTACTGCCCTCGCCCCCCGCCTCCTCCCACCACCGCAACTTTCCGTCTGCTCCATCCCTCCTCAGCCCCGACCCCGGCTCCGGCGCAAAACTTCCCTCGAACTGAACCTCCCAGAAAAAGAAAACAATTTAATTCAAGGCGGGGGAGTGGGGGGTGGAAAGGGAGAGAACCATCTCTCAAATCATTATTTCCGGTAGATGCACCTCTTTGTTTGGATTCCCCGACTGTCAGTGAGGACAAGCCTCTGGGGATCTGCCTTCGGACAGTTTGATCCGCCGGAATGAAACGGGCAAACGCAGGACACAAAGAAAAATAACTTTAAAAGAAAGAGAAGGGGGGAAAAGTAAATAGAAAACAATATAAAACTCCGGAGTTGCGAAACGAACCCGTTTTTCATGGACACGGGAAGTACATAAATAAACAACTGAAGGCGAATTTCGGAAAACTGTTGGTTCTCCTCCCCCTCCCCTTCGCACTTTTCCAGAGAACGTAACAAAAAAAAAAGCCCCCCGAAACCTCCTGGCCGCGGCTCCGTGCCGCCGCCGCCAGCTCCTGGCATCCCTACCTGTTGCGTAAAGCGCAAAGATGGGGCCGACCGCATCCGTCCCAAAGAAACCAAAAGGGAAGGAGGGGACCGCCCGCACCCCACAGCCCCTCCACCTGCCCTCCGGCAGCCCCCACGGGGACACCCGACGCGGGCGTCGCCCGCAGCCCCGGCGCGTCCCCGCGGAGCGGCGGCTGCCCCGCGCCCTGCGCGGCCCCGGCTCCGCGGGCGGCCGTCGGGGCGCCCGGGTCCCCGCCGAAAGTTTGGCGGGGCGGGGCCGGGGTGCGCCGCGGCCTCGCACCGAGACAAAAGGAGCGCGGAGCAGCGCTGCAACTCACCTTGGAGGGGAGAGTGAGGCTGAAGGGACACCTTCCGCCTCAGTCCTCCTCCTCCTCCTCCTTCCCACCCCCCGGCCCTGTGGCGACGACGGGACCGTGGCATAGGCTCATGAGGGGGACCGGGGCGCGATCACCCGGCTCAGCCCCGCCAAGGGTCCGCTCCCCATCGACGGGGAGCGGCCCTGCCGCCCCCGCCCCGCCCGCCCCCGCTGTCCCTAACTTTTCGGTGCCCACCGAGCATCCCAGCGAGGCGGCCCCGCGCTCTGGAAGGCCGGGGAAGCGCGGCGGTGCGCCCGGAGCGGGACCCGCACGTCGGGGCAGCGGGGCCGGGGCTGCCGGCAGGGCGGGAGCGCGGCCGGGAGGTGCCGCCGGCTGGGGGGGCACGACACGGACCCGCTGCTCATTGTCTGTCCCAGGGTGTGCCCGTGGCAGGGCGGCGTGCAGGGGGCTTGGGCGTCCACAGCACGCGTGGGAGTCCTGTGAGTTTGTGCACCGCGTGTGGACACGGGCGCCAGAGGCTCCAGCCCTCAGGACATTGCCTACCAGGCCTGAAAGATGTCCCCAGTGCTGATTACTTTTTCTTTTTCTTTTTCTTTTTCTTTTTCTTTTTCTTTTTCTTTTTCTTTTTCTTTTTCTTTTTCTTTTTCTTTTTTCTTTTTGGTTTGTTGCTTTGGTTTTGTGTTTGTTTGTTTGGGGTTGTTTGTTTGTTTGCCATAGAAGCAAGCAGAATCTTGAAAAAGTTACTAGGAAATGGTAGTAAATAGCAGCCCACACCCCGAATGGTAAGGCTAGTTTTTCAAAGTCAGGTAACAGAGGATGATCTTGAGATGTGGGGGTTTTTTAGAAGGAAGAAGAGAATGGAAAGAGCACACTATTCAGCCTTTGGTTAAGTTGTCCTGTTGACAACTTCTACAGTCTCTGCTCACCTATGACTCTTCCTATCTTCCTTTAGTTTATGTTCATTTCATGCTAACAACCCCCAATGTGTCCTTCTTCCAGCTCTTTCCCCCCTTCCCATCTTCCCTGCCTTTGAGGCTCATTCAAACCATTTCCTCCTAGCCAATGATGTCAGCCTCGACATTTGGTTCTTCAAAACATTTTGCAACTTCCCACCCAGGATCAACCTTCTTACCCTTGTGTCCCAGAGAAACTGCCCCCAGCTCTTCCATTGCTGCCTGTGATTTATGTGGAGCATTTTCTGCCTACATTCTGCTGCAATGTACATTGCTGTTGGTTTTCGTTATAGATTTCTGAGATGAAATGATAATACATATCATAGTGTAATGTCTGGCATGAGGAGTGCATCCTTGTAGTCGTTCTTAACCATTCACCTTCTTCAGCCCTTCTGCATTGCGTGCTCCGGAGCAACCATCACAACACTTTTAAAATTCCTCCTAAATTATTTTCTACACCCTGTTTCTCCCTTCTATCCATTTCTGACTTTTCACAGTTTTTTATTCTCTCCATCTGTCCAACTATTTCCAGGGTTGTTTTGTCCATGTTTCCCTTTTCACCTCTGCACTTTTGTTTCCTGAATCCTTTGGTTTTATGGTGGAAGAGGAACACTGACTGCACCTTCCCTTACTTCCAACCTTAATTTCTCTGGTTTTCACATGCACTCTCAGCAGGGTACAGTGAAGTCCAGCAAGCACATACTCTTCTGCTAACACATATATATTTTTTGCTGTGTTTCTTTCCCAGATGATTCCCAAATCCAGTGGAAGACTGTCCTGCTGTTTGCTGGTTGTGCATTGCAGCACAACCAGCAAACTTCTTACAAAGTGCTACTCTTAGTGGCTTTCTCTGGAAAAACACAAATCGTACAAGTAGCTCCTTGTGCCCTGGGATTTTGGCGTTGTCAACATCGAGGACATGTTGCATAAAGGTATAACTTGCTAAGAATTTGTGAAGATGTTGACTTGTCCTGTGGTTTGCCAGCTGAGTTGGAGTTTGTGGAGCAGGTAAACAGGATCACCCATGTGCCCTTTTTTCTTCCCTTGGAAGCAGGAGGCCAAAAGCTTCTAAAAAGATATAATCACATACATTGTAATTCTCTGGTACTGGTGGTATTTAAATGAAGTATGTGTCTACCTTTTTGCTTCATTATGAAGTGATCAAGGTTACCAATCATTGGATCAGATGTCACCAGTTGCCTAGGGTCCCATAATCATGCATCACATTGAATACACACAAAGAGAGGAGAGTCACCGTTGAAAAGATCTTGTGAACAGCTAACTGAGCAAGGATGAGAAAGATAGAAAAACTGAAAGGACAAAAATGTCAGAAACATTTCAATAAAAGCTATTGTGTCTTATAGAAGGGCTTATTTGATGGGTAAGTGGCCATCTGCCATCGAGACAGTAAAATTTGGTTGAAATTCCCTCATGGTTCATTGGGCAGGTAAAGAGAAACATTAAGCAGTAAAAAGGAATACATAAGAGGCAATTAAAAAAGGAGCAGTTTATGATAATTAACATGAAGTAGAAATTATATAATGTAGAACATTATTTGGAAAAGTCAAAAACATTACATAAAAATCCACATCTTGAATGGATGAAATTTAAATAATTTTCCAGCAAGCGGAGAATGAAGCATCTCCTAATAATGTTCATAGGCCTGTCAGTTCTAATTATGAGACAAAATATTGTACTAATGGTACCTGTGTTCTGTAAGAGGGAAGATAAATACTGCACACAGAAAATTACCCATTTTTTGCTCTTTGGGCAGCACCTGTCTCCAATAAACATGGAATCCTTAGCCCCAGATGCCTTGCACCCTAACATCAGAAAATACTTGGTACTTTATGTCACAGCAATGTTCAGTTTAATAAATCCTGGAATGCCATGGAAATGTTGGGAATCTATTGCCAACATTGTGGCAATACGTCAAAGGGGCAAACAGAAAGACACAGATTACAATACTCCATTTTGCCTGACATTTACCCCTGGAAAAAGAGTGGAAAGCCTGACAGAGGATTACAAGGAGAACTAAGGATAAGAATAATGATTCTAAAGCACTGTTCCTTTATCTTTAATTCCTTTTTTGCCTTTGTATTTAAATTTCACTGTGGGTATAGAATGGGTTGGAATACAGATCTAGTGACAGCTCCACTTGCTGACTGATCTGGCTTGAAGAAAGTCACAACAGTGAAGAAATTTCCCATAGATTGCCAGTATTTAATAATTTCCAAATAGCAGTGACCTAGTTTCTTCTGGCTCCCAAATAATGGGAACAACTGGCTTATACTATCTGTATTTAGTTTTTAAATCTTTGATTCCCACACTGCACAACCAAATTTTTATTAATTCTTTCTGTCTCCATATGATTTTACTCTGCTTCCCAACCTTCCTCAAGGAAAGGCTTCACCAAAATTAGCTCTAGACACAATTTAAGAACTTTTAAGATCACGAAAGTTCATCAAATTATCATATAAAGATCAAACTTTATTCGTGGCAAACTAGAAAGAAAACGTAATCCAGTTTCTCCTGTATTTATCCTGGTTGTCCATATTCCTCTGAAGTCTGACTTCCAGAAAGGTGTTCTATTTTACTAAAACATTGTGTGATACACAGTCAACAACTTTTCTCAAGAACAAAGCCAACTATAACCCTAGCTGTTAAAAAAAGAAAACAATGAAACAAAAACAACAAGGGCTAGACTTCACTTTAAATCAAAATTTGTTTGGCTTTAGCTCCTAGTTACTTTTTAAATTTATTTTCTGTCTCGCCACCACATTAAATTAGTGTACAGCTAATTTTATAAATGGGGGCCTGAAAGCAAGACTGGCTGCAGAGGACAGGAAACCTTCCTGCAGAGATAATGTACTTACAGGATTGTTTTAATCTCTTTGAGGGATTACTTACATTAACTTGTTTAGGTTCCATTACATTTACCAAGAAAACATAGAATTGCTTGAAGTTTGCCAGCTGAGTGGGCTTCTGGGGCTGGAGCACTCATTCAACATTTGGTTGCCACACGAAGGGCAATGGCCATTTAGAAGCACACATCAGTGCCACGGCAGCGGTGTGAAGACTGGAAGCCCCCAAGCCCTGCCTTTTGTCTAGCTGCTGTAAGCACCACCCATGTAGAGCACAATGAAGAGCAGCCCAGCCTGCAACTGGGACCTGGGTGCTGATTATGTCTCACTCCCATTACCACAGAGTGCCCCAGAAGAAGAGGGTTAGTTTCAGTTCTTTCTATTTTAATTCATCAGAATTAAACTCACAGAACTTATAGAAAAGTTAGAGTATGTCAGCTACAGCAGCTGTCTTTGCTTTCACTGTGAGAAGAAAACACTGTACAAAAAGTTCAGTGTTGCTTAACCCTTCTTTGAGAAGTGAACTACCACTCATCCTCCAAGAGCATCTGAAAATTCTGACTTGACTGTGAGCCTCTGGATGCTGACCTGTGTAGGAAGATGAGCAGTACAGGAGATGGTCAGCAAAATGTGGTCTTTTAGGGCATAATTCAGAGGACCTGCTGACCTCCCAGCAATTTTTTTGCTTCTCATTTTATTTTTCTATATGCAGAGGCTGATTTCACCACTACTCTCTTTTGTAGAAGTGTGAATCAAATCAATGACTCAATCCACACCTGTAAACATAAAGACCAAGAAAGACAAACCTGCAAATGAAAGAATTGTTTTGGCATGAATATATTCTTCTCTGTAGACACATACCCAGCAAATTCATAGAATGTTTATTTTTGGGGGAGAAGGAAAAACTCAAAACAAAAACCCAACCTAAACTATATGATTCCAAAAGGGTACAAAACCAAGAGCTTTCCAGCTCTTTTTAAAAATCATCTAAAGGTTCTTCATAACATCTACACACTAGAGAAAGAAAGTACAAATTGAAACTGATTTGCAACCAGCTGTATTTTCCTAGTGTTTTCTCCTAAGCCAGAAAAAGTGTAGTGAAATTCTCTCTGGTCTTCTTTTCCATCAAGTCTCCATTTTGATGAAGCCAAGGAAATTCTTAGCTTGTAGACCCCATAAATATAANTTTTTTGGCCCCCCAAAAATAAATTTTTTTTTTTTTTTTTTTTTTTTTTTTTTTTTTTTTTTAGATACATACACCAGAGCCTCTTTGTCACCTCCATTTATATCTTATTTTGTTGGGATTTGAGGGGGGTGGGGAAATGTTGAGACTTTTTGTCCAAACCCACCCTTTTTATTTTGCAAATCAATAATCAGACACAGACCTGACTCCATTCTGTTTCTTTCACTTTTTCCTACAGAGCCTATGGTTTTACAAACAGATCTCATACAAGAGTCCCTAGAGAAACAGATAATTCCCAAGCAAATTCAAAAAAGTGTTTAGTTCAGCAGTATGTTCATATATGATGATTGCTACTGCAGTTTCTATTCCTCACAAATGAAAATTTTTATTATAAAGAATGAAATCTCCACTGCAAGTTGAACAAACAAACAGGCCCATTTTATACTATTCTTAATAGGTACAGTCAAAATCATTGTTTTTCCATATTCTTGTTCCCATTTACTATATATATGCATACTACTTAAATAAATTATTTTCATCAAAATAAGACTAAGTTTGGGGAGCTCTTTTTCAACCTTACCTTCTTCAACCTGAAAGTTTGAAAACATTAACTTGAACTTATTCCTTCCTGAAAATTTTGATTTTTTGACACATATTAAGTTTAAATATAGCCATGAAATTAGATACTGTATAGACATTATCTAATGTATATACACGTTCACCTTCAAAATTGTAAGAAAAATATCGCAATTTGTTTTGAATGTTTGAGCCTAACATTCTGAATGTAATGTTTCATAATATCCATTCTTCTCACCCCTAGAAAATGTTCAAGTAACTTCTAGTTGCTTTTCAACATATTTAATTAATTGTCCTCCTCTTTGGCTTATATTGAAAATGTCAGCCTTTCTAGCTCACCATTTTGTGATTTAAGAAATCACCCCACAATATTGACAAAGATGCTGAACTAGAATTACCATCAATATGAACTCTTTGGTTCATAAAACTTTTTGAGCAGTCACTTGAATATCTGAGAAGCAGGGAGACTGCAAAATCTTTGTCCTGATTTCCCTCACATAGCAAATATACAGGACAATGCCAGGGAAAAGATTTTAATCCTATTTACAATCTTGGCCTTGTTTAACAGGGCTTTGTGCACCTTGTTTTCATATGAAGAACCTGTTTGTAGCTTAATAATATATCTTTGTAACTTATTATATGGCCAGATAGATACGCAGACAGAGGTTTTTGTGGCCAGCACAAAATCTAATTTGGGACTTCCCCATCTCCGCAACCATAGCCAGTCCTACCAAAAAAAAATGCGCTTCCGCTTCATGTGGGTGCGGTGCGGTTACACCGTCTGCAGCCCTCAAAAAAAAAAAAAATTAAAAAAGAAAAGAAGAAAAAAAAAAGATCTATGAGACAGCACACACTTCCCCCACAGGCACAAAGGGACAGGAGAAAGAACCAGCCCAGAGAGCGCAAAGCTGCTCCTCCTGGCTCTTGACATACTCGGTGCCAGCAAGGACCAGGGCACGGGAAGCTTGTGCAACCAGAGGGGTCTGCTGCTTTTTGGGGCAGCTGGAAAGAGCCAGATGAAGGAGCAAGCAAGTGAAGAGCTGAGGAAATGGAAGGGGATGAAGGACAGACTCCACTATCCTGTCAGAGGCCATGCAAGCAGGCAAAGTCTCCTCCAAGCACAAGGCTGCCCGGGCTGCCACGAGACTGAACTGCAGTTCCACCCACACCAGCAAAACAAGGCTTGTTTACCCTGCAGAATACCAGTTCTCCTGCCACAGATGGAGCAAAGCAACCCAGCCTCCCTGCTGTGATTCTGGCATGTGTGAGTATTGACCTACTGTATCTTTAGGTCTTATGAGTTTGACCCTTTCCACACAGAAATAAGTATGGCAAAAATGTGGACATACACCTGCTATTCTGAAGGATGATGGAATATAATTTGTTTTTGCAAGAAATATCAAGGTCACCCTAAGCACAGAAATACTATACAGCTCTGGTAAAACCAGCATAGTAAATATAGACATGAGATAAACTAACTGTCTGGTTTTCCA
This sequence comes from Nicator chloris, assembly GCA_013400495.1. Taxonomy (NCBI): domain Eukaryota; kingdom Metazoa; phylum Chordata; class Aves; order Passeriformes; family Pycnonotidae; genus Nicator; species Nicator chloris. Next base: position 43,341 of record WAAE01010015.1, on the reverse strand, counting down.
TTTGCCTGTGACCTCTATTACTGTTCTTTGTTCCTTTGCCTATAACCTCTGTAATTGCCTCTTTGGTCCTTTAGGTCAATATGATTACCTGTCTCAACATTGCCACTGCTTTCAAATTTTTCAAATAAAACCTCATGTGGAAAATTGCAATCCAATTCTATTTGTGAGTTATTCAAAAATTAGTGCCTTTGACTAATACAGAATACTTTCAGTAGTAGATCTATATTCATAATTCTTATCATTTTATTTCTCTTTTGTCATTATTTGCACAAATTATTTACCAGCTTCCACCCCTCACCTCTGTGTTTCAAATATTTAAGAACTATCACTAAAATCCACATTCATTGCACAGTCTCCACTCACAGCAACAAAACCAAGCTAATAAAACAAAACAAAAATCCCCTACACAAAGGACAAAATAACACCATCACAAAACCAATTTACACAAAACCCACCCCTTGTCCCTTCACCACAATTACAATAAAAACTCCTCGTTCCAGTCTCTAACATTGTTCAGTACTTCTTTTGCCTGTTACTTCTCCCCATTACCATCCTTATCTCAAAATCTTCACGATCCCAGGTTTTGGCACCAACATCACAGTAGTGGGTTGACCCTGGCTGGACACCAGGCACCCACCAAAGCTGTTCTAACACTCCCCTCCACAACTGAACAGGGGAGAGAAAATATAATTAAGGGTTCATGTATTGAGACAAGGCCCAGAAGAGATGACATGCTAAATACCATCAAGGCAAAGCATACTCAATTTGGGATATTAATTGAATTTATTACTAACAAAATCAGAGCAGGATAATAAGGAGTAAAATAAATCTTAAAAACACCTTCCCCCCACCACTCCCTCTTTCCCAAGCTTTACCTCCTACTCCAGTGGTGCAAGGAGACATGGAATGAGGGTTATGATCAGATCATCACGTGTTGCTTCTCCTGTGGCTCAGGGAGAAGACTCCTTCCCCTGCTCCAACCCTCAGTTCTCCATGAACTTCTCCAGCGTGAGTCCATCTCACAAGCAGTGGTTCTCCATGAACTGCTGCAATGTGGGTCACTCTTCCATGGGGTACAGCCCTTCAAGCACAGCCTGCTCCAACATGAGTCCCCCACAGGACCTACCAGGAAACCTACTCCAGTATGGTTCCTCTCTCCACAGGTTTGTAGGTCCCTGCCAGGAGCTTGCTCCAGCATAGGCCTCCCAACAGGGTCACAGCCTCCTCCCAGGCATCCGCATGCCCTGGCCTGGGGCTCTTCCATGGGCTGCAGATGGATCTCTGTATCCCCATGGACCTCCATGGGCTGCAGGGGCACAGCTGCTTGACCATGGTCTGCCCCGGGGTTTGCAGAGGAATCCCAGCTCCAGTACCTGGAGCACTGCCTCCCCCTCCTTCTTCAGGGACTTTGTTGTCTGTGGAGTCGCTCCTCTCACATGATCTCGCTCTTCTCTTCTTTGGCCATAATTACATCTGCACAACAACAATAATTTTCCTCTAAAATATGTTATCACAGAGGTGTTACCCCATTCCTGATTGGCCCAGCCTTGGCCAGCGGTGGGTCTGTCCTGGAGCTGGCTGGCATTGGCTCTGCTGGGCATGGAGGAAGCTTCTGGCAGCTTCTCACAGAAGACACCCCTTTATCCTCTGCCTCGGACTGAAGCCTGGCCGTGCAAACCCAATGCACAGCCTTGCTAACATTTTTCAAAGCATAACCTTGTTTTAAGAAGGACTAAAATACAAACTGTGCACTGAAAGCCAGCATCTGGAGGAGTGCCAGTCTTGATAAAGATTACTTGGTATGAAGGCAATAGGTGTAATAACAATGCCCTTCTGATAAAAGTTGAATTTATCTTTGTATTCCATGAGTAAGAAGATACAATATATACAGTCTCAATGAGAGACTGCTTGTGCTGTCTCAGGAAGTCTGAGATGTGTACTTGCCAGTGTTTGTAAAATGGGATCTTTTTGCTTAAACCTACGATTTCTAAGTAGAGATTCAACCCAGCTGTCAGTGGAATGACTGAAAAAAATGTCATTGACACCAGTATTGATGATGTCTGCCCACATGCAAACACAAACACCAACATAACATGAGGTCAGTGCTTTCTCCAGCCCCACTCATGCAATCTCCCACACAAGTGAGTTCATGCATATGTGTCTGACTAATACATGAAAGCTGTAATTTTGGATGTTTCAGTCAAGTTCTATGGCAAGTTACGAAGGCAACACCTTGAAGCATTAAAACTTATCCCCAGCCTCTTTCCCGGCCACCCCTATATTTTTTCTGACCTGTTTTTTTAAGACCACAGCAAATTAAAAAATAATAAGGCTCAAATAAGCCTAGTTTTTTTCAAATTTGTTCTTCACACAAGGCCAGAGATGTCATGAAAGGAAAATGTCATTGATAATATGCGACTGTTTGGAATCAGATTTGAGAGATGCATAATCTGTCAGTAACCTCTGCCTGAAAATTCAAATTACAAATTCTGTAGTTATTACACATGAACACACTATGTTTCCAGGTTCTGCCTCCACAGACAAGGAGTAACTGATGGGGTACGTAGGTCAATTGGTATTTTATGTTAGAATCCAACTATACATAACTATTTTCAATAATACATTCACAGGGACAGTGATCTTTTTTTAAAATTTTTTTTTATTTTTACAAAGGGAACTAAAGTATGGAAGAGGATAAGGAAAGGCTGCGTCCTTGGTGATGACAGGAAAAGCCTGGAGAAAATCTCCATATGCATAAAAAGAGGCAAATATTTACTAGATAAAATCCAGGCAGTGGAGAAATTACTACCTAAAGACTGCAGCTGGTTGTCTCTACAGATTTCAAGGATCAGCTACCAAGATTGTAATTCTAAGAAAATCTCCTATTAATAGATAAAACTCAACTACACACTGTTTAGTACAGGCTGGGCAGTGAGAAATGAGATGTTCCTTACGAAAAAGAAAAACTCTGGTTTCCATAATTGCAGGATTCTGAATTTGCTTCACTGGTGTGACACATAACCACATCTTGGTGGAAACTGGTGGCTCCCATCACCAGCTCATTTCATAGGTCACCAACTGGCCATCAGATTGTAATGACTTCTGGCTATTTCTAACTGGGATTTAAATCAGTGACCTGAAGTAAAGACACTCATCCTATTACGAGCCTCCTGAGCCATGTAAATTCCAGTGGAGCAGGTTTTTTTTTAATTCTTCTTAAGATTACTTCACACAGATATAAATGCTCACAAAAGATCTGAGATGAAGAAGAGTCGAGCCTTAAATATTGACAGGGAGCCTCATTCCTCCTTTCTTTAGCGAAAACTCTGGTTTGCATTATTCATTCACGAAGCCACATACGTATGTGATGTGCGATGTGCGTGTGAGAGCAGCTTCAGCAATTTATCAGCTTGAGTGATGGCTGAATATGCAGATTTTATATTCTAAGGCATCCATCAGAAACACCTGGATGCAGATATCAAAAGCACTGAGAGTACTTCATGTGGTGGTTTGTTTCATGTAGACACACTGTACTGAAAAGGTCGGTTTAAAAGCACTGGAATGACTTATGGGAAATTTCCTTTCCTCTTAAATCATCTACCATCACACGTAATAACAGTCCATAAGGTTTGCACTTCCATCGCTACAGACAATTAAAAACATAAAATAAAAGAGCAGTGGAATCCAATTTCTCCCATCTTCATTGAAAAACATTGAAAAGCTGAAAGTTCCACTCCAGGAAAAAAAGCTTCTGCAAATTCAGAATATGAATTTCAGGGAAACCACAGGATTCAGAAAAAAAAAAAAAATTAAAAAGCTTTTTTAAGAGAGCTATATTTGTGAAATTTAGGTCATTACATTTAATCATATAAAATGAACAAATATCTGTGAAAAACTGATATTCATGAAAATCATATTGATAACTAGCCACAACCAGAGGCTGCAGAGTCATTATTAAACTACTGATGCTGAGCTTCCAGCCATCATATGATACCGGACTATTTTACCCATTTCAGTTAGAAAATGTCTAGTTACATCATTCATTTCCTGCATTTCTTTCTGAAAATTACATAAATGCTATATTTATACACCCAGGAAAAATCAAGTTATTATTCTAATAAAAAATTCCAAGAAAAATAATAATTCTGGAGTTAAAATCAGTGTGAAAATATATACTTTCCTTGTTCTATCACCAAGGAAAGAATGTTCTTGTGTCATAACATTTTAAAAATTCAACATTTTAAAACATTATTGATTTTTAACTATAAACAAATATGAATATCTGAAGAGGGAAATGTCCTTTGAAGTGACCACAGACAACATGGCTTTCTAGAAACAGGAAACATTTTACGCCATGAGACTAAACACCCAGTGGGATGACAGATAGCAAATAAATTGTAGACAAATTAGATTCTTAGCCAGGCCTGTGCTGATCTCTGTATATAAAACATTGTATACACACACACACCCCCCAAACAGAAATGATTTTGTAAGAAAATTATCAGAACTTACAAGGCAGAGAATCATTTAGATGTAACTGCAGCCCAAACACAAACTTCTTAAATTATCTCCAAAATCAGATCTACTGAGAGGGGATAAAAGAGTAGCACGAAGAGATGTGATTAATTTGCCTTAGGAAATTCTCTCCCATGAGGAAAAGCTGCTGGTGCCTAGAGGAGGGTACCTACCCTCTAGGAGGGGTATTCCGAGCACAAAGCAGAGAAATGGGATTTATTAATCTGAAACCCATCGTGCCCACCCTTTCTGGCAGTCAGGACTGATTATTCAAGACTTTCCGCACTAGACAGGGCTCGCACACGACTTTCTTCGCTGTCCTGCCCATCACACAGAGCCCGCCGTGAAGCCTGCGCAGACTTTCTCAGCAGAAAAGCAGCAGCTCCAGCTCCTTCAGGCCCGTGCTCCCCAGTGCTCCCCAGTGCTCCCGTGGCTCTCTGCCCACACAGCCGCCGGGCCCACACGGCCCCTGCACTCCTGGGAAGGGCAGGTGACCCTGCTGAAGAGGGGGCGATGGTGGCCGGTGACAGCCTGTGAACCGCGGCACACCGATGCCGCAGGATGGCCCCGGCCTGCGGCCTGCTCCTGGCGCCGCTGCCTACCAGTGTGGTCACCGCTCAGCTGAATTCCGTGCACGGGTGCCCAGAGCTGAGCAGCGGGCACAAACTGGGTGTTGTTATCGCAGGGTAACATGCTGCAGTGTTACAATCTGTTGTAACACGTATTTGAGTTTTGAAAGGCAATGACAAGGATTCTTGGAGTCATGGGGTTGGGACCCTCTCCTGCGTGAAAGACACACAACCACCTACATCGGTGGATAAAATTAATTGCGCAGTAGGATTTATATAAAAGAGAAAAAAAATATTTGAGATTTCCCTTTCTGCACACTCCTGCACTTCCTAGTTGAAGCTAGTTTACATCCCCTTCTTCCCTGCTGACTCACACAGCCCCAGCTGGAACTGGGGTTTGTACTATATCACGTGCTTTATACTACATCCTGCAGGAGGTTCTTCTTGTACTAAATCAGTTTTCCAATCATTGGTGAAGAGAATTGTCTCAGCTTTTACTGAGAAAAAGTACCTTTAAAATCAGAATATATACGTACAAATAAGCCCTATTGAACAAAGTAGACAAGTTCAGAAGTAAAGGAGAATTATTTTGGAAGGGGAATGCCTGATTAGAAAGTTACTTTAGGTCCCACTATGAGCATAATCCAAAGCAGATTTAAAGCACTGGTGCCTTTTCTGCTTGAGTTCCGTGCACATTGCATCACATTTCATAAAATATCACTTTGGGTGTTCTCTTTAGAAAAGTATGAAATATTAAAACCAACCTGAAACACCAAGGCATATTTTCACAATCCTAGGTTGCATTGTGGACGACAAGGTGAAGCTAGCTAATTACCATGTGAGCCAATCTTCATTTTCTCACCTCTGGTGCTGCTATTTGAGTGATTTTGGGTCTCATAGTGTTTCAGCTGAAGTGCAGAATAGAACAAATAGAGCACAAAAGGCCTTTAGGTGTGCAGGAAGGACAAGGCAGAGCTGCACTGGAGATCACTTCTTGCTCCTCCTGAGCCTGAACAGCTTTGTCAGGCAAAGGCGTTTGTCCCCAGGAGTGGGGGATTAGGATATTTATTCTTAATTTATGCCATTTTGAAAAGCTACTGTAAACTCGAACCCAGCTTCAAGCAAGCATAAAATGACAGGGATAGAACACAAAACTTCATTGCCTTGTGAGGTTTCTGTGGTCTCTCTCCGCTGTTGCCTTTGCTATCAAATCCAAAATGTTCAGTTTGGGTGTGGGTGTGTTTGAGAAATTTGCATTGTTTGACTTATTCAACAAGACTTCTATAGCAGAACTAAAAGTAGTCTCTTTTCCTTCCTAATTCAGGACAACATTACTTTTACTTTTCATTATAACCTACTTAAATAGTTCAAACTCCTTTATTTCTTTATTTTTGGAATGCAGTTTCTAGGACATACTTATATTCCACTGAAAAAAACAAGAAATATTTGATCAGGGCAAGTAATTTCTGTGATAGCATCAGAGGTAACACATTATCCAATTCAACACTTATTACTATAAATTATATATTAACCCCTCCCTTAATCTGAATGGCTACGTTATTAAAAAATTCTTTGCACAAAGGATGAAATTAAATCTAATCTCTGATATGACATCCAGTAAAATGGACAAGGCCTAAAGCAACTTATATCCTCTTTCATCTCCCATGTTATTATATATGGCAGGAAACCTTAGAGAGCTGTTTATCAGCTGTTAATCAAAACTCAACCTACAAGCACAGCACTCTCAGAATTTTAAACATTTCCTAATCTTATTTGTGTACACATTGAAGGAATTTATATTCCACCTGTGTAGAAGATCTTGTGAGATTCTATCACTATAACTCGTACACATTGGGTATGTTAATTTGTTGCAGAGAAATATTTGGGAACAACATTGAACTAAAGGAAGTGAGAGGAAAAGAAACATTGTTAGTGAGAGCTCCGAGGTACTGCACATAAAGATATGCAGGGCTGGAGAGAAATCAAGATCTTGAGCAAAAAGACAAAAAAAATTGCAAGAGTAGCTACTTGACGATCAGAGGAAATGGATGTAGGGATGTTTTGAACAGACTATATTTATTCCTCTACAAAGTATTAAAAAAATCACCATCCTCAAATTGTAAAGACTTAGTCATGGCTATGACACATAAAGACAGTGTCATTAACATCACTTTCATCACCACATACAGTATAATTTTGTCTTGTTTTCTGAGGTCGTCTCTCTTTTTACATTTGCTACATGTTTAAGATTGTGGTTTCAGGCATTATGTGCCCTGCCTTTACAGAGACAAGGCACCAGCAAACACTTGGAACCACAATGACAGAAATACTAACACAAATATGTGAGATGAGTAGCTTGTTCTGAAAGGGCTGAATTAATAGTCCATTAATTTCAATTAGCACAGTTGGCTTTTTAAGTGCTTAGTGCCTTTAAACCTGAGAAACATTATGAGCATGGATGGCCAGATAAGACCCAGATTAGACAGGACTTAATTAGCACTTTGTTACATTTTCTAGGTTTGACTGTCACATCAAAAATCTTAATAGGAAAAAGATCAGACTTACTTAAGCAGAAATCAAGACTTAGAGGTTAAGTCTTTCATTAAAAAAAAAGTTTCTAGCAATTTGTTGCCTTATTCATACCTGAAACTACCTTGGACAAGCAGTTTAAGAGGACCAAGAGATTTAGGGAATTAACTTTAGAGAAAGCTTCAACCAACTATTATTTAAGTTTGTCCTTTTATAATTCAGAGGATCCACTTTGTATACATCTTCCATGTTTTGGAATATATTCAGCGTTCAGTTTTATCACATGTAAAAATGAGGGCGACACTGCGGGTCACATAGACCTTCCAAATAGTTTCATTGAAAGTTTCCTACAGAAGCAGAGTAGCTTCACTACCTGAAGGAACAGACAGTGATTAACCAGTCCACACTCACAAGAAATCTTTTGTCACCAGGATGAAAGGTTAAAAAAATCTTTTTTTTTACTAACTAATTTATAAAATCAATAGGCTCAAGATATCACAGTTAGCAAAGGAAAAACTGTCTTCCCCATTACTTTATATGCAAAAGAATGTTAAAAACACCATATATATATTTAAATCTAAAAAAATGAACTGTCACAAAACTTGGCTGCATTTTTGCCAGTTAATAAGTATAAATGCCTTGTTGAGGGTTAAAAAGTAAATAACTTATACTTCCCAGCACAACAAATCAAGAACATTCTCCAATAACCAGGTCTTCGAGGAAAGCACAAGGTAGACAAATTAAACAACAGGGATTAAAAGTAGGGTGGTCCATTTTTTTCCTATCCTATCACACTAGGACACATTACAAGACACTGAAATCCATCTCTAAAATATTGGAAGACACAGTGACAGTTCAGGTCACCAGCCGTAGATTATGCAGCCAATCTAACAGCCAATTAGGGCACACTCTGCAGAAGCACTTTGCCATTAAACTCCAAAAGGGTGAGGTGGTAGAAAAAAACCACTTTTGTCAGAACCACTGTTACAAGCTGCCTCCAAGTAAGCTCTGAAGCAGAACTGTTCATCCTTGAACTGGAGGCTCAAGAGGGCTGGTGACCTTACCTCTCCAATGGCACCAGCTTGGCCGGAAAAGTAACCATGGACCTTGCAGGAGTTCCTATCCTTGGTGGTTTACTCCTTTTTCTCCTGGCACAGACCTCAGCTTCAACACAGCATCTCTGCACTCTTAAAGAGGTGTGTGAAGGTTCCATCTGAAGAAATGCAGCCCTTCCCAGCTGGGTAGCACTGCGACTAGTGCCCTGCTAAAAGAACTTATCAGAGCTACAGGTCTGAAGGGCACAGCAGATCTACACCTCATTTCTTAATAGGAACTTATTCTAGCAAAACTACCTTTTAGCCACCCAGCATATTCTAACTAACATCCCCCTTCCCCTCCAGATTTTATGTATTTTTAATGAAAGCCTAATTACCATCCAAATACAGTTTGAATGAATGCATGAGGAAAAATAAACATCATTTAGAAAGTCAGAAAATATTCATTAATAATTTTTCTAGCATGATAAAAGTGTATAAATTAAGAATCTGTGTAAATATATGTTAAACTACTTAAATATATGCAGACGTAATATGTACTTAAGCCTAATGGTTAGCAAAACGAATTGCTGAATTACAACAGCCAATGAGAATCAGCCCTTATTCAGAAAAATACTTAGGAAGCACAAATGCAAAACAAGATGAAAATCAATTATTTAAATCAAGGTTTCCAACTTGACAATTTAAATCATGATTAAAATTGGCAATTTAAATGGCTTTGATCTAAATCTATCCCCCTGATGTGAAACCAGACCATTTTGTTTGTCACCGCTGTTGTTCTCAGAGCCCCTGATGAAAAAATTATTTGTAAATGTTCACATGTGGACATTTCCTTATGAGTACACTTTGCTCTACAAGTTTATAATTCATTTATGACAGGAAGAGTATTAACTACACTTTAGCATACCAATGGCACCAGTTTATTTACCAAGAAATAATATTAAATGGGGATTTTATATTTTAAGTCATATTTTTCCCATTCCTGCAAAATATTCCCGTATTTCATAACATTACAGGCAAATTTGGACTTAACTGAGTTTCAGATCACCAACAGACCTACCACTAACAAGCAGAGCCACAAAAGCTTTAGATCTGCCATTTAGGATCCAACATGCTTCAGAGGAGGCCACAAGAAAACACATTTGTAAGGCCATAGGGCACCAGATCCTCTCTTGAGTGCCAGAGTCACTCAGAGGAGCACAAGCGTAATTCTCAAATGCTTCCAAACCCATTTCACCAGCTGGGGATGGCTTCAGGCAAAAAGTTCTTTGGGCTTGCCTTTTAGCTTGCTTTCCTGAAGAGGTGTCATACACTTCTCTTCATCAGTTCATCCACCCACCCATCCACTCAGCTGTAACTGCTATGGAGGGAAGCTGAGATCAAGAGACACTACATTTCTACGGGTTTTGGACAAGGGGATGCCTAGGGGAAAGGATAGAGTTCAGGCTTCAGCTTAAATGAGCTTGTCAGGACTGGGTGAGGGTTCCAGGTAGGGCTGGCCAGAGGAATGAAACTACTGCACTCCAGGCCCTGCCAGATAGGTTGTAGCAGGAGCTCTCCTAAGATATGGATCTGTAGAAACCACGTTCCACTGGCTGACACAATGATTTGCTGATATCCTCACGTCACAAGAAATGAAAAACTATCCTTTGTCTCTAACACTGCCTGTGGATACCCAGACTGTATGCTCTGCCAGAATTAAACCAAGATACAATTTTCTGTCTCCGCTAGGCTCTCAAAGCCTTCCTCCTACCTCTTTCTCAATTGCTCCCTTAAAATACCAGTTTCTTTCTAGTCTCCAGCAATATTTCTCCTTTAATACCCAGGCTATGCTTTAACAGTACTGATTTTTTTTCTAATGTTTTCTTGAAGTTCACCTCACCTTGGTTCCCTGCTACTACAGTAGGTTTTTCTCCTCTTCTTCCCATGCATCCAGACTTTCTGATCCAATGATCATTTTCATGGCCTATGAGCTAGACCATGATAACCTGATTTGTGCTCTTGGCCATGAGCCCTTTTCCACAATTAAGTTTATGTTGGAGTACTTTCCAGCACCACCACATGCTTTATCAACTATCTCATTGTTTCCATGCTGCAGTGAAGAGCTGGACACATTCACCTCGTGATTCCAAATTCTTAACTGTTTGCTTGTTATGTTTTGTATTTTCACTTATCATGGCAAATTCTTTGGAAGAGGTCCCTGTTCACAGGTGCAAATTTATACGTGTTCTCTTCCAAATCTCTCATTAATATGTCTTCATCTGTGACACCTACAAAAAATGAAAGCACAGCTAACTCAGGTTGTTTCTGTAGTGACGTCAGTGCTGCCAAACCAAATGGCAATATTAGTTTGTTTTCTCCTCATATCCATGGCTGCTTTTCTGTCCTACATTTAAATTATAAATGATCTAAAGTGGATCTCCTCTTTTTGTCCTGTACTAATAGTGCATCAAGGCCATGAGCTGCTAATCTAGGATTAAGGGCACCAACATAACAACAATATTAATGCAATAGAAGAGGAGGAGACACTATGATTTCATTTCTATCTAAACCTGGAACAATTCGTTAATGGAATTAGGAAGCTTCCTCTATGTAATTATCACTGAGTACGTCAGTCAAAGTCTAACTCATGGTGTGTATCTTTCACTGTGATAATACAGTGTTTTAGAACTACATGAAGTACACCATTTAGATAAGCTGAGCTGGAATTTATGACTCTCCATTTGCAAACAGCTCCAGAGCACTAATATGCATTTTCAATTCAAGATAGCAAAGCAAAGGACTTGGCTGGTAAGGCTTCCTGCTAAAAGTGTGCAGAGCTCAAACGAAGAACATTTGCACATTTTCTTTTCCCCAAAGCTGATACAGGAGAACAAAACCAAGTATTTTTAAAATACTCAGGATTCCTCCTTCTTATACTTTCAATAAGAATGTACAGATGTATTCTTACTCTGCTCCTTTACCCTGTTTCCTAGAAACCTTCTAAATGTATTAGTTAAAACAAACAAACAAACAAACAAAAACAACCCCACAAACAAACATTTTAACCAATCCAAAGGAAAGCAGCTTAATAAGATTTTCCAAATGACGTTGGGTCTTGGACAAAGTTTGCAGGAAGACCAGGAATTAACCAGAAGATGCCTGTTTCTGACTGCCTGTTTTATCCACTGTACCTCTTGTTTCCCTACAGCTAGAACTATGCAGGTTCTTTCATTTGAAAATAATTGTGTTGTTTTCTTATTTATGGAAAATATGCCCCCTCCTTGAAAATTAGGCCTTAAAACTATAAAAAATTAGAGCACATAAGTACTTATATGTAAACAGGAACTACCCCACATAATGATAAACTATTTTGCCTTTCTTGGTGCCCTGAGTAAATCTGAATCAATGGCATCGCAGTCACATCAAATGCCACATTTCTGAATGACAGCAGCCTCTAGAAAAAGGTCTGATGAGCCTGAAGATATCTGAATTTGTTTTCATGGAAATATACCAATCCAGTTTCTGGTGTTCAAATCTGGACAAATGCCCAGACCCACCTTCAAACTGTTATTTCCTTTGCCAGTCACCAGGTCCCCCCTGATCTGTCTAACTCACTGCCATCAGCACAGCAGTCACTTCATGCCTGGCCAGTGGACCCTCATTAGCAACCATCCCACTGTGGCAGGAATTATGGCTTCAGCAGTTCCAGGAGCCTGGAAAGATTTGAATATTAGCTTCACTTCTCTGAGTGGGACAGACCATGAGCTACATGCAGCCACAAACTTCAGGCAGGCTGCTACAGCAAAGGGTCACTCTGTCCTGCTTCCTCTGACACATCAAGAATGTGACTATTTGAAAGATGCAGTCAGACTTGAACCTGAGTGTAAAGGTTTCAGTGAACTGTGCTGAGATCACACTGTCAGATCTTGTCTAGTTTCATAGCAATTTCACTTCTTCAAAACAGTCAACCTGAGCAAGCACCTTTTAAATTATTCAGTTAGATACCAGATGCTTTCATTTAGCTTTCAGAAACACAGTCACAGTTTGTACCCAGATTGGTGCTATTTTTGAGCCAGTGTGCAGAGATGCCCTGATCTGAGAGCCTTGGTCTAAACTCAGGATGATAATGTAGCATGAGTACATCTTGGATACATCTTAAATCAGATTCTTCTCATTCTGCTGGACATGCAATGTGCCTTTTGCAAAGGAAGGAGATAAACAGGAGAAAAATGGGGTCTGGGAAGGAGGTAAGACATAATGCTCTGGTCCACTACTATATTGTCCTTTGGTTCAAATAAACACAATTAGAAGGAAAGATGTAACAGGAGCCATTTGGACTTCATTATGTTCTTTTGCCAAGTAGGAGGGTTGAGTTTTGTTTGCAAGAAATATGGAGGAGCTAATACAGGGGGAGAAAGGATACTAGGAGTTAGCATACCGGTAGGGAAAAAAATGAAGTGACTCAAACTAGTATAATCTGGTTAAAGAAGCTATATTAGCCATGCTTTGAGTTATGCCTGTCAAGGGGATTTAATTCTGTTGGTGTTCTATAGCTTGGTTACTATAGATTCAGTGAATGCCACTCCTTGCCTTGTGATGTTTATGTACAGTGCACAAAACAGAGCAGTTACTGACCGGGAAATTACTAAATTGTCTTCTGTGCCATGGTGCACCCGTCTTGGAAAGAACCACATGTATTTTCCTCATGTTGGTGACAAAAATCCTGCCTCATGTTTAGAGCACATTTGAGGGCCCTGGAGAGGAGAGATTGAAATGGCGGGAGGTGGATAATAATTTTTGAACTCTGGCATATTAAGATGATCACAACGTGTAGACCCAGGAGGTCTCATTGTAATACCTTGTTAATGTCTTCAATGCTTTTCAGAGATCTTTATGGAGTTATTCTACATGAAAAAATTAACCCTAATAGGTACATTCAATAACTAGATCCAACATGCAGAACAAAAGAGCCCTTGGGAGGAGGGTTAAGCTCTAATCTGCTTCTTTTTCCACTTTGTTGTGGAAGCAGATGTGGCAGAGAAGGGGCCAGCCAGCATGAAGCCTCTGCACTCACACGGCTGATCCTGTGTCATGTATGATGTAAGTGTGTGTGTCATGTCAGCTAGCAGGGAGGCTGGGGAGGCCTCTGGCTCCATACTGTCCTTTCCACTCAGACAGGCCATTTCTGCTGGAAGCATAACACAGGAGCACAATGCTTGCAAATGTGTTCAGCACTGCTGACACTCAGGGAACCTTACACTGGTGTTGTAAAAGAAAGAAAATACCATACTGTCTATGTATGCAATCACATCACAGACTGCTTCACAAGGATGGGAAGGAAATGAAATGATACACAGGGGAGGCAGATCTGATTACTGAAAATTATATATACACTCTTGAGGTGAACAGTCTTCATCTAATTTGCAGGTAAATTAATGATTAACAAAGAAGCATGATCTGTTAAAAATAAATTTTAGCGACAGACACATGCAGCCTATTATGCTGGTTTTTTTCATTTAAATCTTCAATTTGTTTCTATATCTTTCTGTGCACTATGAGCTGAACTGATGGAGAAACAGCAGAGTTATAAAAATTAGTGTCTTAGCAAAGATGAAGAGACAAAATTGTCACAGTACAAGAACAAACCAAATTATCTACACTGAAGTTAAAACAGAAAATAGAAACTTCATTTTTTCACTCAGCACACAAATGAATTCCCTCAGCATTACCACAAGATGTTGCAGAGGCCACAGGCAGGAAGGGAATGCCACGGAGGACAGAATGAATAATTAGTGGCGTGGTATTCACTGGTGACAACGACCATGTGTAGCTGTAGAAGTCTCTAAAATGCTGACTACTGGGGTTAAGGCACAGCAGGTAAGGAGCAATTTTTCTTTGCCCTGTGTGCTGAAGCGTGGTTACACCTGCCAGGAACAGGGCTGGGGCCTCTCAGAGCAGCTTTGGCAGAGGCTCTGGCAGTGGTGGCAGGGCAGTAGGAGGGAATGACAGCTACAGCAATCTCGAGTTGGAGATTTCACAATGCTATGGAAATACACCTCTTCATAGGCATTCACCACTCTGGCCCACATCCAGGAGATGATCCAGTGTTAGGCAACCCTACAGTCAGACACCAGTTGTGATTACTAAAATCTGCTTTTCTTTTACATCGATCTTCATTAAAAAATCCTTTCAGTAAATTTGCTTTCTTTCACCTTTGCTAAAGGGCCACTACTTTTCTTTCCACAGCAATTACACTAGAAATATGGTCTATTAAAAGAAAAGAAAAAAAAAAGGGGGGGGACAGGGAGTATCTTTGGTGATATATCCTTGCGAGGCTTTGTTGTGGGTACTTCTTGTAGTGAGAGACTTACTGCAAGCAGCAAGGAACACAGAAATATTTGCCATTTCTGTATCTATGCACATATGTAACTGTTGTGTAGCCTGACTTCCCACAGTTATCTGGAAGCAACAACTTGTGTCACCAGAGTCCCCAGAGAAACAATCTGTTTGCCAACACTGGACTTCATTATAATGGAGAACACAAACCACATAGGCAGGAAACCATAAAACCCCTCAAGTTAACTGTAGCCAACAGCCAAGGGGCCTGGAGCGGCTGCCACCGGAGCCAGGCATAGGGAGGGATGCAGTCCCAGGCCTCTTGCTTGCCAGTGGCTGTAGCTGGATGTTGTCGCCTGTCCCATCACCACCCCTGGCCGTTTTCTCCGCTGATTTTAACCGGTGCCCAGACCCAAGAGGAAGTTAATCACTAACCACGCCGCCCGGACACAGCAAGGTGCCCGGGCCGGGCGGGGCTGGGCGCACCCCTCCGGTGGGCTGCCTACCGCTCCCACCGCACCGCCCGGGAGGGCACGGCACCCTCCGGTGGACACGGCACGGCTGCGGCACAGACCATCGGTTTTGCAAGTGACCCTGGACAGGAAAGGCGTTGTATGCAAAGGGGGGTAACCGGGAAAGCTCCCAGGCAATGAGTGGCGTGGAGCTGCTGATGGGGTTTTTTGCAAGGCAAATACAACCCAGGAATTCACGGGGATAAGGCAGAGCAAACATTAACCTCCTGCGCCGGTGGCTTTGCGAAACAGCCGCTACCAGGGCTCTTGTCGTTTGCTGCTCCTTTTTCATGGAAAAAGAGTTCGTGGCTCAAAGCCAGCTGTAAATTAACAGCTAAGTGAAACCATTATGTCAGTGGGATGCTTTAATCGGTTTACAAAACATTGCTCGAGGTACGATGCATATTCGTAGGCAGGAAGGGAATGCAGGCGGGTACCTGGGACGTCGAAACCTAGCGGGGTCACCGGCCTCGGCCCCGTCTGGCGGCCAGCGGGGAGGAGGGGAAAAGGATCTCCCCACAAGGGGACAAGGAGCGCCCCGCGCCGAGCATCCCCACAGCTGACGGCCGGATTTTTGTTAACGCTTTGCTTTCGGAAATCTTCATTAAAGTGCCCCGGAGAAACTATTTTGGATGGGGGGTGGGCGGCGGGGGTCCACTGCCGCTCGCTCGTTCGCGCCGGCCATTCCCACCCGAAACGCCAGGGCAGAATGGAAAACAGAAGAGGAGGGGGAAATCTCTTTAAAGGACAATAATCTTAACCCGCGGTCCGCCAGGGCGAGCAGCCCCGGGAAGCGAGGCGAGGGGCCGGGAGATCGGGACCCCTTTCCCTGGAGCCGCCCAGCCCAGGCCCCGCATCATCCGCACCGGCGCTCCCCGGCCGCCGCCGCCGCCACTCCCCGGCCCCTGCCCCTTTCCCGGTCCCGGGTGGGCGGTTCCACCCTCCCGCAGGGGCCGGCCGCTGCCGTCCGGAGAGACAAGACACACCTGCCCCGAGGGGGCTGGGGGCGTAGCAATGATGACAAGAGCAGCCCAGTGTTAGGGTTCAGTTCCAGCTGATTTTATTTCCTTCCCGAAGAAAAAAAAAAAAAAAAAAAAAAGAAAAATAAAAACAAACAAAACAAAACAAAAGAGAGGTTATTTACAGAAGGTATATCAACAATCTGACAGGCAGTGAACTTGACATGGTTAGCTGGCATGATTTTTTTTTTCCTTTCCCCACCTTGTGTTGTGGGTGATCGTAGACCAAAAAAAAAATCTACACAGCATATTGCACAGGATGGATGACCAAAAAAAGAACAAAAAAAAAGAACAAAAGTTAAACCCTTAACGGAACCACCTCATTAGGCAGACGTCCTAGTGCCTGTCATGTTATATTAACATACATAAACACACAATCTTCTTTTTTGCTTATTATAATACAGACTTAAATGTACAAAGATGTTTTCACTTTCTTCATCTTAAACACAACAGCTATAAACCTGAATACATATGCTATCATCATGCCATAAGAGACTAAAACAATTATATTTAGCGACAAATAGAAAGGATTAAATAGTCAAATACAAGAATGAAAAACGCAGTACATAGTGTCGCGAACTCAAACCGGCATTTCGATAGATCCAGTGGTTTAAACGGCACGTTTTTGCTTAGAAAAAAAGTGCAAAAGATGTGGTTTACAAGTTAAAGGTACAGGATCCCTTCTGTGTAAATGCACCAGTTGCTTCACTTCATCCGGGGACAGGTGGCTCCCCAAAACGGTAGCATCCAGTGTAAATCCCTTCCCCCGGCCCCCCGCCCGCCCCCTCCGCGGAGAGGCGGGGGGCTGCGGAGCGGGCAGCGGCGGGGGCGGTGAGGGATGCTGTCACTTTAAGATGCCTGCAGATTGGAGTGTAAACATGGACAAAATAGGGGCTGATTCGTGGGTGTGTGAGAGTGTGAGTGAGCGTGAGCGCGCACACGCGTGTGAGATACTAACCAGCGGCCCTGTTGTTAAAATCAGGAAATCCAAACAGCGATTTACACCGATTTACACCCCCTTTATATATTTTTTACAAAAATACACTGAGAAAATAATCAAACGTTTTCATCTCTCTTCTCTTTTTGTTTTTAAAAGTGTCAAAAGTCTACATTTAAATATAAAAAATTAAAAGTTAAAACTCTAGCCCTTCAGTGAAGGAGACATAAAAATGGTGCGGGTAACAACGAGAACTACCAAAAAAGGACAAAGAAATACAAAGTCAAAAATGTTTGGCCAGTATAAATACGTCCACTTATAAAATGGCATCCGATTACATTTACAAGGAAAAAAAAAAAACCAATACGAGGATGGAGCATCGGTGAGAAAAAACAGTCTTTTCATTTACAGCTATAAGGAACAAACACATACATACTCTGAGAAAAAATTTGGTCCTGAATTTTCGTTTTTTTAAAAGTCCAGCACAGATTTGAGTTGCGTTTGAATCCTTTAAAGAGTTAAGAATGAAAAAAGCTGGTGATATTTTTTGTAGGAATCAAACATAGCGCCATCTATCTGCTTTTATATTACCCTAACACTAGTTTTGTTTTTTTTAAACTGTTCAACAGTCTTACAGAAATCTTGAAAAGATAGACAGTATAACATGCTATATTAAACCCCACCAGTGAAATAATCCAACACCATCACGATTCTGAGTAAGAAGAAATCAACTACTTTTTTTTTGTATTTTCGGGTTTGGGCTTTTTTCTTTTTTTCTTTTTTTTTTTGTTTTTTTTTTTGCAAAAGCCATCGCCCTCCGTTTCCCCTGTACCACATCATGACTGAAACCGTTCCCATTCGATCTCTGTTTCAAAAGAAGTTTTCAGTGTTCTTGAAGTTTCAGCCTTATTTCTCTCTACATATTACAAGAGGTGACTGAGAAAAGCGCTGCCGCCACCTTATCTGTACGTGCAAATCCATTTCAGTTTATTATTATTTCCCCCCACCGTATTTCCAAGACAGCTCTCAAGTGTAAGTCTGGCTCTTCTCCGCTTAACTAGGATCTCAGTCCAGCTCCATCCACCTCCTCCTCCTCCTCCCAGCATTGTTCCTCCTCTCACCGCAGAAGAAACAGGAACAGGATTTCTCCCCACAAATGTGAACCTTGCAAAGGATTTGGGTGGATTTTCTCGTTTTCTTTTTTTCCCAAGCAGTTCTGATCGCTCTTTCATAGGAAAGGGCGAATGCTCTAGACATCCAGTGTGCGCTCAGCACAACGCATCGCTCCCCCTCCTCTTTTTTTCGTATAAAATGGGCAATAACAAAGAACCCAGAGGTGTGTGTGGTTTCCCTCTCCCTTTCTCTGTCTCTCTTTTCAGGAAATAAAAAAAGGGAAAAGAACAGCGTCTCGCTCCCGCCAGTCTCTCAAAAAAGCACCGTCAGACTCCTCTCTCGGAGGGGGTGTGTGCGGGTCCGTCTGCAGCCGGAGGAAGGGGACTGCTGGCCTTTCCGCAGGGAGGGGGCGATCCCACTCCTTCCCCGAGCTGAAGAAGCAGTCTTTCAGCAGCCCCTTCCCAGAAACAAACAAAACACTTCCTCCCCCATAAAAAACCAAACAAACAAACCAAAACACAAACACCAAACAAAACAGAAAAAGACACAAAAGCGCCCGGCGGGGTGGGCGAGTCCTGCGGACAGCCACGAGCGCCGGTGCCTCCTCCAGCAGGGCCCGGCTCTCGCCTCAGTAAGTGAAGACCAGGTTGGAAATGCTGGACTCCAGCCAGTCCCCCGAGATCATCTCACTTACCTCCGGCGTGCAATAGTCCGGGAACTCAAAGTGCGAGCCCGAGCCGGGCTCGAAGTTAAAATCCAGGTCCCGGTCGAGCACCGAGGAGCTGAAGCTGCCCAGGGACATGCTCTCAAAGCCGGGGCTGGGGTTCAGGTCCAACAGGTCGTCCTCAAACTCGTCGTCCGACGAAGAGGAGCCGGAGGAGGAAGAGGAGGAGGAGTGGGAGGACGCGGAGGAGGAATGCGCCGTCGAGGGGGCCGGGGAGGAGGCGCGCAAGCTGGTGTAGCTGCGGTGATCCGAGGGCGAGCCGGAGCCGGAGGGCGAGGGGCAGGCGACGCCGCCGCAGTCCCCGTCGGGCCGGCCCGAGCCGCCGCCCCCCTCCTCGTAGAGGCTCAAGGGATCGCCGGCCTCCGCCGAGCTGCTCAGCGTGGGGCTGCCGGGCACGGCGCCGCCGGGGGAGGCGGAGGCGGCCGCCGCCTGCCCGCTCCCGAAGATGTAGACCCGCTTCAGCTTCTTCTCGGCCAGCGGCTTGCCGGGTCCCGAGGGCGCGCCCGCCGCCCCCCGGGGCTTGTAGAGGGCCTGGTGCTCGGGCGGCAGCAGCGCGGCCGACGGCTCCCCGGGGAACGGGCCGGCCTTGCCCCCCGCCGCCTTGCCGTGGGGCTTGCCGCCCGCGCCCGCGCCGCCGCCGCCCGCAGGCGAGGGCTTGGAGCCGCCGCCGCCCTTCTTCGGGGCGGGCTTGGCGGGGGCCNCGCGCTGCCCCCGCCGGCGCCGCCCCCGCCGCCCTTGTCCGCCTTGTCGCCGGGCTTGGCGGAGCTGTTGCCCGACTTCACCTTCTTCCTGGGCCGGTACTTGTAGTCAGGGTAGTCCGCCATGTGCTTGAGGCGCAGCCGCTCCGCCTCCCGGATGAAGGGAATCTTGTCGCTGTCCTTGAGCAGCTTCCAGCGCTTGCCCAGGCGCTTGGAGATCTCGGCGTTGTGCATGTCGGGGGACTGCTCCATGATCTTTCGCCGCTCGATCTGTGACCATACCATGAAGGCATTCATGGGCCGCTTTATGTGCCCGCTGGGCGTCTTGCACCAACTCGGGTCATCCGCCTTGCCTCCCGTGGAGGCGGTGGAACCCGGCGTGGGGGAGGAGGCGATGCCCAGCTCGATGCCGGCCCCGGAGTCGGAGGTCTCGGCGGCCAGCAGCGCCTCCGTGTTCTCCGCCGTGTTGGTCTGCTGCACCATCGCGGCGGCGGCGGCGGGGGGCTCGCCGGGGCTCAGCGCCGCTCCGGCGCGGGGCAGGGCGCGCAACTTCTCACAGCGGCACCGGGACGGCGCAGCCCCCCGCGGCCGCGCCCCCGCTCCCCGCACCACTTGTACTTCCACACCGGCGCCTCGTCCCCGGCGGCGCGGTCCTCTCCCCCTCGAGGCAGCGGCGGCGGCAGCAGGAGCAGGAGCGCTGGGGCCGCCCGCGGTCAGACAAGAGTTTCTGCAAAAGCGGCGCGGCGAGCCGCCAGTCCAAGTTTGCCTTTTTTTTTTTTTTTCTTGGAGTGTTTTGGGCTTTTTTGGTNGCGCCTCCGTGTTCTCCGCCGTGTTGGTCTGCTGCACCATCGCGGCGGCGGCGGCGGGGGGCTCGCCGGGGCTCAGCGCCGCTCCGGCGCGGGGCAGGGCGCGCAACTTCTCACAGCGGCACCGGGACGGCGCAGCCCCCCGCGGCCGCGCCCCCGCTCCCCGCACCACTTGTACTTCCACACCGGCGCCTCGTCCCCGGCGGCGCGGTCCTCTCCCCCTCGAGGCAGCGGCGGCGGCAGCAGGAGCAGGAGCGCTGGGGCCGCCCGCGGTCAGACAAGAGTTTCTGCAAAAGCGGCGCGGCGAGCCGCCAGTCCAAGTTTGCCTTTTTTTTTTTTTTTCTTGGAGTGTTTTGGGCTTTTTTGGTTTGGTTTTTTTTTTGGAGGGGGGTGTCGGTCTGCTTTTTTTCCTCACCACATCGGGTTTCCCCCCTCCCCGAAGCAGCTGGTCCAGTTCACAAGTGCGTTCCGCCTGCCCGCGGCGTTTCAGGAGAGCGGCACTCCTGCCGCCGAAAGTCTCTCAGCGCTGGGCACGGCCAGCGTGCACGGCCGCGGGGGAGGGGGGAGGTGGCGCGCCCCCGAAGCCCCGAAAATCCCGGCTCCAGGACCCGTGGTGGCGGCAGGCTCGGCGGCCAGGAGTTTGTGCAGGTTGGATTTGGCAGTTGCGAGGTACCGAGCAAGGAAACCCCTCGGGATAAGGAGAAAAAAAAAAAAAAAAGGAATAAGAAGCAGGCAAAAATAATAATAATTGCAAAAATCGCCGTAAAAAAAAATAAAAAAGCCCTCGTGCATGAACGAGTGTACGTCCCCGGCAGGAAGAGCGGCGAGCCGGGCGCCCAGCCCCGTCCTCCTCTTCCTCTGCCGACGGCGGTGCTGCTGCTGCTGCTGCTCCGCGCGCGCGGAGCCCCGCGGAGCCGCCGCCGCCCCCCGCGCTCGCCCG
>WAAE01010015.1:0-21014 GCA_013400495.1 Nicator chloris | reverse complement strand
GCGCTCGCCCGCCCGCCGGGCGCTGCCCCGCGCCCCCCGCACGCCGCGCTCCGCCGGCCGCAGCTGAGAGCGGACCCCGCGCCCGCCCCGCGCCGCTTTATCCTTTCGCAGCCCGCCCCGCGGCCAATCGCGCGCTGTATCCAACGCCCTCCGCGTGCCAAGCCCCGCCCGCCTCCCCGGGATTGGCGGCCGGCGCGGAGCGGTAATAATGGCCGCGTGCAATGGGAAGCGCCCGCGCTGACCTCATTCCCGGCGGCGGGGCGAACTTTTTAAAAGGGGCAGGAGGGCAGCTCCGCGCGCCGCCCCGCGCCTCGCCGCGCACGTGCCCGCGACCCCCCTGCCCCCCGCCCCCCGGCCGCGCTCCTCCCTCCCCTCCTCCCTGCGGGGGGGGGGGGGATCAGGAAATCAGCAAAAATCATCATAATACGAATAATTAATAAGAAAGAAAGAAAGAACGGGAGAGAGGGGAATCGACGCGTCCCGCCCCCGCGCGCCGTAGCTGCGGGGCGGCGAGCGGGGACACCTGCCCGCACAAAGGGCCGGGAGGGTGTTCCTGCCGCCCCGGAGCCGCCGCACGCCCAGCGGGCAGCGCAGCCCGGGGGATGCCGGAGGGCGCCCCGTGCCCGTCCCCACGCCCACACGCGGAGTGTCACGGAGGGGTCGCCAGCCTTGGAGAAGCGCCCGCGAGGCGCTGCCGTCACGCCCCCTCCGCCACGGAGCTGAAGCGGAGTGGCGCAGGGGGTGGGACGGGATGGGACGGGCGGCGGGCACGTCCCGCCGCACGCCTGGCCCCGCAGCGGTCACGGCGCTGAGTGACCGCTGCAACCCGTCCCAAATTCCCCGGCTCGCAGCGAGGAAGATGTGTCGCCCTTATCGCGTTTTTACCCTCCGAGTCCTCTACTGCGTTTCGCTACCTGCCGCTCCCGCATGCCGCGGTCCCACCGCGACTCCCGATCACGGGGAGAGGCTGCGGTTGGGGGTCCCGGCGCGGCCCCGCATTGTCCCCGGAGAGCGGGAGCGGCCGCGGGAGGAAGAAGCGGTGCGTAGCCGGCAGGCAGGTACCGGCCCTGGGGCGGAGGTGCGGCCGTGCCTCTGCCAGTCCGCCCCGCCGAGCAGGGCCCCCCCTCTCCGGGGTTCCTCCTAGGGTGTAGGGTGCTTTTCGGGAATTGCTGTTTGATCCCATGTGGCCCTCCCTCTGCCCTGCCATGATCAGCAATGAAGAAATGCAGGGCGGCGAGGTCGGGCACTGTGTAGCCCCCCTGAGGGCCTCATGGCATCAACCCCCCCTCCAATATTCAGGTAAAGGGAGCAGTAAGACCATAAAAACAATGGCAGTGTTACTTCCCAAAGATTCCTCACATCATTCATCAGGCCAGCGACCAGAAAAGCTGTTAGGGAAAACAGCTGTGAAAATTTTTGTTCTACACAACACCAGTTAAAAACACCTTTTCAATCAGAAGCAAAATAATGGTTGGATACAGCTAAAATATCCAAGATAGAGGTCTAAAAATAAATTGCACATGTTTGCAAGAAAATTTATGGTAGGATCCTTTAGCAGAGTTTCTAGCTGGACTGAGAACAGGCTTTGAATATCAAGCTCTCACACTGGACTCAAAGAACACTGCTGTGAAGTACTGAGAAAAATCCTGAATTCTCAGTACCTCCCTGACTAGGCCACCTACATTACTGAGACTGTTTACAAAGATACAAATTAAATTATAGCTTTGCTTGCAAAAATAATACATTGGTTCCTCATACAGCCTCTGGTCAAGACTGGATAAAATACTGCTTTCCTCTAGGTTGACGACATCCAGTGACATCAGTGGAGTTTCTCACCTTTACACTTCGTAAGTAGTAAATCACACTGTGTTTTTCCCCTGCAGACCCAAAGCTAAGATCAAATCTGTTCTACCCTATAGCACCAACATCTACAGAAATGGAGGCTCGCAGTGGGTTTGGTGTCAGGAATAAGCACTGGCTTTTGGTTACACTCTTGTAATTCATGTGCAGCAGCGTGAAAAACTGGGATTGGGAGCAGTCAGTAGCTTCTGGCTGCTCCACCTGTCAGCACGGTATCCAGCAGGATTTCAACCCCCAACTGTCGTATTTTACATATAAATATCAATTTGTTTAAACTACAAAGCAAGTAAAGTGTTCTCATGTTTCCAGACACAAATTAAAGCAAAACAAACAAACCCCAAACTGATATGCAAACATAGAAAGAAAAAGCTTAAGAAGCTTTTCACTTGGTTGTGTTAAGTTTTGCAAGGTCTTGACCACCATGAAAAAAATTCATCTTCAGGTGAGGAGTTGTCTTCCTCATCAAAGCAGCCACATCAATTTAATCTCGGTTCAAAAAGTGTGTATATGGGATGGACAGAAGAGTATTATTTCCTGAACAAAAACTCCACAAAAGTGAAATTTAGGACTGCTTAATAAAGCAAGTGTAAGAACACGATGTGAAACTATAAAAAGCATTCTACTACAATATCTTTTCTGTTTCCTCTAAGTTAATTGCTTCCACCCCTAATATTCCAGTGGCAGACTGAAAGTACCTTCCAGCTCCCCAAATGTTTAAGCCTAGGCATAAAAGCGCGAGCATTCAGCTTCCGTCTAAAAATGAAGTTTTAAGAGTAGTGGCAAGGCTTCTCCACGTTTTACAACTTAAAAAACCTTGAAGCTCCATCCTGTTTCCTGCAGGCTCCATGTGGCCGGGGATGCGGCACGGGACGCGAGGTGGCAGCGCTGAGCCTCTTCTGCCAGACGTGGGAAAACGCGGAGCTAGCGAACCCGCGATTATTTTTTTTTTTTTTAATTTTTTCCCCCCTATGGTTTTACGGAGCAGCATAACGCTGCACGTTTCTGACTGAAATTCGGCAGTGCCCACGCAGTCAGCTTTACGCCGCCAGAACAGCGCGTGAGTGATGCCAAACCCCGATGCGGGGTTTAAGGGCAGGGGCCTTAAAGAACACCCTTCTCACACACCGGGACCTGCAGCTCGCCTTCCGCATGGAGCAAGAGAGATTGTTCAGGACTAATACTCTGGACAAATGTACTGCAGCACTGAGCACCGCAAGCATTGATTGCAAGATTCCTATCCCTCGAAGTGTTCACGAGGGGGTTGGATGTGGCCCTGAGCAACATGATCTAGTGGGTGGTACCCCTGCCCGTGGCAGGGGGTTGGAACTAGGTGATATTTAAGGTCCCCTTCGATCGAAACTGCTCTATGAATCCGCGATTCTATGATTGATTGCAGGTTCTATGTGTGAATCAACATTCAGTCCCCACCGGTTAAAACGTCTTTAGGGCACGCAGATTTAGCACGGCTCTTTTCCGCCCCATCCTCAGTTTTAAACTGAGGATTACCAGCGCACGGGCTCCTTTAACTGCAGCCCTTGCCGTTGATCTTTTCCACACCCCCAGCTCCGTAGGCTGTGGGAAATGCTTTCCAGTCTACTCCGTCTGAGCTCTCGGGAGCAGACCTTCTCTCCCGCGAGCGTGTTCCTGCGTGCCCTTGCCGGCGCGGAGCGCTTCCCTGCCCCGGCGCTGCGCAGCCAGGAGCCTCCGCAGCTGCTGCGGCCGCCTCTTACCTCCCGCAGCCTCCCCGCTCGGCAGCCGCCCCGGCGCGGCCAGCTGGGGTTCATTACCACGCACGTCAATTCCGCGCTGTGACCCCAGCAGGCGGCCCCGCCGCGCTGCGCGCAGCCCCCGGCAGGCAGGGCTGAGCGGAGCCGCGCGGTGCGTGCTCCGCGGGCGGCTGTGCCCGCAGGGCGCGGCTCTCCGCGCACCCCCCTCCCACGCCCCCGCCCCCCGAGGTCCCCCGAGGGCAGGGCCAGGTGCTGAACCCGCGGGACTGAACCCGCCGTGCTTACCTGCCCGGGAGGAGTGGGGCTCTGACTCGGACGCGTCCTGAGCAGTGACATCCGAGGGTCGTCCAGCGACCCTAGGGGACACGCTGCGGGGAATGAATGAACGAATGAAAGGCGATTCACGGACACCTTGCTTCCCGTGCCCCCGTGACAGGCATCCACAGGGTGGGGAAAGGTGGCATCTTATTTATCTTGAAGAAACCCCTCGATTAGTTCTGAGTGTCTTCCTCTCCACGACCAAAGTTCACCTCTGTAACACATATTTTTCCTGACATTCTGTGCCGCATTTGAAATAGGTGTATCGGGGTTATTTTAGCCTTCTTGAACTGCAGATGACAAGGCCAGAGCAGAGGTATGCTGCTGGAGAACCCATTCCCCACCACCTTTTTATTGCCTATTTTGATCCAAAGAAAGTAGACTAAATACTTGCCATTATGGGAACAAACAAACAAAAACCAGCCATGGCTTTTAAAATAACGCGATGATAACAGATATTCATCAAAGATCAAAGAAGAGCGTGCTTAAGGATCAGAGGTGTGAACTGAGACATGAAAGTGGGCCCTCCTTCTTCATCCTGTTTGCAAGAAGAAAACTCCATTGTACAATTGCATCACTCCAATTCACAGTGTACCTTTATTTAACGTGATTCATAAACACTTTGAACTCTCTCCGATAGCTTTGCGGAGAAGAACTTTTATTACTGGGAAGTGTTTTATGGAGGATATTATTTACTTAGGGGTGAAAATCTGTTGCCTAAAGTTGTATGGTATTGTTTCCTTCCAGACTGTGTATTCACTTGCATTTTACTTGAATACAAGCCTGCACATAGACACCCAGTGCTCCTGTCATGAAAAGCCAACATATTTCTAGGTCATTTAATAAAATAAGTAGGTAGGAATCCATTTGCATATGCATATTTATATTAATTCAGATATTTATCACTTATATGTAAATGTTTGGTTTGGGAGGGCAGGAACAGCTCTCCGGTGATTTTTGTAAGAAAATATGATAATGTTTTCTATTCTTTATCCACTTTCGTGGCTTTTTAAGTTTAAACTTGTTCCATAAGAGTAACACAATTTCAAAAAGCTCTGTTAAAAATAATAATAAAAAAGAAACTTGGAAAACACATTGTTTGCGTTTACTTGAAAGGAGAATTACACCCCTTTTTCAATCCTGTAAGGTTTAGTGAACTTTTTTTGGTTTTTAACAGCTTCATATAAGAAGAGCTTTTAGCTCATTTTTAAAGACGTTTTGGCAAGCCTTTTCTGCAAAGTGAAAAGCCACAAGGTTGAAGAGGAATTACCGGTCTGCTGCATATGTAGCAGCAGATTGCATATGCATGAGCTGCAGCTGCGTGAAGGCCACCCCGGGAAGGGGAGCCCAAGAGAAGAGCCAGCGGAGGGGAGCAGCGGCTGGCGGTGCCTGCAGCCAGCTCTCTGTCAGGCCCGATCCTTCCTCCCTGCAGGAGGGTCAGGGAGGGAGGGTCCCACTTCTTTGGACCACTGCACTTTTTGAACGTGTTCCTCTCCTTCGCCCCTTAAGTTCCCTCCCAGCCATCTGTGTTCTTCTTCCTGCTTGCCCTCACTTTCCGCTGCCTTCTACAACCTTATCACCACCACCCGTGTAACGTTCAGCTCATCTTTTCCTGCAATCTCTATGAAAGAGCAAACAGCTGCAAGCAGGCAGTTCAGCAGAAGCCCACGTAGTACCAAGAATGAAGTAATATTCGTGCCCACTTCCACAACATCATAGTGTCACCCAGATTTTAGCATCATTGATAAGAGGGAGCTACAAAACCACTGTGCATTGAAATAAATGTGGGTTGTTTTCAAAGATGTTCCAGTGGAATGTTGCATGCTATTAAATTCGGTGTATGAATGTCTTCTCGTATTAAGAAAAACGTTGCTGGTACTTAGTCCTCCTAGAAAGGAAGCATAAGGTGTTCTCTGTGCACATAGGGAAAAGGGTTCTTGTAAAATGTAGATCTTAGCATTTCTGACTCAGTTTTTGCGAGGTCATTTCTTGAGTGATATATTTAAGATAATTAAACTAAAGGGGGAAAAAAAGAGGACAATATCTTGCGTAATATTTAGCTGTGAAAATGGTCCTTTTCTTTATTTTGCAAGCTCTGGGTTATTAACAAGTGCTTATCCACAGGATCCAGCTCTAAGTAAAGAAAATTCCTCTGGCAACCTGAAGGCAGTTGGGGTTATCCATGTACAAGATACTCTGGCAGAGGTGAACAAAGAGTGGTCTATGGTTTCCAGCCCTAGAGAGTGCTTAGTACTTTTTATCACAAAAATGCTTTTATACTCGAAAAATCCATCATCTTCCATTCAGCCCCATAGTCTTCAGACATTCATGGATTAATTCCCGCCAAGCAGTGTTTATTTAGTTTTTCTGATTTGATGTTTCTGATGCACAGATCAAAAATGCAAGATCAGGTTCTGGTGGGAAGAGGCAAAATACCTTTAAATCCAAAATACCTTTAAATCCAAAATGAATGAGAGAAAAAGGTAATTTTTTTCCCCGCTTTTGTGCTCTGGACAAATGGAAGTCTGGCTTTCATCCTGGTTCCTTCCATATAATTGTTCGTAATGATGGTGCTGGTGTGACAACTAGTAAGTAGATTTTGTTTTTTAATCTTTTCCGAATAGACTGCTCAAATGATACCACTCTGTACTTGCCAGGGTCTCTTCTATAATCTCTGAGATTAGGCTGTTTGTGCAGAATAAGTTTATACATTTGATATTAAACATGAACATTTACTAAAAAAATAATTTTTTTTTCAAAACCTTGTTTTCTCTAAGAATTGTACCTTTTTGAACAGAATGTCAGAAGAAGGTGATGGAATTCTACACTACTCTATGTAATCCTGATCTAGCTGTCACAACCAATAAGTGTACACAGGAGTTATCTCAATGTGCAGGTGTGCTCAAGTGAGGTCTGAATTTGCATTACTCTATGGAGTTTGAATTTAGGTTTGAATTAGTTGCTATGAGAAATAAATTGTTTGTATGGAACCTTGGGAAACTAGAATATTATACACTACAAGAATCAGGCATTTGATATGTATTATTTTTAACTTTTAATCATGAGCTCTTGTGTTTCTACCAATAACACAAAGTCTGGTGTCTTACCCAAGTATCAGAAATTAATAAAAAAACCCTGAATTTTGCCTTATAAAATTAGTACATCATTTAAATTGTATAAGAGTATGCTAGTGTATAGTAATTTTGTGGATTATAAATGTAGCAGTTTAAAATGTGACAAATATTGCATTTCTGCAAATTAGAGCTCTTTCACAAGAAGATTACCTGCTAAACTCTTCGGTTTTTTGCAACTGCCTTTGAAATTTGAAGTGTAAATCTTGTTGATAAGTTAGAAAATATCACTATATTCAGGAAGACTGGGCACATCCAAATACTCTGTTCTTACTCTCATTTCATTTAATTTTATCTTTTTCTAAATCCTTATTTTTATATCTGGCTGATGGGGTCAGTTCAGGGTCAGGGTGACTTCCACAAATTAGTAGTCTGCTATAATAATTGGTAAATCACACAAATATATGCCATGTAAGATGTTTTATAATGGCCTTACAACCCAAATATCTCCCAGATAATACAGAAAGTCAACATTTACACCAACATTGCTTAAACTTCATCGAACCTTCTTTCACCAGGAATTCAAGGTGGAGGCTCTGAGGTGGAAGGTGACGGTGCTGGTGGCTGATGCTGCAACATCCCCACACACAGACCATTCCAGGGCTGGAATAGCCAGCAGCTGCCCACGGGTGCCCCAGGGTCAGGGCGGGGGTTGAGACACTCACTTTGTCTCAGTGCAGATCTTACAGTTTTGCTCAGGCTCTCACCCCTGTGACATAAAGCACCAGAGAAAGCTTCTGCTGGGGTGGCATGGGTGTTATGTGGAAACAGTGCAGATGTTTCACAGGGCGTGGAAGTAACCGGGGTACAAGGCGGCATCTCGTGTGTCCTATACCTGATGGGTTAAGTAAGGCTCATTCTGGAGCTGTGCGACTGTCAAGGAACAGCTCTGAGGCACGTGCCCTGCTAAAACGAGCACGTGCATATGCACAGCCACTGTGCCCAAGACTTCTGTGTGTGACCTTGTCAAGAGGGAGAAAAAAATCACAAGCAGAAAAAAATAGTGAGACCACTGGGGGGAAAAAATCCCAATATTTAGACTACAGAGCTAAAAAAGACAGAAGGTATCAAGTTCCTACAGAAATACACACTGGAGACACTTGCTTTTTAGGATAGATATACCCCGCAGTCTGTGGTGTGGTGTAAAAATACCTGAGCTAACTGTAAATGAGCCATCTCAGGCACCAAAAACAAGAATAGCTTTTTAGGTTCTCATCCTTGTTTAACGCATCCCATCAGCAGTGATTCCAGGGTGGCTCCAGTTCTCCGAGGTATTTACACAGCAGCTGGGAATGGGCTGTGGTGCTGCCTGGCTCTTGTCCTGCCGGTCCCCTGTGCACAAATCTTCTCCCCACTCCATCCTTGGGGGGAAGGCTTCACCAAGCAAGCACCAAGCATGGCTCCTTTGCATAACTTCACCCACCCACAGCTTCTTGTGTCTTGAACTTTGTTTCCCTGTTCTCAGCCTCTAGTACAATTTCTGCACTAATCTGTTACTAATCACATAAAGGAGATTTAAACAGCATTCACCCAGAGCACAGCTCTCATTCCATCCAGCTTTGCAAAAATTTACCTATGGGTGGTTTATTGATTTTGTCATCAGAATCACATACAGAAAGTAAGCAGAAAAACTGGCCACCTACTGATGAAGATAAAAATCATACATCACTTAAACTTTCTCAAGTAATCTATTTTTGTTTTTCCTTTTTCTTATCCTAGAAATATATTACCATCTTCACTGCTATAAATGGAAGAAGTTCTGCTGTTCTTACATAGATATATGCTGATGTATTTTGTAATCTTATATGCTTCATATCTATATTCAGTAACTGAGGTTGGAAAATGCATGCTGCTGTACATCCTCGTGTTAAACAGGCTTGAAGCTGCTTCTCAGAAAAGCTCAGCATGTAATGCCAAAATTACTGCAAACTAGGGGAGCAGAAGTGGTGTCTTTGGATTGTTCACCGAGTCCTAAGCAAATCCAGCTGTGAAAGGATATCTGACACTCAACTATCTCACAGCCATGGTAAGACTTCAACTCAGGCTTTTGATTGTAATTACTTTTTTCTTCCCCCTGCAATTGTTCTTCTTTTGGAACACAGGGCAACAGCACCATATTAAGCAGACAGTGACAGGAGCAGTGGAATTTGTTGTTTAATGAGGGCTGTTATGTTCGTGCTGGCTGCTGCGATATGGCATTACTTAAATGAGGGACTTCTATAGCTGATACTGTCATTTGAAACAAAGACAAATTATAGCACAGGTATGTTTTCAGCAGCATGGTTGAGCAATTTTTTAAGGTTTAGTTGATAGAGTAGAGGATAGTACCTAGCTGGAGCAAAAAAAATATTCAACTGGAGTAAAAATGGTTCTGTATTCAAGGCACTCATTAATCATTAATCATTCCTTATTTATCATTCTGGCTTTTGATTCTTCAAATTGACTTGTGACTGCTAGGTCTGGTTGCACATTTGGCAAGTCTACTCAGGGCTGGTAATCCTTCAAGCCACGTCTCAGGCAGCATCTTCCCATGACAAAGCAGGAAAACATCCTACTGTTTTGGGCTGTGGTACCCCACTGTGCTGCCCCCAGGAAGGGTGGCCAGGCTCCTCTGAGCTCCTGGCACTGCTCTGCTGGAGAGGAGCAGGTGCTGGCTGGGTGTTTCCCAGCCCGGGGTGTGCTCCCTGAGCCTGCTCAGGTCTGCTGCCCTCCCTGAGGAGATGCCAACCCCAGCACTGACGTGTGGAGGGGGACAGCAGCTCTGGAGGGGATGGATGACTGCTCCTTTCTGGGGGGAATAGAGGCTTTGCATGCCTTGGTCTCTGCAACAGCCCCATGCTGCTCTTCACAGCCACCCTCTTTTGCTCAGCATTTTGACACCCATTCATAAGTAGTCAAGGCAGCATCTGAACACATGTACAATGAGCTTCCTCTTGTGTGGTTTTCTAGCCAGAAAATAAGGGATAATCATCATCATCAGCAACACCATCATCTGTTACTCAGGAGCTGTTCATGACTCTCGCAAGCTGTTGGTAGGTTAACCTGTAGTTTTGTTCAAAACCGTAGGACATCTTGCAAGGCCTTTGCAGTCCTGAAGCTAATTTCACTACAGAGTACTATTTCCTCTCTCCACCAGAAACAAACACATTTAGAAGACTTATTCTGTCCACACTGGTGAGATACAGTCTCATTTATTTGATTTGCTCCTTCTCTCTTTAAAAGCAGGAGAACACCAGGGCAAACTTTGCACAAGCTATAGAAAAACAAATCCACTACACACCAATTTTTCCTTATTATTTCGTCTCTTATTTACCAAAGGAAGAAAACTACCCCACCAACACCAGTTACTCTGCATTTATCACAGTGACTAGTAGAAAGCATGTGATTCTTATGGTAAGCAGCAATTTACAGATGGCCAGGTGCAAACAACATATCTAATCTTATCATGAATTTCTTTTATTCGCAGCTGCAACAGTTGGTGTCAGTTAATAGGTTACCAACCATGAAGTATATTTATTTCCTTTTATCCTGCTTTGGGGCCACAGAAGTGATTTGTAAACTGTCCTAGATGTTAAATTTACATTTAATTTTTGTGCGCGTGGCTTTTTTGTTATTTAGTTAGTGCTACTCTGGAAGAAAATTACAAGGTCTTTCAGAGAACCCATTTTTGTTTTCATTTTATCCATTTCCTTTTCTAGGGAATTAGAAGCTCCAAAGTAGTGTGCTCTCTGGGCTTCTAATTTACAGGAAAACAGAGGGGTTTTTCAAGCATAATTTTTTTCTTTTTTTAAGACTGATCTGTCATTGATGAGGACTCATTTTTGCTTGTTTAGTTCCATCAAGTCATATGATGGATTTACTATCAGCCTTTCCAAATAATCAAAAAAAAAATCTTTATAAGCTGAATTTTAAATACTGGTCATAAAAAAAATAAATATTAAATTCTCTTCTTAGCTCCATGGCTCACACTGTGGACACCAGGATGTATAGACATACATACAGCAGTGAACCAACCAAATAAACCATATAACCTGGAAAGCTTTCCATATTCTGGTATAAAAATGAAGATGCTGTTTAAAATAAATTTATATTGTCCTTACTAATGAGTCTTTTCCAGTTTTTGTAATGTGTGACTGTCTTGGTTGTGTTATTTGGGGGTTTTTGCCTTCACTTATATCAAGACCATTTTGTGTTAGATAAAGAGAGATAAAATAAATAATTCCTTGGTACTTATATATGTTTTCCTTAAATTTATCTTCAAATCCACTTCCCAACAAAAGGAGTTTTACTGGTAAAGAGAACAACTATTAACACATTTCCATGTGTGTAAGTCGGGTGTTCTTGGAAATAATGAAGTTGCACATGTAAATGAGTTAAAAAAAAAAAAAGAGAAAGAGAAAAGAATTTCAGATTTTGATCCTGATGATGGTTTTAAAATGCACAACCAGCAGTGTCTTATCGTTGGCATAGAGCAGTATATATATGCACAGTATTTGGAAACAGTTAAATGTCTGAATTTAATGGACCTGAAGAAATAATGAAGGGAATAATATTCAGATTAGCCCCCTTCTCTGCACACATTGTTTTGAGGTGGATTGGAATTCCCTCTCACTTTTCATTCTGAATTATGTTTTCACTTTTTAACATGTTTTTATTGCTCTGATTCTTAATTCTAGCATTATATTTGCACTGCTGTATAAAATACTAAAAATAAGATCTTTGCTAAAAAGGCCTATTTTTCATAGATTCTTAAAAAAGCAGTTTTTCATAGATTGAGCATCTAAGATGAAGGTTTTAAAGCATTTTGTAATTTGAGATAAATAAGGATTGGGTTCATGCACAGATTTTGCACAAACTGACCTTTTTCCACGACTGGTCTGTCTTTGAAGGCTCTGGTGTTCATCCTCCTTATTGCTCATCACATTACTGTAGATGGGAAGACTTCTCCAGCTAAGGGTAAAATCTCTCAGGATATATCTACATCAGTTACTCTGTCACTGGGATTGGAGACAGAACCATCTAGATTGAATAACAGATTGTAAAAATGCATGAATTTACAGTTAAGGAAGGAGGGCCATAATAGCAATTTTTAAGCTTCCAGCTTAAGGACCTCTAGTTGTTGGAAGGTAAAGTTACTGCATTACCTGATTTAGTTGTCAAACCTGTACTTAAATTTCACAGGTTGACTACTTGAATACTTAAATGCTTATGCTTGGTCACATGTGTTACTTCCAGTCTAAAGCAGAAGACACTAACACCTCTATGCACATCCAGCTGCTGGGATGCTACAGACATCACGCTGAGTTTGCTCCCAGTCTGCACTGTGGGGTGGGGACAGGGGTGCATTCAAGCCTCACGTCAACCCTGTGGGGCTTGAACTTTCTCCTTTTTCACTTTTCTCTAAGACTGAGACCTGCTTTTGCCAGCAGAAAGGACTATAACATGATTTCCTTATCTCTGGCCCATCCCTATCTCCACTGCCTGTCAATGTGATTTCAGTGTTTTACTGCTGAGCAAATCAAAGAAGAAAAGCATAGGAACAGTGCCCCATTTTGATGCTGTGGCAGGAGGATGTTTAAGCAAATGCTGTTCTCTGCCCAGGTCAGTCCCCGGAGCTGCACACCCTGTAGAGATGCTCAGGGCATCTGAGGCTCCCATCAGCCTTGTACTGAAGGGAAACCAAATGCAAAAGTGCAGGAGCACTACCACCCCAGCCAGGCTGCTCCTCGTGGAGATCCACCTCTTCTCTGGAAGCTGGGGCAAGGTGTTGGAGACTCCCAATTTTCATATCATCTCCTTGCTGACCAAGGCATGGATCTCAGCAGCTTTAACACTTGGGTCATGCTTTCATGTTTTTTCTTTTACTCTCAAAGCAAAGAGAGTGAGATTGTTTTGGCTGTTTGCCAAGGAAATACTGTGGCTCAGGGGTCATCAAAGGTCTCTGGGTATCAGGATTCTACATACTTCCTTATTATATTACTATTTTTGACTGCAGCCCTGTGTAGTCCACTGAAGGAAGTTTTAGTCTTGGGAAGTGCAGGGTTCATATAATTTTCTTTAGAAACACAGGAGAGTGCACAGCTGAAACGGGTGCCATGCTGGAGAGAAATGCTGCTCTCTGCCTCCCTGTGACAGTCCCAAGTGCAGCATAAACCACCAGGTGCTGAAGTGCTCATCACCCTCGTTTTGGCTGTCTATTCTTTTACTAATTGAGTGTGGGCAACTTCCTAATGTGGGGCACAACTCCATATGACTGTCTAATCTGGTGTGTTCTCTAAGGGAGTGTTTTATTTTGTGTTTACCTTTTGTAGTACAGACCAGGGTCTGACTCCTAATGTCATGCAGTCAGTCCTCAAGGCCCACACACCATTGCAGCAGCAGCTGCAGCCCTGAACTGACCTGGCTCTCCTGTGCCATGAAACTTTTGGCTTTTGCCCTTTGATTGTAGATACATAGAGTTGGTTTGGCTGTGGGAGTCCATCAGTTCAGAACCCGCATTACTTTATCCTGCCAGGCTAAAGCCTTTCTCCCTGCAGGTAGATTAGGGAAGGAGTGCTCTGTCATTGTAGGACATGAAAAAAGATGAGAGACTCTAAATATTTCAGAAGGCAAAGAGCATAGAAAGCTTTATTATCTAATTCTTACTACCTTTTTATAAGGTGTTCCGATACAGACTTAACATGACTGGTGAACAGGAATGACAG
This sequence comes from Nicator chloris, assembly GCA_013400495.1. Classification (NCBI taxonomy): domain Eukaryota; kingdom Metazoa; phylum Chordata; class Aves; order Passeriformes; family Pycnonotidae; genus Nicator; species Nicator chloris. Next base: position 7,274 of record WAAE01010015.1, on the reverse strand, counting down.
CTCTCTAATCCCATTGGTTAAACTAGAGAAACAGCTAAAATGTTTTGAGAACTAGAAAAGCAAAACAGCACCTGGAGAAAGATTGTTTTGAGAAAGGATAGTTCTTTGCCAGGATTTGTTTTGAGAAGAAGCTTTCTTAAGAATTTCTCCCCGGGGAGAAAGTTAGCAGCTGCTAGCAGGCTAAAATCTCTCAGACCCAGAAATATCAGGCCCATAGTTCTCCACTCCCAAGATGACTTCTCAAGTCAATCTGAGGGCTTTCTGGAAATTTGCCAGCTCAGAACTTGAAATGCTATTGGATTCATTTTGCTTTTTTAATGACTAAACACCCAATTATTTTAATAATGGCACTTCAGTCACCCAAGTAGTCATTATTCCTGACAGTCTACAGGTGAGCATATATAACTCAGAATATGCTAATAAAATGATGTTCTGTCAGATTTCAGAGCAAGAAAACACAACTGACTTCTTTTTTATCCTCACAGAATATTGTTTTTTATTACACTTTTGAAGTACAGAATTTTAGATTTTAGAAGTAATCTCTCTCTTGGCTTAGGGGAGAGATTTTTGAGAGGGGGTAAGAGATGCTTTCTTTCCTTCCTAAATTTATTAAGTTACACCTTGATTTCAAGCCTTAAAAAGACTGTTACCAGTCTCAGATGCTGCCTTTGCAGCAAGTGGCCATAAATTTAAGCATTAGCCTTGGCTGAGGGAAGTGAATGCTGTTATTTGAAGGATGCAGGAACTTCCCTTTCCATTCACACCCAACCTGCTTGAGAGAGACAGATCCCCCTGGATTGTGCAGCACCTTTTGTTGCCCACAGTTGCGTGTAGGAGAAAAGGTGGCTCTCAGTGATGTCTAAACTCTAACAAACCTCACAGGTATCCCACAGCAGGACCCTTCTGTGCTCCAGACTCAAGTCTTCATATTGTCAGCCAAAGTCCTCTGCTGGATATAAACTCAGGCAGGGAAAGATGGGATCATCCACTGGAGTCAGGAAACGACCTTCAGTTTTGACATGAGTCTAAATGCATGAGACACAGAAGAGACAGATGATACCACTGGTACCTTTGATGCTCCCAGTAATAATTGAGTTTTAGAGCAAAATTAGATCAAGGTGATATAAAGAAATGTCTTTGATCCTCATCAGTCCAGGCAGTACAATGTACAAATGGTACATGGAACAAACACAGTCTTGGCTCTACAAAAGGGGTCTTATGGCTGAGTAACTCAAAGGCTGCATTAGATAAAATAAAAAATTCTCTAGGAAAACAAAAGGAAAGATTTAGAAGTCAGTAAAGTATTTGATACAATGATGCACAAGAAATAATAAATTTAACTGGAGAAGGTGAGGAAATTTTATTTGTGACATTAGTGAGGCATGGGGGCAGGGAGATCAGCTCTGGAGGCTGCTGAAAGGGAAGGTTTGAGCTGAAGGGAAGCTCATCGTGATGTCAACAAGGATTGGTCCGGACATTGTTTTCATTTAGTATTTTCATTAATGATTTGGAAGCACATTAAGGAAATTTGCTCATAACTCAAAGAGGCACTGCTATTAGAGAGCAGGACTGCGATAACTTACAAGAGGAACTGGGTTACCATATGAGTGGGGCAGGAGAAAAGGGCTACAAAAATACGAAGTGTGAGTCCAAGCTGGTAGAGGTTACCAGCAATCATTATTACTGTGGGATAAGTGTTCAGTGCTTATAAATTATAAAGGGAGAAGCAGCATTCTACATATGCAGGTCTGTCACAGCAGGGTTAGTATCTGTCAAGGTGCAGCAGCCACAGAAAGCCATAAATTTAATGATTTTATAAATCATAAGGATTCTAAGATCAATCTTATTTTTTCAGTGGAGGTTTTGCAAAGCATGAATACTGTTATACAAGGCCCTGGTAAGATACCAATGATAAACCTGGGACACTAGTCATTCATTTTTCAGAAGACATTAATTCAGATTAGTATAGACTTAGAGAATAGTCACTCCCCAAGGGAGTAGAGATATCTGATGGGTGTATGGAGGCTAAAATATATTTACTTCTTTAATTTGGCAGTCTAGAGGCAGAGAGGGGATTCTACTTACTTAAAATAAACAGCATATAGGGTAACCAGCTCTAAAAGAGTCAAGCTAAGAATGGGGTTAGCAAAAGGTTTTATGGCTATAAAACAGTTATGAGCAAGTCGAGAAGTAATTATTAAATACAAACTTCTGTGTGATGAAATTATGTGCTGAGAGCAGGACTATTTAAAATATAATTTAAAATGTTGGCTCAGCAGTCTGTTGGATATGTTAGTAATGCATTCCTTTCATTTTAACCTTAATCTTGGCATTCTATAAAAACACTTTTTGTATCTACTTAATACAATTTTATTATATACGAAAATAGATTTTCTCTTGTCAAGAAGTATGACATTCTTCTTGGGATTGCAGCAGCCTTCAATGGTCAAAAAGTGCAAGTACAGAGAAATGCTGTTGCCTCAGACTATATCATGTTTCCTTGGAATGATTGGCCAGCTAGATACCTAGAAATGCAAGATGGTGGAGCACCATCAGTCACTCTGGAGATGGAAGAAGCAGAGCCTGTGGGCAGCTCCTAATTTTCCAAAACACTGAATACTAGACCCTAAACCCCAAACACGTGAGCTATGATATTTCAAACATTCATTATTTTGTCATACTGTTTCACAGGGATGCAGTTCTTTGGGCTCTCAGATTCTCAGTCCATGCTTCAACAAAGCAGCTTCTCAAGAGAGCTGCTTAGAAAATGTGGTGGTGCTCCTAATGAGGACATGTTCTTTCTTGGTCACAATATCAAAATGGACTCAACTGCAACTTCTCAGTAAAATGCCAGCCTGAGCTAGATGTGTGCCATGAAACATTTCAGCCTAAGCAGTTTTAAGTATTGCAACAATAAAATTAAGACAGTATCTCGCAGTAGGAAAAGAGTTGCTCATTCGTTAAGTATTGGATTAACTTAGTTTTACACTGCTTAAGACTAATTTTATTCTATCTTTCAGAAGCATTAGTATCATCTTTTCAAAATGCGTTATGACTAATTTAATGATATGGTAAATATACACAACTTTGTTTATGCTGTTATAGATGCTCACTCTATTTCAAATCTATGATTTCAGTCTCTAACTCAACACATTCGATTGCTTAGACTTACAACCAAATAAATAACAACCATACAGCAACTCGCCACCCAAAACTTGCTCACAGGCCACGGAACTAAGGAGATCAAACACGAAAACAAATAAAAACCGTTCACCTGAGTGAACTTTCAGGAAAATGGTTAGCAGAGATCAGAGAAACCTCTTTACAGGAAAGTGTTTTAAGCCATTTTAAGCATATACTTAAAATGAGGTTTCTGATACTTTTGAAGCCATTTAGTTCAGTTTTTAAGCTACGCCAGAAGGGAATGAAGGGATAAACTTGAGGCAAATGGTAATTGCATCTAACAGCTCAACTAGAAGAACTGGTTGAGCTTCATTTGCTGATTTTTTTTTAAATTATTAATTACTTTGTTGTTTAGCCTAACAGCACTTTATAGTTCCAGATAAGATCAGAGATACACTGAATTTTGTGTTAAGTCAAAGACATACAGAAACATGATTCCCATCCTTAGACTGCAGAGCAAAGGAAATACTGCACATCAAATCCTGGCCCTGTTAAGTCAGTGGGAAAATATAACCACTATTATTCTTTATAAATTTCAAAACAGAATGGCACTTTTTTTTCCCCTGAAAGAGATTTAAATTATGTTTTATTTTTGATCAAGCTATATTTGATTTGCAGATAGAAGGAGGAATGAGTAATTTTCAGGGGCTATATAAAACTACAGACATTAAATAGAAGAAAACTGAAAACGTAAAGTGAAGAAGTCTGTAAACTGAGTGACTGTGAAGGACTCTCACATGGCTGGTGAATGAGCTGTGGATGTAAGTGCATGTCTGCTAAGCGATGTGTGCTTCCCATGTGCTTAATGTAATTGCTTTAGAATTCCTCTGAGTGGGTGAGAGTCTATCAGGCACAGTTTTCTGCTTCTGGAAAGAGGAATGTTGATGAAAAACAAAGCATGAGAAAGTGGGTAAGTCTAGGGTGGTATTTCCACAGATACATGCCTCTAGACTTAGCAATTGGCTTGTCCTACGTGCACAGCAGTGAGTTTGCCTGCCTGCATTTGTGTCTGAATATGAAATGTGGTGACGTAAGCGTGGTTTACCTCTGCCTAAAAAGGAGGAAAGTTCCTGGTGAAGGATGAAAGAGAGGTCATTGTGTGTAGGGTCTTTAACTGCACAGGAGTCTCCAGTGTTCCAGGTGCTCAGGTTTGACCCTGTTTGCAGGTGTGCCCATGTGTCTTACCCATGAACTGTGCGTGAGATGGGCCTGTCAAAAATCAACATACACCTATGGAAGGCGGACTTCCAGATGTTACCTTCGGGTGCACTTGCACAAGAGAAGTGTTTATTCCTTTATACAGGAGCTTATGTACATCATCTTCTCTTAATTTAAAAACTAAAACACAATGGTTGCCTTCAGAAGCATCAAAAGCAGTTTTAATAATCTTATTAATTCTGAGTAATAATACTTTATTCTACAAGCAACTTCACAGCTTTGGAAGAGTGAGCTACGCTGTGTGTAGTATAAAAGCAGTACACAAGTGTCCTTACAGTTCAAGAGAAGAAGAAGAAGAAGTAACAAATCTGCATGTAAAACGGTTTCCATTAAGCCAGTGAGCAGACCAATGATTTGGTTTATTCTAAGTGGCTGCACTGCCACAGCTCTGCAGATCCCAGCAGACCAAACATGAAACCTGCATTACGCTGTGATTTATTGCCCTACTTACTCTAGAATATCAGAAAGAGTATTTGCAGAGAAAGCTTGCTAAGGCTCATTAAAAATATGTGGTTTAGTTTTAGGAAAGCTAAGCTGACATCCAGGGTATGGGGAGCCCTGTGCCCAGAGAGGAGGACTGTGAGGGAGGCTTTAACAGGCTTGCCTGCAGCCAAGACAGGCCCTCAGGACATTTTCTTTTGACCCTGGGGGCTTTTCCTTGGAGGAGATGTGGATTAGCTCCTTGCTACCTCACAGCTAGGTGCTTCTTTTAATGCTGTGAAAGGCGGGGTATTTAGACCTGAACTTTGCACTGCACACGTGTAGGAGAACTTCAAGCTGGAACTTGCCAAATCAACGCACCTGGATGGGTGGGACAAAAGGCTGAGCTCTTGCCCCTCTAGTAGGGACAGTCAGACCGAGTCACAGTTGCATCTCAGAACCGGAGAGTCAAACGGCAATTGGCTGTCAGTGTTGTGCTGTGAGAAAGGGCAAAGCAAGAAATATGCAAGTTAAAACAAGTAGAAATGCAATATCCTTTAAAGTGCTTATTTAATGACTGAATGGGAACAGAAAAAAAAAAAAACTGTGTTAATTGATTACTTAATTACATTACACCAACCCACATAGTATTATCTAAATATTCCTACACAAATTTCTTTTTTAATTTTACACAAAACCCCAGGTGCTGATATCCTTCTGGGTATTGGATACAATATTAAGCAGTTTTGTATCACACAGGGCCTTACTGAGGACACACAGCAGATGAAGGCTGGCAAGGGAGTAGAGGTCGGGACAGCATGTCCCCAGTCTCTGTTTGATTGAAATAGTCCAGTATTATGACTGATCATAGGATGGGAACAGAGTCTCTGTCTATGGCTGTACTACCACTTCAGCTTGGATCCAGAGGGTTCTTTTGAGGCAGATCTTTCAGCTGTAAAGTACCAAGTAAGCCCCACAAGTTCATACACAGCCAGTACCAGGTGCTCGGCATCAAATGTGCTCTATCACTCAGTTGTTAGTGAGCTGCATCCCTTGCTAATGCCTGGGAGCCCAGCCCTTGCCCATCACTGTCTGCCCTCTATACACCTAGTAAGATCCATCCTGAGGGATGAAAACTTCTCGTGGCTTTCTAGCCCAACTTCTCCATACCATAAGCCTCCTCCAGGCTCCCGCTGCTCCACTGATTAGGAACACTCTGGCACCAATTCAGGAGGCTGCTTCCTTAATTTTGAAACCTAGTGCAGAACATGTAGAAAATTAAGTCAATACCTCTGTTTCTTCCCGTTTTTAAATGAGTGAAAATAGAAGTCTGGAATGACTCTAAAGAAAACCACTAGTAACTGCCATGAGTCCGTGACCACCCAGTAGTGGAAAGGGGGGAGGGTGAGTGTGGGGAGGCTGTTTTAAATCTGGAACTGATTGCATTCATTTTAGCACTTCCCTGCATGTTTGTTTCTATTTGTAATTTTTAATTTCAATTTTTATTTTTAGCTGTGTGTGTTTTAATAATTTAACTCAACATATTGATTTATTTTCTAATTTTGCAAGAAATAATGGTCATTAAAACTGCATCTATTAAGAGCATGAGAATTTTAAATAAAATCATTACCTATCAAACATAAAAAATACACAACTATGTAAGTACTGATGGCTTGGGGATCTGCATATAGGTGTGAATTTTTTTAGTAGAGGATTAGGTTCCTGACAGTTTGTGGAGAATTTCAAGTTTCTGGGTGGGCTGTCGCAGATTGATAGCTTTATCTGCAGACTGCTGCATTTGGCCAATACATTTAGTGCACTCACTCAGTTCTGTCCTTTTATAGAGGTCCCACTATTTATGCCATATTTTTCACTTTTTATTTCTCTCCAGGATTATTTCCCCATTCATCCTTGGCACTACTGCAGTCTTTCTCAGCAAACAGAACTACCAAGTGAAGTACAAACAAAAGCTGAAGAAACAGAGGCCCCAAATGGATAATCTCATAGATTATTCCGTGATTAATTATCCCAGATTTATCAAATGCCACATCCAAATAAGGTCAAACACGTAATTGTAATCTTCTTCAAGACACGCAACCACCCCTTTGCACAAGCCCTGGTTTTTATCATGGGAACTTTGACCTCCAACAGTAATGATAGAAAAAAGAAGTAATGTTGATACATTCTGAGCTATATACTCAACATGTCAAGGAGACCCTTAGTGACTGACACCAATGGTGTGTCTCGGACAACACGATGTCTCTTTTGTGCCTGTCCTTTACTGACATTCCTGTCACATCCTATTCACCAACCTTGTGCAGTGATCCTCTTGCACTTTGGATCAAAAAATTTCCGTGTCATCATTAGTGGGGTTTGTGTATCACAAACATTTTGTTCTATTTTTTACACAGTCTTGTTTGTATTTTAATCCCTTGGATGAGAAAAGGTTATTT
>WAAE01010012.1:0-27306 GCA_013400495.1 Nicator chloris | reverse complement strand
TGGATGAAATTCACATGGAAAAGGTGAGCAGAATGTACACTTGTGGAAATGCTGGAATGGCTTAGCAGAATTGAATACAGATTTCAATAATAAGCCCACTCCACTGTGTAGGCAGAAATTTTGAAATGGTTCTTTTAGCTAGGGCAAAAGTTGAAATTATGTGAAATTAAGAAACGCTACAAATTGTACTGAGGGGGAGAAAACGGAAGGGAATTAAATACCAATATTAATCATCCTGGTTCCTGGATAAACTCCTAGAGACTATTTCAGTCTGATTTGACCCCTTACCACAGGCAGTGATACTGCCTTTACTTAGGGATGCCTGCAGGTAAATGTCAGAAGCAGAAGAAATGGAAGGACAAAGAAGAACAACTGTAAACACAAACAGGGCACGGGTAGAGCAGAAAACCAACACAAACCGCTACTATGCCTATCTTTGGAGGCAAAGCACATTTTGATATCCACATACTCAAGAGCTTATTTTTTCATAGAAATGCAGTTGCTGAAAAGCAGCCTTTATCTCTTCTGTAATATCGTTCAAGATGTTTTTCTTGTTTTTAAGACACAAGGAAGTAATACCCAGAAAAAATTATTTCCCTTATATAACTTACAAATATAACAAAAATTCTCATTGCAGTACTTGCATTGCAAGTGCTGACATGCATGTTGATTCATGAAGTTAATTGCTGCTTATCTAGGCTAGTAAAAGTAAAACTAGATACTACTATATTAGTCTTCCCAGGTAGGGAGCAAACCAAACATATTTCAAGGAACTGATATTGAATTATTTCATTTCAGCTGAGGCAGAGCTGGTTCCTCAAATGCAGTGGCTGTGTATGTTTTTCATTATACCCAATTGCTTTTAGAATTTCTAAAGAAGATTCTCTGTATACTTGTAAAGGCCATTCCATAGAAGAATCTAAGTCCCCTAACCCCAAGTCTTAGTGTAGTCTTCAGCAATTTAACATAAATGTATAAAACATACAATCAACTTTTATTAAGATTTTCCCATGCAGAAAAGTTACTGTTTACATGACAAGGAAAAAAAAAATCACTAAAGTGTGTGATATGAAAACAGAATCTGTAAATTTCTCAGTCCAAAGAAGTTCTTTTTTTCTCCCTTATGACATTCTATTACTTAACGATGCTATATTTCTGAAGAAAAAGCATCTGGTAAAAAATTATTCAATTATAAGCAGCACAAGAGGTTATATCAGCTTTTTAAAACAAATTTGGTGGAAACACAGCCTGTTTTATTCTTTTTTCTTTCCCTTCACTTTTTTCCTAGGTATAATTTGATGTTGATGTCTAAATATAGCAGAAGTGCAGAAAAAGAAAAAATAGATTTCCGGCCAAAAACTTCTGCATCTGCAATCAGAACCTTTAATTGAACTGAAAATGAAACAATTTCAGGCAAACTAGACTCCTTTCTTTTGAGGGTTAAATCAAATCACCACAAGATGGCTCCCCAGCTTCTCCAAAGATTTTTTTTTTTTTTTTTTTTTTTTTTTAAATCACGCTACTCTCCAGTGAAGGCATTGATTATCTTATAGAAGCCTGGAGTACAGCTGAACAGACTGTGGATTAGAGCCTTGTCTAATAAAATAATAGCTATTTTTACATTAAAGCCCTGGAGATCTCTTTGAAAGGTAATTCTGTTACTTTAATTTCTGTACCCCATAAAAGGCTGTTATCTAGTTTGTGTCTCTGTTCATTTTTTTTTTTTTTTTCTAACAGACAAAGATTGTTTCAGAGAATTCAAACTGATTTGGAGTTTAAGCCTCCTGCTTTTAAAGGCTAAAGCAGCTTATGCTCCTAAGATTTCTAAGTTTCTAAAAGTATTAGGAATTTTAATTCTACATATGAATTTTCTTTAATTATTATTTTTATTGGTCATTTTTTTAAAGAACTAGGACTAAAATAAAAGGGTGTGAGCTATGATATTAGTTTTTAGTGGAGGTTGTTCCCAAAGCAAACTGAAATCACAACAGAATAAAGGCTATTCTCAAAGAAAATACAGGGTTTAGCGTATTTGTGTAGGTTTTGAAATCAAAAGAAAGTAAAAGTATGCAATCTGATTCAGTAGTTGGAACAGCATGTATATTTTTTAGAATATCACTTCTGGGATAAAGAGGTTTTGTTTTGATTTTATTCAGATGATTGTATTGATACAGTCTTCCTAAAACAAAGCAGACGTAGGGAGAAAAAAGGTACAGAAACACCTTGGTGGATAAGGAGGTAGAAATACAAGATCAGAGAAGTAGTTGATAACAGCAGAAATCTTTCTAGTTTGCACATAACAGAAAGAAACATTTTTTTATTTGCGCGTAAGTAAGAATCTATTTTCTTTGTAAGAAACCCACTGTAATCTTGGAGAGCCTAACACAGAAGCAGCATGATAGAGACAGAATTCAGTGCAGTCTGAGTGCTACAAACCTAAAAAAAAAAAAAAAAAAAATCACTTTTGCAAGGTCAGAAGTACAAGTTATGTCCACTCTGTCTTTTAAACCTATTTGTGAATCCTTTCTTAAGGTCAAAGTCACTGATCAATCACACTATCTCTAAATTTGCACTCAGTCATAGGGTGACATTTACTGGTAAAATTTAATCTTTATACCTGATGCAGAGAAAACAAAAAATGGGAATGAGTTCCTTGTTCAGCTGTGGAAAGTTCACAAGCAGGAGCTTACATTTACTAAAACAAAGCTGTTTTTCCCAAGAAAAAAAAAAAAAGGCAAAAATCTCTAAAATTGAACAAAACTTTCTTGAAGGCTCAGAGTACAATTAGAAAATTGGGTGCTTCCAAGATGTCTGATCTTGGATATAACTATTTTATGGATGTAGTCAACACTGATTGTATACATACTTGTCCATGACACTTCTTTTCTTTTTTCTGCATTCAGTCCTTTCTGGTCTCTTTTGCACAATGGCAGGTGTCCAAGAACAAAACTCACCTTACTAAGGCAAGAAGCAACTACTGTCAGCTGCAAATCTTATCCTCACATTTTTTGGACTAAATCTACCTATACTACTAAGTCTCATGAAATCTTTCTTTCCATTGACTATAAGCCATTTCTATGCCAATTAATTGTATACATAAATCTCCATTAAAATAGATGCATACACTAAACATATGTAAGTCAGACAAATTCTACTTGCTTCCATCTGGGACAATGATAGACCACGTTTCCAGTTATGATTCATGCATAAGGATGCAAAATTGCAGCTTGTTTTGTGACTGCATAGACCAATCTGCCCAATATACCCAGTATGCCCCGACAGTATGAACAAGCTGGAATGTGACAGTCCCAAGACCTGGCAAAAATGAAAGTTTAAGTATGGGGAACCAGAAACATAGCAATTCAGACTGAATTCTGCACTGTATTTTCCATATGCTGTTGCTCCATTTTGTGTGTTCAGGTGACATGTTACCCTTAAACTCGTGAGTGCAATTTTAAAACCTCCATTTCTTCTTGTTGTAGGTCAGAAAGGCCATTGGAAAAGTAGTCACATGTATTTTAAAAATTATTTTATTTTTCTGGATCTCATCCCTAAATTGCAAATGCAGAAGTAAATTGCAATCAAGGAAGTCACTGACTTATCAAGATATTGAAACCAAGCCTGTGCATTATTTCATCCTTAGTGTGGTCTGAGAGTAAGAAATATTTTTTCAGCTGTGTTGAGAGTGCCAGTATTTCCTTACAATGTGACAGAGTAAACTTCTGCCTCAAAAGCAAACAGTTTTAATGTATTCTGGGCTTTATTTATTTATTTATTCACTCACTTATTTTTGAAAGGAGATATTTTTAATTTGATGCAAACACCGTCATATTAGCCTCCCATTCCATTGATTTAATGGTCTCTGTTCATAAAACAGGTGTAATAAGACCAGTTATATAACAACAACTCAGCTTATTAAAGAATTCTTGAGCAAGATGATGAGGACTGCCAGCTACCTTTCACTTGCATGTCATTACAGCAAAATGTCTTCCAGACCTTCCAGTGAGATTAATCCCAAAGGGAAAATCTTAGCTCAAATTAGTTGGTACCATTTCCTTTTTGTAAACACTGTCTTCCTGGTGCAGATTTTATACATCTACACTCTTAGATAGAAAAATAAACACAACCACTTTTAAAACACACAATATCACAAGGATTAATAATTCTCTTAAATTATTCATTAATCTTATATAAATAACATAGAATAGAACACCAACCTGTAGAGTAGGCTTAATATCTCAGAAAGAAGGTATAGAGCTGCTGTTCTGTTTTAAATAGTAACAGACATTTCTGGAATAAGAACATTTCTTTAAATTCCTTGAGTAAAATACCTAGAGAAACCAAGGTAAGTTCTTTCAGTGAAATTATTAGCCACAATTTCACCTCTAATTTTTATTAATCTTTATGCCATTATATATAATGTTTCCTTTGCTGTGTTTCTGGTAATTTACACAAATGACAGCTATAAATTTAATTTACTTAACTTAGACAAATATTAATTCTTTCTGCTGTTAAAATACTTGTCAATTTAAAAAAAAAAAGAAAAAAGAAAAGGAGAAAATTTGCACACTTGTCTAATCCATTCATAGGGATACACAGATGGGCTCCCAGTCACACATATCTACTTTTGATTTTGTCTGCAAATCAGTATGTCTTGAACAGTTTTATATATAACATAATTACATACATTTGTGTTTGCTCTGTATCACTACAGAGACAAATAGAACAGACTTCTGCATAAAATCAAAGATTGAAAATTATAGGTTTTCCTGAGACTGAATGACAATACGATTGGAAGAAAAAAAGGTCTTGAATATTTTAATGAAGTACATTTTAAAGCCACTCTTTATGCATGATTTTTTTTAAAAAAGTAGTGAACATGTTGACCTTGATGAGATGATTGCCAGTGAGTGAGAGGCTGGATATGGGATGGATATATGTCCTTGCAGCCCAGAAAGCCAATTGGGGCCTGGACTGTGTCAAAAGCAGTGTGGGCAGCAAGGTGAGGAAGGGGATTCTGCTCCTCTGTTCTGCTCTGGTGAGACCCCACCTGCAGGGCTGCATCAGCTCTGGGGTCCCACCACGGGAAGGACATGGACCTGCTGGAGCAAGTCAAGAGGAGGGACACCAAGCTGATTAGAGAGGTGTAACACTCTCCTATCAGGAAAGGTTAAAAGAATTGTTATTTTTGAGCCTAGAAAAGAGAAGGCTTTGTGGGGGCCTAATTGTAGCCTTCCAGCAACTGAAGGGAAACCATAAGAAAGATATAGAGGAATTTTTTACAAGGGCAGGTAGTGATAGGGGAAATGACTTTAAACTGATAGAGAGTAGGTTTAGACTACGTATTAGGGAAAAAATTCTTTACTGTGAATGTGCTGAAGCACTGGAACAGGTTGCACACAGAAGTTGTGGATGCCCCATTCCTGGAAGTGTTCAAGGCCAGGTTGGATGCCTGATCCAATGGGTCTCATCGCTGCCCATAGCAAGGGGCTTGGAACTAGGTGATCTTCAAGATGCCTTCCAACCCAAACCATTCCGTAAATCCATGATAATATTGTATTAAATCATAGATTTATGATTGGACAGCAATGAAACTTGTAAAGTTCTTGTGGGTTGTTCTGGTTCAGCACTGGAGTGAGTTGCTAAGGTTTATCCATGAGAGATTTTCAACTCGTTGTAGTGAAATTGAGATCAGAAATAGAGTAACACTTGAATATAATATTTAATTACAGCAAAACTACAGCCATGTTTTGTTTCAAGCATCTTTAACTCAGTCAATGTGTTGTACTAAAAATAAACTTACAAAATTAAAAAAAGCTCTTCAACAAATAAATTTTACTCAATCTAAGAAGTAAATGTCAACTTATTTCTCTTACATGTATATTTATAGATTTAATTGAAGCCATATTTTTATTTTCTCTCGTGAAAGCTGGAAATGAAAAATATTACTGCCTAATTTTTAATGCACCATGCTAGATTTCAGTCACTAAGTCTTCTGCAACTAATTAATTTCCTAAAGAAAGAAGATTAGAAGTTTCTTTACAAGGTCAGGGTAGACATTTTCTATGCCTTTTTGGTTTGTGTTTTTGTTTTTTTTTTGTGGTTTTATTTTTAAAAATTCTATCAAATAAACACGCCCCACATTAATATATTTTATATAGTACTAAGTGAAAATTAATGGATCATAAACTCTCCAGAGCACCACAGTGAAAAAAATTTCTTCATTCTCTTGGAATTGGTTTTCTCTTTCTGCTCAGAGTGGATTTCTTTTAGGTTTAGTCACTGAGTTGAACAGGAGTTCCTGGGACTCAGATATTACTTTTTTCCTGTTTCCATAGAAACTCATGTCAGCAAGATGAATATGGAAAATGGTACTTTGAAATAATCTCCATTTTGAACATAAAAGCAAAACAGGGTGGTGTAAAGTAGCAATTATGTTAAAGCACCTTATCCCATTTTTCAGTCAGTACAACAGCGGTTTCCATGAAAATGGGAATATGAGTAGCAAGAAGCAGCAAGACAGCTAAACTTCTGGAATTTTTTGATTCAAATTCATGGGGGAAGACTTGGCTCCCAGGCTTTCTTAAAGATGAAATCTAAAAATTTCCTAAAGTTTCAGAACCCTTGCCTTTTGTGTTATGGCACAGTTGCTGTAGTGAGGAGATTTGATGAACTTTTGAACATTCACAAATGTACTGCAACTCTTTTTGATGCATTCTGTATGTGACTAGCACAGAAAGTATGTCAATCTGTCTTCCATAGTGCATTCAAATATTTTGGTTTTAAAAAATTAGAAAAATAATAGTAATAGAAAAAAAAAAAGACAAACCATTTGATCCCTGCACCTTTTTTTTTTTTTTTTTCCTAACTAGAAACTATTTGGATCCACATAATCATTACAATTTGTTCATTCTTTCTGAGCGGATAATGTGAATAATGACAGCTGATGGCCGAGGAGGCCACTGTTGTGGTGTGTTACACTACTGTAACAGTCCTAAGTAGAAACTATATCTTTGTACTAGTGGAGTAGCCTAAGTTTTAGATCGACATCTGAAAGAGGATATGTTCTTTCATATTGCCTGCTTATCATTTTCTGCTTACACGTTTTGAGCATTATGGTATGTATACCTTACGTGGATTTTACAAATCATGTTATACTATTTAGCATTCATTAATATCCTCATGAGAAAATATATTGATTACTTTAACATAGTTTACATATCTGGTTGTGAATTTAATGAACTTTAGCCAATAGAATGCTGAAATTATATGTTTACATTTATCCATAACAGGCTTGGTAGGGTCAAGCTTTGTATATTTCCACTTAACTTTCTCCAGGAGCAGCAATTTTGAAAACAGCCTTTACAATGTTTTCTATTCTAAATTAATATATTACTCTGACTTTTGTGACAGAAATAAAATCAAAATCAGATCCGCTTCTTGTCTTATTTACAATTATATCAGTTTAAGGCTGTCTTTTATAAGAAAAATGGAAAGCTCAGTGGACTCCAAATTAACTTTTATGTAGCTGAAAACAATAGATTTCTATATTTTTGTCATTTTTTTAATGTCATATTTTTATCTCATGTCTTTGAAATATCTTGTGAACATGTTATGCTCTGAAAAAGTGATAGACTAATATTTAAGTTGGTTTTCTTTTGATTATGAACTTGGAGGGATTCTATTCTGTCTTTTGGCAAATGGGAGACCATAAAAGCCACTTGTTTGCAACTCAAATCTGAAGTATTTGGTGACCATGAAAGGATATGTATTGAAATATACTGGACTTCCAATCCTTTTCCTCCCACAGGAGTCTACAAGTGGTCAAAACCCCACACCATTTTAAGAAATACATTAGCACAGACTTTTCTTTGATGGTTCATTGTTATTTTATCATCAGACTCTTCTTCAAGATCATCATTTCAGTATGGTAAGAGTAGTTTCCTGACAGACAAAAAAAATCACTCTTGGGCTGTAAATTGGTGGATTTAAAAAGCAGAAATTCCTAGCAAGCACAATTATCTTAAAGGAGAACAAAGTGGACACATTGTCCTAATGTCTCATACAGTGACATGATGAAACAGACGAAAGTTAAGCTAAGTGTAAGAAAATGAACCCTAGGGGTCTTTTTGGTTTAAAGAATTGCTTTATATCCCAAATAATATCTTTCATATTCTTAAATAAATGAAACAAATTGTATCGCATTTATGACTGAAATTTTGATTTTCATTATTTTAAATTAGAGGAGCCTGTATATAAGAAATATTCAATTCTAGTTTATTTTCAGGAAAGCCAGTGGAGCAGATGGTATGACTAGGTAGTATGAATGACTATTTATTAACAGCAAAACAGGACTGAATAAGCATAAATAAAACAAATACTCTCTCAGACACAGACACACAAAAATATCTCCAAATTTTTTCACTAACCTGTTGGATTTACACAGCCCTATCTAAATAAAAGGAAGACATGATAGTTCATGCTGTTCAGGTTATAAGCTCAGAAAGATAGCATTGCTTATTAAGCTCTTAAACTATCAGCACCCTTGCTGAGAAAAAGATTTATGGCTAACCTTTGCTAGGTCACTGACAATAAGACTGGAAAATGTTTTTTAGAGAAAAAGCAGTCAGGTGGCTCAACATGAAATTAGATATGTTGCCAGACTCAGCAGGTAGCTGATAATATGATTGAAATTCAGGATACCTATAAATAGAAAATAGTGCCTTGCATGCAGTCTGGGTCATGGGGAAGATGCTTTATCCCGTGATATTTCAGTGTCCTGCATTTTTTTAAGTGTCACATACATTATTTTTTATCCCCTAAAGCATGGAGGCTGTTTCAGTGTCCAGCCAGTTGCTAGTCACAGTTTTTCAAGTGTGCTTTGTTGGAATAATTTGTCTTGTTCCCTGAATCAGTGTTGACTAGTGTTAGCACACTTACTGTGTTTCTATTAAAACAAAGATCTGTTGATGCTTTGCAGCCTGATGTAGTGGCCGGTGTCCCTGCCCAAGGCAGGGAAGCTGGAACTAGATGATCTTTAAGGTCCCTTTCAACCCAAAACATTCTGTAATTATATGATTCTGCAGAAGGAATCTATAAATCAACACTACAATATCCCCAAAGTAAAGGAGAGCTTGACTGGATTAAAGTGAAGGTTGTGGAAACTTCCTAACTGTCCTTGTGAGTATGCAAGAGATTTGAATAAAAGCTTTGAAAATGCTGTAATCACCAAAATGATGGGAGAAGGAGAGAGGAAAGATGTACCAAATGAAAACTGTGGCTACATTTTATACTTTCTCATTATATGACCATTACTAGATGCAAATGGATAGTGATCTAGAGATTTAAATGGAGTTTTGTAATGGAATTTTTACATTGTTAATGGCAACTAGAGGACATGTATCCCAAATGATCAGGCCTGCTAGCACTGCTTGTAGCTATGTGGAATGAAAATATTTAGACTGAGATCAATATGGAGAGTAAGATATGATTTCCATGTGTATAACTTGTTCAGAATCGTTGCTTGTAGCAAGTGTGGAAATCACTGCCACGTGGACTACATCCTGTAAGTTAAACATGCTCATAACTACTCTCTGACATCAGAACAAGTGCAGAATGTCGCAGAGGCACTGTGTTAAACTACTCTCTGAAAATGTTAGTAGTCCGTATTAAATTGCTTGGTAGAAATTAATTTTGACTTTTACTTACAGGCCACCTGTACTAAGAAAATACTATCCAACATCCAAACTAAGACAGGAACTATTCTGAGAGTTAACAATTTTTCAGGACTGTAGAGAACAGACTTTGTGAAAGCAGCACCTGGAAAATGAGATCATCTGATCAAACACAGGCATCTGTGGTGCAGATCTCTCCATCTGAGTTAGATGTTTAGATCGTCTTTATAATCAGTGGAGAGTAACAGGCTCATCTAGGGGAATGATTCACTCCATCATAAAGCAGGCACTTAACATTTTCAGATTAATTGTTCTGTGTAAGTGCCTATTTTTCTCTCTTCACCATAAAAAAAAATCCAGGAAGACAAATATACACGTCTCTTTTGTAAATATTTAACGATAAAACAAATGAATTCCAGAATAAATGCATGAAATGTGCTGACTGAATCTGTGTCTTTATGCCTCCACAGGTCTATCCGTGATTTAAATTCAGGTGTTGTAAAGCTCAGACTAATAGAGGACAAGGATTGATTTCCATGCATCTGAGGAAAAAATTATTTCATAGATCCCTCTTGGTTTAATATCGATGATAATTCTATGAACTTTCGATTCTGCATTGGAAAACCAGAATTTAGCTATATGTCTACTTTTAAGAAGCTGTTTATTGCCATTTTAGAAGCTAATTTCCAGCTGTTGATTTTTATTTTTTTCATAAATAATTAAGGAATGGAAAGTAGATGCAGTAAGAGTAATTTTCTATTTATGGAGAAAGAAGAAAGAAATCAAATACTTTACAGTCCCTGTAATTTTAGAATCAAAGTACAAAGGCAAGAAGATAGTTTTAATGCAAGAGATAGTGTCTTTTCAGACTGCCCAAGGTTATGCTTGTTACAACCATAAAACAGCCCAAAATATACACATTAAAGCCAAAGTCACCCATAAATCAAGATTTCTTTAAGTGAACAGTGGTTGCAGGAATGAACTGTGAATGAGTCAGACAGACACCACAATGAGCCCATAATGCTCTAAATCACTCAAAATTAATCAATAATATATATATTTCTGTTATCAAAAAGAAAAATTTAAAAAAAAAAAAAACAACACAACAGTTCTTTGATAAGAATTTTGTGGTTAAACTACTAAATGTAACAATTGATTCACTCTGTCCAACATGAATAACATTTACTAATAATTTTATTTTTATTTGTCAACAGAAATGATAGTCTGATATTTTGCTATGAGTCCATAGATAAACTTGCACTAGAATGTGCCTTTTAAAATTACAAAAATAAAAATATCTGACAAATTTAAAATATTCCAAATCATGTACTTAGTTCAACTTTCCACAGGACTTCCTTATCTCTTACTTCTCTCAAAATGGAAGATTAGATGAGGATGAGGAAGTGTTTGGATTGAAGCCATGGCTAAAATACCTGAAGACAAATTCGAGATTTAGGTATTTAGTTTCTAATTTTTGTGATCTCCCCAAATACAGTCACCTATTTAGATATAAGGATCTATGGAAATCTAGTGTTCTTCAAGTTGAGATAGTGTAAATTCTTTTTCCTTATCAGGATGCTTTCCTAAGTCACAGTGATATTGTAGGTTAAAGACTCCATTTTAATTTAGTCACTAAGAAGGCAGTGGTTTTGGCTCAATGTGTTCTAAAGCACATTTCTTTCAGATCTTTGATACCATATTTCCCATATCTTCGACTTCTAATTTCCTGTTTCATGATACATGTATGTAAGATATACATGTATAAATATATGAAATACCGATGCATAAATACATAAAACAGGAAACAGTCATTCACATTTCTTTCAGATTTTCACATTAGATTTTAAAACTTATTTTCTCTTCCTTCTGATTTTTTTGGTATAAGTACTGTTAGTTGTAAACATGACAAAGGACCTGCACTTCCAGTAAATTCATGACAAATAATCAACTGATGTAAAAATTATCCAGGGACTTCCAGTTTTCCTTCAGTTTTCACTGACTTTGGATGGACTTCTGTGGTTAACAATTATCACTTCACCCACATTTGCTTGGATAAAAACATTCAGAATAAAATTTCAGGGCCCAGGTTTGTTTGCATATTACCAAACACGTTTTCACAAAGGTGGGACAGTCCACAGACTGGATTATTATGAATGCCAACTTCTTTCACTCTTCTCTGAGTTATCTAAAAGTTTTCTGAATGAGGAAAATTGTATGCTAGAGAACTACTCCTTTCACACCTCAGGAATGGTTGTACAGTTTACTACAGCAATTTGAGTGCTTCGCATGTACCAAACAGAGTCCTTGCAGTGAAGGAGGGAGAAATCTGCAATTTTCACTGATATATAAATAAATTTTAATTTACTTGTTCTATTTGTGTAAAAGGAGTTATGTTTGTGGGAACCAGATTAATTGCATTGGTATTCTTAATGTAAAATATTTCACTTTACCAACACAGAAGTTGTATTTTCTAAATATATATTAATATTTTATAAGAATGTAAATAAACCTCCTCCCATATGACCTGCTATTCAAACTATTGACATTCATCCAATCAGAAATTCTGTGAGTGGAGACTGAGCAGAGCTGGATGCTTTCCTGACATTTTTAAACAAGTAGCTAATCTCATAGTTTTGCAAAATTTTGCATTATAAGCATAATGCCGAAAATAATGATGTGCCATCTCAGACCTTAATTGTCCTTATTCCACTAGCAAAGCAAGACCTTTGCATATTGCAGTAGGCATACAAGATTCAGGTAAGGATGGAGGAGATATGTAGGAGATATGCAAACCTTGGGGAATTTCTAGGTTACATCAGATATATTTTAAAGTTTTTCTCTTAAAGTCACAGAGAATTACCACATACATGCCTTCTAAGTCTTCCTGAACTTTCCTTTAGAAGAAGCTCATCAGAAAATTTAACATTTTTACTTCTTATTTTGTTTTTCTTCCCAGGCGTGTGGTATTCATTCTCTGTCTGTAAAACTGTATCTAATCTAGTAAAAGGACATATTGAAAAAGGGCTGTGAGACAAAGTCATGCTTTAATAATATAATATTAGCAGAGGTATCTATCTCAGTACTTGATTTACTCCCATCATTCCAGTATCTAAATTTAGGACTTTTGTGTATGTTTCTTTTTATCAAAATCTACTCTAAACAAGTATCAATGATTCTTATTATTGTTATTACTTTTCCAAAAGAAGTTGTGTTTTTTAAATGCATAATTGAATCACCACTCTAAAAAAAATCATAGTATTGCCTAATATTATACTTCATATTCTAACTTTAAACAGTTGAATTGCAGTTTTAAGGTCTTTTACAGGTAATTCAGATGCAGATGTTTGCTTGTTTTTTGACATTTTTGATTGTGGATTGGCAAGAAGGTTTTCAAGTACAATATTCTTCCAACAGCCTCTTCTATTATATTTTAAGTGAAGAATACTTACGTTCAGTTATTTTCATAAACCACTGGAGGTGTAAGTCAACGTACAGGGAAAGATATGACAGCAAAACACAGATCAGATTATTTAATTATGCTTTATGTTTATAAAATATAAATGAATGTGTGCAGTGAAGCTACACCAATTTAAGCTGGTAGTAGAGGAAGTGTGACAACAAATAGCCATGTTAAATGAAATTTCAGTTACATAACAAGACCATTACAGAGCTAGACACCTAGAGGTTAATGTAGTTGATTATAAATTTAAAAGGAGCTTTCACACATTAGTTATATATTTGTTAACTTTGGGAAAAGCCCTTCCTTTTTCCTAAAAGAAAACATTATGTATTCTTAATATTTTTAGTGTAGCCTATACTGCAATAATGAATTTCTGCTGTCATTTATGTTATCCCTGTCAGTCTTTTTTTCATTCCCTGGTTTTATAGTGTAACATTCAGTCTTTAATGAATGAGTTTTTATATGTTCCAGACCTCTGAGAACAAAAATGACAAGATAATTACCAAGAGAAGATGCTCAGAGCATGTCTAAGCTGTTAAGCAAAGAGAGGACAGAAAGTAAAATAACACAGTCTGTAGCTGAGCCAGATGTTTGTTACAGCAAATCTTTGCTAGAAACTGACTGTGTTGGAAAGAGAGTATCATTTGCCAGACAGAGTTACATTCTTAAGAACAGTCTTGAAGATGATCAAAAAGACAGCCGTCAAAAAAATCAAAAACCAAAACCAAACCAAAACCAAAAATAATAATTAAAACCCAAACACTAAAAAACCCAAAACAATGAGAAAACAAACAAACAAACAAAAACAAGCAAAAAACCCCAAGAAACAAAACCAAAATACACCCACCAAAATTATGTTGATGGGAAAGCTGCTTGATAATTTCTTCCTGAATGAAATATTTCAGTATTATTTCTGCCAGATTAAAAAAAAAAAAAAAAAAAAAAGTACTTCAATATGCAAAGTGGGGACTGAGATTTTGTGGTGAAAGAGGTTTTTTTGTTTTCTGTATAATAAATATTAATTTTTAGAAGCATTGAAAGTCAAAATTCTATAGCTGTCTGAAATACAAAGAAGTCCTGAAGAGTCATATGACAGCTAATAAGTAATTTCTGTCTAGTATTGTTTATAAGCATTTCAGTGAGAACTATAAATTAAGTATAATTGTCCTACTTTCTTTCATCTTAACCGATGTACTTTCTGGATATAATTTTTGACATTTTTTTAGTTGCAATATTTTTATACTTTTTAAGGAAAATGACCCAGTTTTGTAACAATATGCTTGCAAAGCCTGAACAGTGTGAAGAATAATATTTCATGTGTGAATGTGGATGTTTTGATTCCACTGTTTTGTTAAGAGGATATCTCTTTGGTTTATGGTTCCTGCAGCTTAGGTTCATTTTACCATGTTCTTTCTTGAGAGTCTAGAATAACTTAGTGAAAAACTGTAACAAGGGAAGAAGTGTTGAAATATTTTCCTTTTTTTCCCCTTCCTCCTTTCTCTGATTATGCTAATTCAATATTTGTGGTTTTAATTCTGGAAAGTTTCGAATTTTTTTTCTCTTAAGGTCAAATATTGCTGAATTTACTCTGTGTAATCAAACTTTTGGGCTTGGTGAAAGGGTGGGGGAATTTTCTCTTTAGCTATTAAAATGCTTTATAAAATATTGAGATCAAAGACTGCAAGTAAACTGAAAACTAGTCTGTTTAGTCACATTATGGCTTCCACATCTGAAAGTCTGTCTTATTAGGAAACAGATCTTTTTAACTTTTTCTTCTGAATGGAAGGCTGTGCTGGTTAGAACATCAGACAGAAATTGAACTCCAAATAAGCCACTCCCTCCCACCCTTTCTGATAAGAGATTGACAGGAGCAGAGAGTATGGGTTGAGAAAATCATTTTCTGAAAACACAAAATAATGGACTAAGGCAAAATAATAGCAATATTAATAACAAAGAGAGGGTATATTATTCACAAAAAGGTGTTCACCACCAATGAGGAACAAAAAGAAGATGGTGGATGCTCCCCAGAGGCTTTGTTTGTGTGACTTGCCCAGACAAAGGCAATATGGTGACTGTTCCCACACACTACACCACGTGGCCACCGGGAGCAAAGACAAGATCGTGGAGGAGCTCTTCAACTAATGTTTCCCAGACCCCCACCCCAAGCCCAAAAAACTGATGAACAATGACAAAGAACCTCCCTGAAAGCTGGCTCATCTGAGTTGGGTTGTGCTGCTGGTCCACTGTGGCTCACTGCTGTGCAGTTGCCTATGCCGCCCTTTCCGGTGCCATCTTGTGTTGGAGATGGGTCCTGCAAGTCACTGTCACTTTTCCAACCATTCCCCCGTGCTCCTTTCAGCTTGGCTGGGCTGGACCAGGCTCAGCTTCACTCCTGTTGCCTGGGCTCTTGTCACCTTGCATGGGTTAGGGGTCATCCCTGCTGGTCCTTTCCCCACAGCAGCCTCCATGCCAGTGCTGTTGGTTCAGCACTACTGCTGATTCACATTTTTGCCACTGTCCTTCCAGCAGCATGTCCTGTAGCTGCATTCCAGAGAAAATGGGAAGCGGTGATGTTTAGGGATGGGTCTGCAGGGGGTGATGTTTACCCCTTCCTGCTGCAAGAGAAGGGAGGCAAAATGCTGCACTTCTGGTAGGGCGCCCAGAAGTTCTGGTTTTCCTGACAGAACCACATAACAACCTGGCCACACTCACACTGTGCTAAGCTCCTTCCCCCTGTCTTCTACCAGGACAAAGATATACATGAGTGTGCTGGTTTAGGGCAAATTTGGGAGGAAACTTCCAAATAGGATCTTCTGGGAAGTAAGCCCAAAACAGCCCCTCCCTCTCAGTTGGTTTGGGAATAAAATTCCTCTGAGAAAAATGGAAAAAACTATTTATTTAACAAACAAAAACCCACAAGCATTAACAATTGAATAATATGAAACCATAAAACCTCTCGCCGCTCCAAAAGGGATGAACAGAATGAAAGTGTCCCTGCTGTGGGTGTGCTCAGCTCTCCCTCAGTCTCTCTCAGGGGGGGCCAGGCCCCGGTGGGCCGCAGGTGCCTCTCTGGTCTTCTCAGTCCAGGGCAGATTTCAGTCCCAATGAAAAGGCAAAGACTCTGTCCAAGAACTTTCCTGCTTTAATTAGCCAAAAACCAATTAAAAAAGGAAAAAGGAAAAAAACTCCGTCCATCTGTCGAAAGACAGCACCGTCCGAGCAAGGGAAAAAGGAATGTGGAGGAGTCAGAGCAGTCTCTCCAAACAAACTGCGCGCCCCTTCCCTCTTTGCTCTGGCCTTAAAGGTACAGAACAGAATATCTACACAAACAGGGCAGACAATTTGGGGATACAAGCATCATAAAGTCATCCTAGGACAATGAGAATCAAAATTACCTTCCCCTCCCATGGAGAATTCTGATGTTTCATGTGGCACTTACATTAGAGCGAGACATAAAGTGATATATGGTTCTCTAGGTTCAGCTGGTATGTATAGATATCTCAGTCACAAGTCTCAGATAATGAGATGATGTAATCAAGTGACAATGTTAATACATTGTGTCAGCCCTCTGAAATTACTCTGTGGGAGTTAAATTTTCCAGGAGTTCAAACCATAGCTTTCTGTGATGACTGCTCCTGTTAGATTAATAGTAAGATCAATTTTATCACATAATAAAGAGCATATAACCCATATCAAATCTTGGGACGGTTTTAGGTAATGTGGCTGGTTACTACCTGAAGTGGCCTCTAGGTGGATGTTACTGTTGTAGGTAGCTATTCTTATCTCTTACACAATTGAGGAAAATCAAATAGAACATAGGACATAGCTGGGTGGATGTTTCTTCTAAAGACAATAGAAGAAAGGTAATTAGCAGTGTCTGAAGGAAGACTGTCTGTAGGAACACTTTTCATCGTGACTGGAACACATCTAGTGACTGTGTCCTGACTGCACAGCAGCATGTGAACAGGTGTACACTGCCTACGTCCTTCTACTTCATGGATGACATTTCATGAAGGGAAGAAGAGAGTACTCACCTGTTCTCAGGATGGGAGCAGGCAGCAGCCAAAAGATCAGCTGCTCTGAATGGTATCAGTGAACATTCCATACATGCCAGAGAATGTCTCTGTCCTACAGCTTAGATATAACCTTTTCCTACTAAAACAAAGTCTGATAAGAAATTTTGTATGAAGAAATGAAGTAGAAAAAAAAAAATCAATTCACTTAACTCAATGATTTAATAAAAAAGTAGAATAAAATCCTTATTTTCATTCCTCACCTAAAAACCTCAGCTGATGAAGAAAGAAGTGCTTTTCATAGAAATCCACAGTGAATTAAAACAAAAAGAATACAGAATACTATCCAATATCTTTATAATTAGAAAAGATAAGAGAAAAAACTTTATATGTGAGGCTTAGAAATTTAATTACAGAACAGACCAATAAATAAACTTCTGAAATGGTTTAAAAATTAATTCTTGCTAAACAATAATATTTAAAAAGTGCAAGTTTATAATTCATAAAATCTTGCTAAATGAAGCCAAAATATATTTATGAACATTTCTGTGTTTTGTGGAGTATTCTTAATGACTGTGGAAAATTAAAATAGACTCATATTATTTGGAATAAAGATATAAAAATAAGAAAGAGACAATGTGAGGTAAAATAATTTATCTTAGAGGAGGAAATACAAGTGTTACAGAGAATTAGAAAAATTAGTTAATTAGAGAACAAATAGCTTGTCATCAATTCTTTCATGAGGCTCCAGTATCAAATTGTTTCTTTTGTGGCTGTCAGTTTCAACAGATTTTCCAACTCAAACATATTTTGAAATAAACTAATCTTCTTGATGATTTCAAAATGAAAAGTTATTATTTCTCTGTTCCAAGAAATAGTGACAATGCAATTCAACTCCATGTTTTAGGAACTTAGTGTGGGAGTTTAATGTTTTTTTTTCCTTAATTTAAAGGTCTACCTTTGAGCTTCTAATATTTCTTTATAACGCCTATAACAGGCTCTAGAGAACACCTCTGCCCTTCTGAAACAATTCTGGAAGCCAGGTGAAATCTACTAGGAAATCTTAAATGCCACAGAGTACATCTGTACTCAACTTGAGGCCCTGATTTAAATGTACATACATAAAAAAATAGCTAAATTCATCTAAATTACTATGCTAGTTAGTGAAGATCTAGGAATTAATTTGTCTAAACATAATTGGCAATGGAATTTGGCATGTCAGATGCTATTGAAGACATCTGTGCAGGGTTGTTACTTATGACACAGAAGCACTAATTATATCCCTCTGTAACAGTAACTGAAACTACTCAAGAAAGTCGAGTACGTCTCAGTGCCACCAGACATACTTGTGTCAGCAAATGAGCTGTGCCACAAGTCAGTAAAATCACTGGAAACTGAAGAGATAGACAACCAATCAGATGTTACTGTCTGCGTCAGGATAAACTGATCCCTATCTCCAGGATATAAACTAGAGTTAACAACTGAGGAAGGCAAGGGAGTGCAGTTTTTTTGTTTTGTTTTGTTTTGTTTTTCTCTCAGGATTAGCAGCTAGAGCATTGTGAATACAGCCACTCCCTTTTGCTTTGGAAACTGTCTCACATGAGACATTAAGAGAAATTAATATGGGTTACAGGAAGCAATAAAAGATAACACTGATGAATAGTGTTATGAGTTCTTACAGTAGAAATACTAAGTAATAATACATGCAACATTAGATGTTAAAGAGGTAGTGTACAGTGAAGTAAAGCAGGAACTCCAAGAATACAAATAAGAATAAGGAAATTTAGCCATCAACTTGGGTATTTAATTCTTCCTGCATGAGAGCTAAAAGGTTTTGTCCTACATCTTTCTTACTGATCTTACTTATGGCAATTGTTACCTTAAAATATTAAATACTGATTGTGCAGGGTATATGCAAGCAGCTGATTTTGAACCATAATATGTAATAATTTTTCATGCAAGATTTTGTCACCGATGGAGTAATTCTCTGGACATTATGTCAGGTATTATCCTTGGTTTCTTGAATATACAGAAGATGAAGGGGGTTAAGAGTATATTGCAGAACAGAGGTGTTGAGTAATTGAGACAGATAAGAATAATGAGAGAAGCATGAATTATTCCCCATTGCATCTGTAAATATTTTTAAAACTTTCCTCCAAACTAACCCACAAACGATTATTTTATAGATCAAAACAATATATTAATTCATAAATACAATATCCAGAATATATTGTGGAAAGAATGAAGAATAAAGTAGTGGGAAATCCATTGCTATCAGGTGATCAGCCAGATGGTAAGTACTTGTCACAGAGGGACAGGAAGAAAAGATGCAACCTTGCACTCTGATATGGGGGATTTTGACGTCTACAAATTAGGACACTAATCTTACAGACTTACAAACTTGGTAGTTTTTGGATTTGCGGTGTGTTTTTTTTTTTTTTGTTTTGTTCATGTTTTACTTTTCCAAAGTAAGAGAATCAGGGCTTTTTTGCTTGTTTGTTTGGTTGGTTTTTGTTTTTTGTTTTTTTTTAAAGAAGAAAAAAAACCAGAATAACGTTTTAAAAATTAAATTTTACTTCTTGACAAGATGGACCTTTATGGATTAAATCATATATCTGAACATTCCAGGAAAGTATTCTCTAAAGAAATGTACTTTTATATTGGTGAAGAGTGTTAAAAAATAAAGATGGAATGAAACAGTCTAACTGGCAAAACCTGAATCATATTTGTAAGTCAGCAATCTTTTCTAAAATCTCATAATAGCAACTATCACCAAAATATACGCCTGAGTTGCAAGAGATAATGTCTAGTTACAGAAGGTGCAGTGGAAGTAGTATATTCAGCTACCCCTAGATGTTTATATAGCCATCACTGCCATAAATACTGTAAGAAACAAGGAGCTATTGACCAGAAGCCCAGATAATCAGTGTCTGAAGCCCATTGAATTTAGGAAGCAAATATATGTCCTTGAAACTTGAGGGCTTAGAGCGGCAGTGATTAAGCAATTTAATTTGAGTTTTCTGTAATGCCCACGAGAAACTAAATAGGAAGAACTTATTTGCATTCTCTTCCATGGTGAGCTGCAAGCATTTGTGATGTGTTATAAATAAGTCTCATCACAACTTCACACTCCGATTTCATTTTTCACCCTGAACTGTCTTCTCATCTGTCAATTGCATTGGATCAAGGAACACTGACATCACAATTTTAGACAGTTCCTCTGTGTGCTTGCAAGAAGGAAATTATCAGCTTTACCCACCCTTATTTTCTCTCCCTACTCTTGGCACTGTAAGACAAATAAATATTTGTATTTACATGCAACTATGGGACAACAAAACAAAAATATAATCATCTAAAGAAGTCATAGTTTAGCCTTTTACAGACTAAAAATCTTCACAAATAATGAAAAGTTTTGAAAATTCAGATTACCTTAATTGTGGTCATTTTATGGAAAAGAAATTATGATGAGAAACAAGTAATCCATTCTAGACTTAAACTTCATTAAGTTAACAGAGTTTAGCCTCCATGTTAATTTCAGTAAGAATACTGACATAAGACTACATGAACATGATCGTAAAGCTGGTGACAGTGAAAAGCTCCTGACTGAAATATGGGCGAAGATGTATTCAAAGATAAATTATGGAAGTGGACCAACTCTAAACTTTCTTTTAAAATACAGAGACATCTTTCCAATCCTTACTGTATATCTTCTCATATGTTTGTCCAAGCCTTCATTTTACTAAATTCTGCTTACATTCCTATTTCTATTTCTTTCCATTTTAATTCCCCTTTTTCTTACATTTTCCATTCATCTGCCAAGTACTTTCCTCAGAAATAACTACATATGTTACTAAACAGAAGGGGTAGAGTGGGACTCTCCCAGTGAGGCTAGGAAGAAGGATACAGAAATCTTACAATTCTTGTGAGAACAAGAACCTTGTTGACCTGCTTGCACAAGATAAAGATTAGGATGGGGAGGGGTGTATTTATGGAAATAGGCATAATCCAATGAATCAAGTCTTTCATACAGTTTTCCTTTGAAATGCTTGACAGCTCCATTTTATTTGATTTTTTGGAATATTTTATTCTATTCTTTCACGTAAATTTTAGAGTTTTTCTACATCATTTTGAGAGAAGGAGAAGCTGAGACTGCATCTTTGTTGCTGGCAAACAGCTTGACCAGCCTGACTATTGAGAAATTACTATATAGTGATTATGCAAATCAGATAAGCTCAACCAATGAGTGTGCAGAGAAACGCATAGCTTAGGAAAAACCCATACAGGTACACATCAATAGCTGTTCAGTTCCTCTGAGTTCTGATTGGCTGGAGCATGTCTATTTCTGTGTGTTATTCTTACATTGGTGAAAAGCTGAGACATACAAGACTGATTCTCAAAATATTTGGAAAATTATCTTGATTGCCTAAAGTGTTTGGCTCTTAAAATGCACAAGAGATAAATTTAGCCACCAAATTTAACCTTTTTCATGGACTAGAGTAATGCCTTTTCATTTATTACTGCTTACAGCTGCAGTTCAGTTGAGGAGGTGGACAATTAATAGCATAAAATGCATTTGGAAAAATTATGCCAATTCAAGAGGAAGTTATTGTCCATGACTATTACTAAAAGGTTTACAAATTTGTTATTTAAATTATTTGAATATTCTCTAAGATTAAGTTTTCACCTAAGGACTTCTGTAGGATATGAGTTTTACTTCATTTTAATATCTTACAGTATTCATTTTATATACTAACTGGTTTGAAGCAGAATTGAGATTATCCATAGAACTCATATATCAAACACTCTGAAATCCAGTATCTTCAGAAAGAATCTTTGCAATATTTCTGAAATACCAGCAGTTCCCAAATCCCTTGCAACACATTGAAACTAAACCCCTGTTAGAAGCACTCCCATGCCATGTTACCCTCAATTGCAGATTTGCAGGCACAGGACTTTCAGTTTTGGATTCCAAGTTTTCAGATGACAAAGTGACATACAATGAATTTGCCAGCCATGAACTTTGTGCTGATTTGTCAAAATACTAAATATTTCAGATTTTTAATCATACGATAATTATATACTTTGGCTGGATCAGCTGCTTTGGGGCAAGAAGAGAGTTCTGCCATTGGTATCAATGGCCTTAGGAATATCTTAATATCTCATTTTATCCTATAATTAATCACTGGTTTTATACTGTCAATTACTTAGGTGAATTAAGGATCCTTTTCCTGTGGCTGTATGCAAAGGAGCTATATGAGGGTCTTGCTAAGGAGAAGCAATTGCTGAGGAAAGTTAAAATTATCAATAAAAGTATAACCCAAAAAACCCAACTAGTCTTTGAAAAAAATATTAAGTTTATGAAAAGTTCTAAGTTAATTGCCAAGTGCTATTAATAAATTTGCACATAATAACGTTAATTAAGTTGAAATTATCTTTTTAGGTGTTTGAGTTTGTTTTTTTTAAACAAACAGGAGTCTGTTTTTATCCCTTAATTATATGTTGTAACACAAAGCTTACATCCCTAACAGTGGTAAATAAGAAAGGGTTTGCTAAAATTAAACTCATAAATTTTCCAGTCCCTTCTGGGACTCATCATGGTTTGGAAAAATAGATTTAAAAAAAAAAAGAAAAAAAAAGGAAAAAAAAAAGAGAAGAAATACTTCTCTAATATTCTAAATACACCAAGAACTACAAATTGATGCAGCTGCCTGAGGATTTATTGGTGTGGATTACATCTACAAAGAATTAGAGGATAAAGCCATAATGAATGTTACCTCACATGGGATCAAGAATAGTAGTGTTTATAATAGTAGTAGCCTAAAAATCCTGGTTTTTTACTGATTAGGATGTATCTGATTGATCTGGACAGCTGTGTAGCCATTGTGCATTTTGACTTCTTAAGCATTTAAGAGTGTATACCTTTTGATTTAATAACGGTCAGCATTATAAAATAACGTCTTAAGAATTCTGTACGTTAGAGGTGGGAGACATGATGGGATTCCTGGAACCTGGGGTGGAGCTCCATCCTCGCCCACAGCAGCAGGTTCTGTGCAGATTCTCAGCACCAGATTAGTCCTCTCAGCCCAGCTGGATCAAAGGGAGACTGCTGTGGTTCCCTGTCCCCATGTCCAGCCACTCTGTAGGCTGGAGATGTTTTCCCACAGAGGCACACACATGGTACAAGCAATACTGGGCACACATCCCAGCACAGAGAGCAGTGCCTGTCTTGGCACTGACAAAAAAAACCCACAAACAGCACAGCTTAGTCGTTTTCACCCTCACTGAACGACCAGGATGGAAGTTTCATAGTGGAGTATATATATCTCCCTGGAAAAACATGATCTCTCCAGTAGCTGATTTAAAGCCTTCAGTTTGCCCAATACACCCAGACCCTTATCTCCTCCTTCAGACCTATGGTTTATCCCTCCAGCACCTGACACTCAGACATCTTACAGTTGCAATTTAACTTAGGGTGACCCTCCCTAACACTCACACATGAAATCCTACAATCTAGAGTTCAGATAAGATAGCTAGAAATTCATATGAATATAGGGTAAACTACAATGGTCAAGCAGGACTCAGCCAGACAAGCATACCAACTAGCATTTGCTCAACTATGACCAATACTTATGTATGCCTTTACCCTCTTTTCTTCTGTATTTTTTAATCTTAATTAATCTTCAGCCCTCCATTTACCCTGCTCTATTCTTTCCCCTAAAAATTCCATAATAGGTCCCACACCACATAATAGTCCCACAGTGCTGCCTACTGTGTTCCAAATTTCAGTTCCTCCTCCACTCCGTGGTTATTTCTGTATCCCTTTAGTTTGTATGATGTTATGGAAAGAATTTCTTCCAAATGGTTCTCCTGTGATAATCCTGGGAGCAGTCAATTTCATACACTGTTTTCACAGATTATGTTACTAGGATTCCTTCATCTGTCATTTTTTTCTCTGATTCTCTTGTAGATTTTTTTTGTGTGTTTAATTTTCCTAGCCTTTAGTAAAATAACCTAATATTAAATAGAGAAAAGGAAAAAAAAGACCAAAAAATACCCAAAAAACCAACCAAGCAAACCAATCCCAAAACACATCTCAAAAAGCACACAAAATCATAAAGAAATAAAATAACAATGTAAATGCCTAATCTACACAAAATGAAAGAAATCTGAACTTCTGGAGACAGGGGAATATGGTTTATGACAGCTATACGTGTTCCAAAACTAGCATGCCTTTAATTATCTGCTTACAATTGATCCTGGTAAATCTCACAAGCAAATTGAAATAAATTGGTGTAGTTTGCTAGCTTCTGTGGGTTGCCAGCAGTAAAACAGAAGTCCCCCACATATAGTCTTCTCCCTATGGCATGGGATTCATTCTGGGGTCTGATAGAAGGAAAATATTTTCTTGAATAAATAATGACTTTGAGAAAACTGAAGCTGTTGGACAGACAACTCACAGCTGCAGGAACCGTCTCCTTGAAAACAGCCTGCATAATGTGATATTTGATGGAAATAAAGAGAGGAAAAAGTGCTTTTTTCAGTCAAAACAAGAAGGAAATTTTGCCCTATTTTAATGTTGCTATTTCATCGAAAGAAGAAATGCAATATTGAAAATACAGATATTGTAAAAGTTTAAGCAGAAACCATCTTAGAATGACTGAAGAAATTATGAGGAAACATGGATATCTAAACTGTGGGAAAAAATCATACAAGAAAAGGGTTTTTTTTTTTTACCTTGAGGGCCTGGAGTCTGCAATTAGGGAACCAAGATGATTAAGTTCACTTAAACTAAGATGACTTTAAGCTAATTAAGTTCTGGAGTGGTCATACAGGGTATATGATTGACTTGCTCTTGGTAAAGATTTCAAGTCAAATTGAATGACATACATAACAAAGTGCTCCCTGCTCTCATTTGGAACAGTATGTCAACTCATTTACATGTATTTACAGAAAGGGTGGTTCTTCCTTGCAGCACAATCTCTTGACTCTTAGGTACGCTAAACTGTATTTTTGACAAAATTACCTTTCAAAATAGAGCAAATTGGTTCTTCTGAGAAAATTTCCTGTTAATGATTTGAGCTATTTAACCCAAATAAACAGGAAATAGTATTTCAGATTATTTAACTAAAGAGGTAGGATGGGTGTGGGAGTGTGATTAGGTTTTATCTTTTTCTGAAAGGACAAATGGCCACAGCTGCAGATGATTCAGGATGAGTCAGCGTTGCCTTACTGCTTAACGGCTTTCTCTAAGAGTTCAAGGTTTACAAAATATAGAGCCGGGAAGGAGTCGTTCCTTAGTAAGGTCAGTGAAGTTTCTGCAAGACAGCATGTCTCTGTGGCTTGTGGCTCTGCTTCTCATCTTGAATAGTAAATGGATGTTTTGTTTACATAGGTTGTATAACACGTGTCATCTAATCAATTCTTTCAGTGCAGGTCTACAAGGTTTGGTGACACTCCAACTTCTCTTGCTTTCTATTTTTTTAGCATTCTGGAGTCTAATCATCTTCAATATATAATTATTCTGACTAAGAGCTCTTGTAGTCTCTAGCTGTCATTTCAGTGAAATTTGTGTTTTTAAAGAAATAACAAAAGTCTGTTATTATCCAATCTATATGAAATATTGTCATTAGAGATATATAAACTAGAGATAAAAACTAGAGCTAATATATTTTTTTTTTCACACCAAAGCATTGTTTTAAAATAAATCTGTTTTAAAATGGCAATATTTGGGACTGACATGAGGTCAGAATTATTAACTAAAAATAGCCATAATATTCCAAAGTTTTCCTCTTAAATACCAGCTTTTACCATGGAATTAAAGATGAGAAAAAAAATATATTTTCAGTGAAAACTTTAATTATATTTGACTAAATATACAGATATTTCTTGCCTTACTTGCAAGGAAGAACACGTGTGCTGCCTTACTGTAAGGTTACTGTACAAGTTTTTTGGGATCCACAGCACAGACTGACGTCGTTGCCAGGGATTACCCAAACAAGACCCATGAAATTACTCCTGCTGAGTAGCCAGCATCTGCTTGGTCAGCCTTTGGGAAGGTGATGACAAATAATCACATCTGACTTAGAAACCCTTACACCCTCACTTTGTTGTGGTGGAAGGGATCACTGTAAGTGTAGGGTGTCCTACAAAACACATGGGGTTGCAAGATGCCTCTTTAGGCTGCTCGTAGCCTCCTACAGGATTTTGGGTTGTGGAGACCAGCCTGTGGTGGTCAGGTTGAAGATGCTTTGACCAGGACTTCATGAGGGCCAAGATGTGCCTGAAGAAGGCCAGAACTAATTATCCAGGAGCATGAAGTGCAGGGGTAAAAGGAAAGGTCAGCAAGCAGCCAAGGTTGGTCACAGCATTGGGTAGTGCCCTCAGCTGCCAGAGCACTGTCCTGTGATAGATGAACAAGGTGAGCAGGCTGGGGCTTCATCAAAAGTCTGGTGATCTTCAGGTGCAGAATAGGAATTCAGGTCTGAGGTGAAGCCAGAAGTTCAGTCAGCCCGTTGGTGGTCTTGGGGCCTTGACACCAAGAAGTAATTTAAACAGTGTTAGCCATTTCTATGTTTCTTGGCCTTGGTCTTGCTCTTCAGAGTAGCATATCGACTAAAGCAAAGTTCTCTTTTGAGTCTGTGGTGCTTGGACACGGCTTTATAGATTTTTATTTTTGTCTCCAAGAGAGAGATGTGTTTTCTTGCTGAGTTGCAGAAATGTAACAGCATGATGCACAAAATATCACAGCAAAGTACAAAACATGAATACCTGGATGTTGTTGATTTCTTTGAGTTTTTTATGTTGCTCTGGAAGCGTACATTATCAGAATATAGAAAGTTGCAATCCATGGATTAATAAAATAGAATAACAGCCTGAAGGGCTGAAAATCAGTAGACAGACCATTTAATTTCAATTGATTATGAATTGCAACTGATTCCACATTTGCCTTTAGCTCTTCTCCTAAGATTGTTGAAAATGTCTGGCTGTTGTGTCATCTAGTGTAATCATTCTATTATCTTCCACTGACATAAATTTCCATGGCCAGCTAGTAAAACCAGGCTTTTAACTTTTCATGCTGAAGTAGATTCTCACAGGCTTACTACTGTGCTTTAGCTTTACTTGTTCTGTTGTAGGGAGAAAAAATGGCAAAAAGAAAAAG